>VZRF01003403.1:527119-611547 GCA_013396875.1 Vireo altiloquus | reverse complement strand
GGGAGAGGCGGCCCGGCCCGCGAGAGGGGGGGTGAACCATCCCACAAACACACGCTGAGAGCTCGTGGCAGCAGAGAGCAGCGTTTGGGTTGGTTTCCCCCCCCGACACTCCGTCCCCCCCTTTTTTTTTTTTCCTCTTTTCTCTCCAAAAAAACATGGCTGAAGCTGGGACGGGCTTTTTGGAACAGCTCAAGTCTTGCATCGTCTGGTCCTGGACTTATCTCTGGACGCTGTGGTTCTTCGTCATGCTCTTTCTGGTGTACATCTTGAGGGTGCCGCTGAAGATCAATGACAGTTTAAGCACAGGTAGGCTGCGATCGTGTGCCCCGTGCCCTGCCCCGGGGCCGGCTCAGCCCGGCTGCCCGCGGGGGGAGCGCCCGCCGCCGCCCCCTCCGCTCGGCCGGTGCTCTGCCGCTATTTGTGCTCTTCACCCTGCACTCAGGCGTTGTTTTTAACCAGGATTAAAACTTTAATTATGTTCCTGATAAAGATTAGATCTCGGCTACTTTTTCTGAATTATATTAAATAATAAGAGTGCAAGTTTGCTGGAAGACTATCAGTGTTGCGATGGACTTTGCTTTGGCTGTTCAGGCTCGCTAAGGTAGTGTGCCGCTGCTGTACTGAATCAGCAGTAACTTACGTACTGTTAGCCGGTCTGGATTGGGCAGTTATGTCTTTATCTTGAAATTGCTTATTTTTCCTACCCATCCACTTTGATAATTTAATTTCTACCGCCCCCCACCATGCTGGAGAAGACAAATTAGTTTTTGGGCAGATGAGATGTAACCCATGTGGCATCCCTGCTGCTGGGAAGTCAAACGTTATCTGAGCGTTTTTCACCCTTCCCTCTGGCCTGTTCTCATTTGATAAGCCTGTGGCCATTCCAGCATCAAAGAACAATTAAAAAAAAAAAAGAAGAAGATTCAACATATGGCAGCTTTCACTTTAAGCATAAACGCAGTTATAAATTGTGTTTATAAACTTTAAATGCAATTTTGTCAAATTTTCGCAATATGTCTTTGAACAATGTTCTGTTTCTTTTGACATTGCCGCACACTGATTAGAACAGGATGTAATTCTTGTTGCTTGATTGTTGATAATTTATGTAATGCGTACATCCCAGGTAAACATTGCAGGTCATGGTTGTCAAACAAAAATGTCAGAATGCTTTCTGTTATAATTTTTGCTGTTGGAAAATATCACAGGCATCCATCTGAGACCTAATCAACCCCCTCTGATTTCTTCCTGAGTTTGAACAAACTAATTCTTGATGCACTTTCTCATTTGAAATGTTACTCCAGCTGAGTCATCTTGGGGTTTACTGAAAGGTCTCAAACTGCAAGTAAAATGGGAGTATGAAATCTCTGAGGAGTTTAAAAAGGCTGAAGAAAGTCCCAAAGTGCGTGATGAAAATGAGTTACCAGGGGAGAACAATAGGCACAGTATGGTCTTTATGCATCATCTGTTCCTAAATGGAATTTATTAAAAAATTAGTTCTGGTAATAACATGATCATTTTTTGTTTTGTTTAGTTTTTCAAAGCTTGTGTGAATGAATTAGAACAAAATTGATTTATTGTTGATTACAGTAGGAGTCTACTGTCTTAAGTTTAAGGTTGCTTATAAAGTACCACAGAAACTGGTGATGTGACACCAATCGAATTTATTTCAGTGATGTGAAAATAAATTTGTAAATGTTGCTACTAAAACTTCTGCATAACACAAAGAAATAGTAGGGGGATTAAAAACAATGACTGGGCATTTACCCAGAACAAGCTGGATCTGTTGGTGAGTTGAGGTCAAACAAACTGGTTTTCAGTACCACCGGAGGCAGGCTTCGGCAGCCAGTTAACAACAAGCAGTTCGCAGGTATGATTTGCACTTCATGAAAGAACAATTTAGAACGGTTTTAGAGTTTTAGATCAAACACCTTAAACAGAGTCCACAGTGGGCTGCTGTGATACAAAGGACTAGTGTGGCATGTATGGGAGGAGATGTGCCACAGGGACCTGGTGCTCGCTACTGCTGTGTAATTTTGTGTTTCCATGCGTAGTGTCAGTATTTTTAAAAAGAAGTGGAAAAGCTGGAGAAGATAGTGGAAAAATTATTCCAGGGCTGGAGAGAAGCGTCCGAATAAGATTACAGTAAGGTGGTATTGTCACGGAGAGAAAGAAATGGCCTTTTAATCATGAAAAGAATTACAACAATTGATGACTAGAACCAGAGGGCAAAACACAATTTTGTCATAATCAGGCATCAATTTTTAGCAAACTCGGATCAGCTGATAAAGGAACCTTTGGGATTCGCATGTCTGAAATTCTTCAAATCCGAAAGTGAAATAGGAGTCTCTAGTGTTCATGCAGCCTTAAATTGCTTTTTGGCAAGGGCAGGGCAGCAGGCTGTGCGCCACTGGCAGTCAGAGTCATTGCAGATGGTTTCACCAAATAGACCAGTGGCTGGTCACTTGTATCAGAAAGTCTTAATAAGAAGAAGTGTGAGGTCTTATTTCCCTCTTTCAGTGTTGTACAAGTGTGCACACCCCAGCATTAGTGCTTGTTGGTCATCCCATGTGTTTCAGTGAGCTCTTAGGCTTGAAGGTCCTCAGTTTGGCCAAGCATAATTTCAGTGTCCTCAGTGGAGTACATTACTGTGATATAACCAAACAGAAATCTAGTCTGTCATATAAAAATATTAATGTTAAATCTGATTGTGGTGTTTCATATGGTTTGGGGTTTTTTTTCATTTTTTTAAAGTTTGATGTCCAGATCAAATAATAAAATTATGAATAGGAGAGTTTGAACTACTGTACTATTACTAATAGTTCAGTACAATACTATTGTATTGAACTGTTGTTCCATTAGCCAGGAAGCAAGACAGTACACTTAATATGCCAGGCTAGAATATTAAATACAGAATAAGCAGTTGAGGAAGTGGATGTGATCATATTATTCCAAAATAATTAAACATGTCTATTTTATATAACATGCTGTATTTTCTTCCCATGTTGGCACTTGCACGATTTCTGAATGCCACACTAATCTGAACTAAGACACACCTCTTCTAAAAATGTGCTTGTTTTTCCTGACGTGAGAGTTTGGATTTCTAGTCAAATCTTAAGAAGGAAAGGGACACTGAAGTTAAACAGTTTCTGATGATTTTATTTATCCTTTCAAAGTGCAACAGAAGGAGGGATTTAGTGACTAGAGCATTAAGTGTGACTAGCTTGTGACAAGGCAGACAGGAGGAAACCTCTGGCTTGCTGAGAGTGGAGAAATCAGAAAAACTGATTTCCTAAGAGAGTGAAAAACAAATACACGGGTATGAGCTCTGGGCTGAGTCTGGCTCTGTAAGCAAGTAAAGTTGTCCTGCCAGGCCCTTGAGGTTAGCAGTCCCAGGATAACCATGGCTGGAAGAGGAAGACTACATCACTTGGTGGTGCCTAGGACAGAATTGTTACCTGAGGAACATGGTATATTTCTTCATTATTATTTTTTAAAAATTATTATTATGACATTCCTACTGAAATAAATAGCTAAAATTTTAATTAATGTGGGATTTGTGATCATCTAACAGAGTTTTCTTAAAGCTCATCACCTGAAACACTGCTCATGATGCCAGCCATTTGAAGAGGGAAGAGGCAAGAGGCTGGTGTGGAGCAGGGCTGGCAGCACTGACCATCATTGGGTCCCCACTCACCCCTGTGGTTTGTACATATGTGGCCAGGGGGTGAAGTGGACATGTTCAAAGTCCTGTAAAATTAGGACTTTCTCTTTGTCCAAGAGTCTCTCAGAAGACACAAAATTGAGAGGTTTTTTTAGTCAGCCTGGCCCACCTCAGATGTGTTCACCAGTGTGTGCATTGCACCGACTTCAGAAAGCAAAGCACTTGGAAAAGTCCCATCTTATGAAACTATCTTGTGTTAAACCATGCAGGAAAGCTGAGTGTGATTTCATTAGCAGAAATACTGTGGGAGATGAAGAGATGGAGCCCGCCTCTCAGGTTTGGGCTGTGCTGTCTTAGGGTGGTGGCTGCTGTCGGTGAAGCTCATCTCATCTTTCTGATCTTCCCTTTCTGGACTTCCTGACACTGCAGATCTATACTGCTCATTGGTGCAATGTGCCCCAATAAGCTGCAATGTGGGGAAAAAAGTAGCTTTTCATTCCCATGGTCTCAAATTCAAGTAGCAGCAGAAAACGTTTGCCTGTTACTAAAATTTAACTTTTTTTAATCTCACTTTTTTCCTGCTGCTGATAATTTGGCCATGTGGAGCTGCATGTGCGCAAGCTAAGGTGATAAACCACCACAGGATTTTTGGGGAGTGGACCCCCGGGGGTTTGTCTTTCCTGGGCTGGGGGGGCACGGCTGCAGGTGCCGGGGCTGGGGCTGCCAGTGCCTGCTCGGCCCCTGAAGCCACCGTGCGTGTCGAGGTGTGTTTGCTGTGATAGCATCTGGACAGATGGTCAGGAGGTATTGTTCCCCTTCATAAATTTAAGCCAGGGCAGTTAATCATGAGAGTTGGAAAACATTAACCTGGCAAAGGCCAGGGAGTTTCAAATGGTTTGAAAACCAGAGAACAGATTCTTTCTTTTGAGAAAAACTGAAGGACGGTTAGTTTTAGTTTTGCAGACTTGCTTGGCCTTTCTTCAAAGCGATGTACCATCATTGTGGTGGGTTTCCCTGTAAGCATCTGCTGTGTGAGCTACAGAAGTCAGTGTGGTGGTGGGCTGGTCAAAAGAAAACCTGGAGCAAAACGCTCATACCACCAAAGGAGATGGAAGAATTCTTAACTCCCTGCAAGTGCCGTGTAGATTTCTTTGGGGTATTTTTAAGAACTTGACTGTTGAAAGTAAAATTTCAAATGCATGACCACTTCTGTCAAGGTCAGCATCAATCCTACATATGAAATTCACAGAATCAGTTACAGATAAATAGTTTTGCTTATTGACCCAAAATCACTTGCATTAATTTTTGCATTTCTTAGAATGTAAATTAAATATTTACTAAATACTGATCTTATTTTCTGCTTAGTGGAATTAAAGTAAACAGTGTTTTCTGAACTGTTAACCGCTCTCTTCAGTTGTATCATTTACAGCACCACAGAGCATTCCTAGTTGCTGCTGTGCCTCCAGACAGGGTTTGAATGTTAGAGGTTTCTTTGGTCTGCCTTTTTGGGTTTTGCAAAAATTAGTTTTTATTGCTGTAGGCTAGTATTCACGAGGTTATTATAAAACAGGTTTTAACTGTTTTAAGCATGTGTATTTTCATCGTGGTACACTTGGAAACTCTCCTTTTAATTTTTTATGAAAGAGATTATGATATGCATGAAAGCAGTATGTTACTTTTGACAAAAAGTAGACAAATCTTTGTAGATTAAACTGGGGATTCTTGGGGGAAAAGCTGTATCAAAACTTGCTGGATCAATGCCCGATGCATGCAGTATACAATGATACTTGTTTTCTAGGAATGTTGACATTTCTTCACTGGTGTGACTTTTTGATTGAGCTTTATTTTTCAGTCAGGATCAGATGCTGGGAATGGAGTGAAGTTTGTAGGAAATGCAAGGTTTTCAGAAAATTCTGTTTGAAGAAATTAACTTGCTTACTGCAAAAGCTCTAGAAGATTTGCAGTCAGTATTTCAGGAGAAATGTGTAAGCCAGGGCCTTCAAAATAATATTTGATAACATCTTGAGTGAGCTACTGTAACACTGACTGATACACAACCATGGAGCTGTACTGCCAGCTTCTAACTGAAGTCTAATGTCCTCCGTGTGCTGATGAAAATCTACGGAAATGCTCCTAAAACTCCATATGTGTAGTGGGATTTTCCCAAAGCATCCACTGAGTGCCTGGACAAATTTAGCCCAAAAGAACATAAGCCCTCCCTCGCTACCAGGGGTCATAGGCCCTAATTGTCTGAGCGGCTGTGAAAATACCACCATTCTAAACTAAAGAAAGAACATAAAATAATTATTTTTTGTGGTTATTTTGCAAAGCAATTGCAAAAATCCAGACCATAAATTTGCATTTGTGAAAGACAGAAGTGCTAACTAGTGTCAGTGCCTCAAGGACTGAAAAGAGAGAGAAAAGTACATAATTCTGTGCCAAGGCTGTTATTTAAGTGAAAAACAGAAGGTCATGATGCCTGAGAGCAGCACCTGGCAGGAATTAGGAAGATGTTGGATAACAGGGATTTTGGAGGGAATGACTTGCCTGTGTTTTAAGATGCATTCTCTGACAGGAGCTATGGAGGGTGTAGTAAAACTACACTGTTAGCCTAAGGAAGCTCAAGCTGTTTAATCACGGAGGAGCTACACAGTAGCTAAGGAGGTGTAAGAGCTTTAATCCAGCTGATGAACGTATAGTGAGCTTCCTAAATATTTGGAGTTAAAATGCATGTTAACTTGTCAGAATTGGGGCCCAAATCATCAGTGGTCTGAAGAAGCAGCTTGGCTGTGAGACATGCTGATTGCAGTGCCCTCACATTAATAGAGAGGTGGTTATGTGTGCTGTAATCTCTGTGGTGGGAAGCACGTAGCAGGTACTAAAGTAGCCTTTAATGTAGGAGAGAGAGATCTTTAAGAAGGGGTGGCTGCAAACTGAACCCAGAGGAATGCACATGCTAAGTATTTTTTATCAGAGATTTTTGAAGATGTGTCATTGGACCCAGCAGATGTGGCAAGTGATATTTCAGCTCTTCATCTTTGGCTCTCGTAGTATTAAGACCCTCAGTGTGATGAGGATTGCCAGGCTCTTCAGTGGGGAAACTGGGAGTAAAATCTAATGGCCCATAATAAACAGGAGAGCTGACTAGTTAAAACACTATCATGCTGATGTTTAAAAACCCCCACACCCAGGTAAAAACACTTGCTGATGGTGTGCAGGTATGTTGTGCATAGAGGCTGCAATGGTCCCACATGTGCCAGGACTTTTGTGTGCGTGCCAGAGAGCAGTCCCCACTGAGTCCAAGGTTTCTGTGCGTTGTTCAGTCAGCTCGCAAGCTCTGTGCTTCAGGGAGATTTATTTGCCTTGTTGGCAAATGGTAAAGCAAATAAAACCCCTTAAGTGGTGGCTTAGGTTGGAGGGCTAAGCAGTTTCTTTTGGATTGAAGTAATGAGCATTACTCTCAGAAGCTGATGAAGTCTTTTGTGTGGCTATCACAGCAAGTCAGGATTCACCTTTTTTTGTCCAAGATTAGTCATTTGAGAAGGTATTTTATATTTAGCAAAATATGGCCCTGCTCCACATACCTGTCAGAATGTTGAATAAAACTGAGAGTTCTGAACTGTACAGTGAGAACTAAGGCAAAGGGAAATGAGACCTTGATCCTGCAAACCTTCAGTGGTTTGGTTTGTTCTGTGTACAAGCACAGGCCTGGGGCTTTACTGCACAGATAATTAATATGCATGAATTCTCAAAGACTTGGGCCTAAATAGTTTACGAAGGTACTGCAAGGAGCCAATAGCAATATGGGGGACAGAGTCTCCAGTCTCTTCAGTCCAAAGGTAGTTTTTCCTCTTGTGATTTGATGATTGCATCCAAGTTTTGCCTTTTTTTACCAGAGCTATTTCAGGAACATACTTAAAGCATCTGTCATAGAGTTTAGGATACTGCCTATCCTGGTCCTGTGGACAGACTATGAGGCGCTTGTGGGGATGTTACTCCTCTGTTGGCTGTTAAAAGAGGGTGTTTGAAGGCTCCTTCCACCTGTTTTTAAATTAGCTCTTTGTGGCACTGGAGGCATCTATTGAAAGATTGTGTTATAAACTCCAGCTTGTCCTCATGTCTGTGAGGTGTCATGTGGACCAGTGATGCTGTGTAAATACTAATGAGTTAAAGTTGCTTTGTGAAATCCCAGCACAGGCTAATTGGATTTTTTTTTTGTGTGTGTGTGTGTCTTAGTCAGGCACTGCAGAAGGGCAACCAGTTTTAACACCAAGAACAGTAAGCTTAAGCAAAGATAATGCATTTAAAGACAAGAGTTAATGTCACGCTTTCAGCAGACAGAACAAACAAGTTGTAACTGTTAAGCCTGAGGAAAGAGCCTAAATTCAAAGTCCAAATCAAACCCTGCCAGCTGCTGAGAGAATACAAAGATTTATTATTGTGGAGTCTAAACTGGAGATTTGTCACTGTGGTAGATTCATTGCTTAAGTGATTAAGTGCACTTAAATATACCAATTAGAAGGGTGAAAGCTATAGGGCAAAAATGAGCTGCAGTCATCGTTAAGATTCCTGTTCTGTATAGTGTGCCAACTGCAACCATGAGATTTAATTTCCAGCTCGCTTTCTACAAATAAACTTGGCTTATTAAGTGTCAAGGCTGTTAGGTTGAAATGTAGGGTCTTGTGCTTAGTGCCAAGATGCTCAGAGATCAAATTTAAAGCACTAGAAATGTTATCATCATCGTCATCGTATTTTGTAAGGCGGCCATTTATTTCTCAAGAAAATATGCTCGTAACCTGAGAGTGTCGTAGATGTTGAACTTCACATAACTGAATGTTTTCATGACATGTCCTGTATGTTTATGCCGAGGACTGAAAATTGTTTACAGCGTGGCTTGGTCTGAAGCAATGTTACATAATCCACTAATGCACTTAATCTTCCATGTGAAATTTCTTTTGCTATTTTTAATACTGAAGTTAACTTGATAGCAGCATACCCATTTGGTAATGTTTTAGACGAGTCTCAGCTTAGAGTCCCAGGCTAGTAATTTTCTCAGTTTTCAGAGAGAAGGTTAAACCAGATCCCATCAGAGAAGGCTTGCAGCTGGCCTTCTGTACCCTGTGCAGGGGATAAGGGGACAGAGAGTCCCCAGGTGAGACTCAAGATACTTCTTGAGCAGAAGCCAACTTTGTGCAGCAGCGTCAGCTGAGCTGATGAGCCCTGCCTGTGAAGAGAAGGACCTGAAGAGGTCTTGAGCAGGGCTGCACTGATGCACAGCTGCTGATCTTAGAAGCCAGAAGTGTCTTCTCTATAGGACTTGACTTGATGGATTTATCTGCCTGCTCAGAGTAGTCTCCTGAACTGTGCTGCGTTGTTATAAAAGTGCTTTCTGATCCCTATGTCTGACTGTCCAGCTCATTGGTTCAGGACAAAGGAGGATTGATAAAAGCACAAGAGAATCACTTTAGCAGTTAATATTGTCCTACATATTCCCAGAAATTCTTGTCAAGAGTTTACAGTTTAAAAGTGCTGATGACAGCTGTGTTAGCAGTCACCCCAAAAGCCACATAGTCTTGTGGGGAACACAAGTCCCGAGGAGCTCCCATTAGCTCCAGGATTTCTGAAGGTTTCCCAGCCGCAGAAGTTCCTCAGATCTGGCCTGTGTTAGAGCTGAGAGTGCTTTTTCAGCAGCTCAGCAGAAGGCAGAGTTTCTACCCTTGGTGTCCTCCTGTCAGGAGTATGTAGGGGCTGTGCTCTGTGGCACAGTGTGCAGGCCTCTGTGGGTCCCCGACTCCAACCCTCAGTCATATTTTACATTACCTTCCCATAAGCTGCTGCACTGAAAGATGTTTTCCCAGAACTTGATAATTCTCATGGATAGAAACTTTGCTCTCACTCTGGCTTAGATATATTTGTGTCTGGCTTGCGCGTGTTTGTGCTTGCAACAGCTCTCTCCTTTACCTGCAGAAGCAGCAGCACCACCATGAAGGCTGGTTCCCAGTGCACTCATTTGGGGTTTTTCCTGCCTGTCCTTCCCTCATGAGATTGAGTCAGTTGGGCTGTCCTCGAGTGTTCTGCCAAAACAGCTGGATGTCCTTGATTCTGCTGGTAGTACTTTATTCTTTCAGTTTTCTGGCCATTTCATATTCGCATTTGTACACTCTACATCATATGCCAAGGTAAGGCTTCACAAACTGCCTTATATAGTGTAATTAATCCTTCTCACCTTACACTGGAAATAGTCTTCCTTGCTGGTTCCTTACCTTTTGCCCCATTAGCAATCATATGGTGTCTGTGGCAGCTGATGCCAGGTGCCTTCTGCACCTTCTGGTTTTGGTAATGAAAATACTCCATAAGGCTCAGTTTGCAGCTCCATGTTCTCTCCACACTGTCCAGTGCTCCAGGCTGGCTGCAGGTTTCTCCATCTCCTGTTTTAACTAGCTTTATACAGCACTGCCAGTACTTTACTGAAATCCAGACAGTTTAGAGCTACACATTTTTCTTGGTAAGAGAACTGAATTTTTTTTTTTTAAAGGGGTGCATCTGATTGGTCTGGCATGATTTATTTATTTTGTGTTTTATCCTATTTTTTGTGTCCCTCCATTGCTTAATTTCTTGTTCTAAAAATTCTCAGGTTTCACATATTACACCCTCATAGTGCAGCAGCTTGGGTATGCATATTAAAAACAGAAATATGAAGTACTCTGGCATAATTTGGGGGCTTTGAACAGTTTATTAAAACTATCCAATATGGGACTTGCTTTTACAAATGTAATTTCTTTCAGCAAGTTGTTTTCTGTATATTCTCTTAATCTTTCACTCAACCATGTCTTGAACATGTTACATCCTTTGAATTATATCTCTCTTTGTCCTGTCACAGTGTCTCTTTTCTTGCCCATCAATTATTTTTTTCCTTCACATTTAAAAGTTTTGTTCCCATTCATTAAAAGAAGATGACCTGTCTAAATCTAATCTGCAAAGTTTCTCAGCTGCTTTTATGTTGAAAATTTTTAATCAGTTATCTTTCCACACATTTTTATAACTCTTGAAGTTGCAATATAAATTTCCAGTTTTACAAGGTATTGTAAGCTTTCTGACAGTGTGACGAATTTTACACAACATAAGCCAAACTCAATAACTAATAAATCACTCAGCTGAAAACTTTGGGTACTTCAAGTACTATTCTACTCTCTTCTGTAAGTCCGGTAGATCTAAAAATCTCAATTTTTCTTCGTGCCACATTCAAACTGGCAGTGACTGATTATGGAACAATACTTTTATTTAGAAATTGTTTTTATTTTTGTTTCTGAGTCATATATACAATAATATATAAAATATGTTATATGATATATACAGAATATATTATATTGATATGTATTACATGTAATATAATATTTATGTTAGTAATATATATGTAATAAAATACACTGCTGTTCCCCTTGTGTTGGAGGCTACAGGTCTCAGTTGGGGTACAGGGTCAGTGATGTGCAGGACTAATTGGCATTGTTTGCTACTTTACTTAGCTGAGCTAGTAATACAGGCTTGAAATAAATATCCTGCAGTATCTTCCTTACAAATCTGTTCTTCCCTAGGTGCAGTGGAGTTCCTGTTGCCGGATGGCAGCAGTGTGTGGGTCGGGGTGCTGCTCTTCACTCTGCTGCACGGCTGTGGTGGCCCATGGTGTCTGTGGGTGTGAGCGAGAGCAGCCACCCTCAGTTGTTGTAAGGTGGCTCCGTGGCTGTGAATGCCAACCCAGCCTGGTTCACTGGGAGGGCAGCTCCCACCCTGGGGATCACCCAAAATCTCTGCTCTTCCACTCTGGGTTATGACCCCTTTGCATCTTGGCAGTGGACCCTTAGAGCTGGAGTTTGTGGTTAGTCCAGTCTGAACACTGGAGACTTTCTTAGTCTAGAATAAACAACGAGCAATCCAAAAATGAGCCACAGAGAGCCCACAGACAGCTACTCTGGCCACGAGCTCCCTGGCATACAGTGCCCTCTGTACATTATCATCATCCTCTTTCCAGTGCACACGTGATCCTTCTGCACGGGCACAAAAATCAATAATAAACAGTAAATGAATAACGAAAAGCCTGCTAACCAAAATCTCTCTTGTTTGCCATTGTGGTTTTTTTTTTCCTTTTCTAATCTAATGTGATAGAGAAGCATTTAAGGGAAAAGGATGCTGGGAATGATGAAATTTTATGAAGCTTTTTCTCACAAATGCCCTTGTTTTAGGAGCTCGGGAGCTCGGTGGTATCCACAGTGGCCAACAGTCCCTTGCAAAGCCTTGCACAGCAGGCTGCTGCCGTGGGCTCCTGGGCTTAGTCCCCCAGAAACCATCTCCTTCTGTAAGAATCAAAAACTCGTGGCATTGATGCAGTAGGTAGGGACATGTCTGGTGCAGAGTGGGCTCCACAGTTCTCAGGATGTGTTTTTATTTGTATACAGGAGGCAGATTTTATCTACCTTTGGTCTTTAAGGTGAAGACAAAGTTGTATTAAAAGTATCTTTTTTGTTCCAGTTTGCAACATTAGTTTGTTTGGGGATATGTATTTTAGACACACAGACTGGAATTATATCCGCGAGGCAATGTTTTCAGAAGCACTCAGTATTTAATTACCTATGCTTTAGTCAGCCATTAGTTTACTTATTAACATGTACGTATTCATATACTCTTTATAATTAGCATAGTAATCAACCAAATAATGCTTTGCTAACTGAAAGAAAAGCATTTAATATCTGATACACAATGTATTAGGTGCATCTGTAATGGCACAGTATTCTTTCACTCATATGCTAGTGTAATTCTGTACATCACAACCGTTGCCTTTGCAGAGAGTTACACTCTCAGTTTGGAATAGAAGTTAATATTAATGAGAGATGTGAGAATACTGTAAAATAATAATGAACCTAAAATACGTGCCAGTTCAAACAAATCTAGTTATGGTGTTTGCTTTCTGTGAATGCTGAAGTTCAGCAAGAACAACATTAACTGGCTCGAGTCCTCAATGTTGTTCTTAAAATGCAGGTCCCTCTGGTCTGATGATTGCCAGCATTGCGTGGCAGTAGAGGGTAAATGTCTGAGATTTGAGTACTGTTCTTAATTTATAGTGAACAAAATAAACGGCATATTTACTCACAGAGATAGTTAACATTACTGTTTGACATGTTGCAGTTTTAAGTTTAGTAGAAAGGATTAATTGAATTTGAAATTGTAATTTTGATTTACAAGATGTTTATCGTGCAGCAACTAACTAGAAGCCAGTCCACTGCCGTTTGAGTCATTTTCATTTCCTAGTGGTTGCTATTCAGATGGGAACAGTGAGATTGTACTTTGGTTCTGTGCTTTCGGTTTGTTGGAGTTTTTTTTCCCTTTGTCTTTGGTGGTTGCCTTCCAGTCCTTTCCTTAGTCAGTCCAGTCCTAGCCTGAGCCAGCCCTGCACCGTGTCTTGCCTCGGCTGCTGTAAGGAGATTTTGCGTTCGGTACTGAGCGATGTGGCAGAAGTAGAAAAGGCCGTGTACAGTTCTGGCGGTAGAGGGCATCCCTTTGAAGACTCGGGAGCCACTCCGGGACGAGGAGAGGCTGCAGCGGCCTGTGGGAAATGAAGTCTGGCACACCCCTCGGTGTGCTGCGTGTCAGACCTGGTGGAGGGTCACCAGTGTCCGCAGGCAGGGACACGCACACAAGGACACAGCCCCGTGCAGCAAAGCTGGGTGTGGGGGAGCCCCTCCGGCTGCCGGGGGGACCCCGAGCTGTCGCTGCATTGCATCTCATTGCCCACAGAGGGGAAGTACCAAGCTGAACACAGTCACATGATAAGTGAGAAATAAAGTTGTAGGGCCATCCTACAGCTGATGTAGTTGTATGGCAAAGTTAAGTCCCACCCTTGAGCCTGCGAAGTCGGCTTGGAAGGGGATCCTGTAGATGTCTTTTACAAGGTCAGATGAAAGATGAGGTTCATGACATGCAGGTCTCAGGTTACAGAAAACCGAAGGAACTATGGTGACTGTCATAAAGCCAGATTATTTTAAGTAGAACGAAGAATGGAAAATGCAGGACTGATTGTTGACTGAAGGTGTCTCATATTTGTTTTCCTAAAGTGATTGCCACAAAGTAAGCTAAACAACGAGTTAGAGCCAGTTGTGGTGATGGGTGCTGTGTGCCCGTGCTCCTGCAGACCGCAGGCTTTAACATAGTGAGGACAGTTTGCATGCAGGTGCTGAGGAGGTGACTAGTACCAGCCTGCCTGCCCTTACTCCACCCCCTGCCTCAGCTGTTAAGGCCACAAAGAGTTTTTACAGACATAAAGTAGTTTCTAAGGCTATGGAAAATTTGTGCTAATTGTGGTTTAACGTGTGTCTGACTCTGGCTGACTTACTCTGTACAAACAGCAAAATTATCTTTATTTCCTAAAGGTTTGTCTCCTCCCCAGCTGTTGTTAGATAGATGTCACATCTAATCTGTCCAAGAATTTGTGCACGCATACAGACATGGCTTTGTTGTTTAGTATATGTAGAAACAAATTAAAGGTGTTGATTGTTTTTTGCGTATCCCTTGCCCTCAGTACAGCTGATCTATTCTGGCATCTGTAACCCTGGACACTGATAAAAGTTTTAAAAATGTGCCTTTTGTTTCAATATAAATCTTATAAAAAAGAATATATCTATTGCTCACTTTAGCATTTGTGTCTTTTATCACAGATTTTTCAGGAAAGAAGTCACTGCCTTCCTTTGATGTTTATGTCTACCTTGCTAAAAAAAATCATTTACCAGGTTGTTCTTTTATAAATCAAATCAATCGAGTTCTAGTTCTGCTCATTCAGCTTATTCTCGAGCTGCTTTATATTCTTCCTCGTGACTGCTATTGATATTTTGTGTATACACAACAGCATCATTTAAAAATGTACGTGTTTGAAATGGATCAGACTGTTCAAACAGACTCTTCACCATCAGGGGCCTCTGGAATAGCGCATGTCTGCTTCACTGGGATTTTGTCCATGAGCTTATTTGGGAAGTTTCAGCTAGGTTGGTGCTCAAGTGTCTGGTCCTTACATGGCTGTGTGTTAAATCTAGCTCCCACCTTTATGTCATCCATCCAGACAAACCAAAGATAACTTTTATGAAAAATAGCATCGCAGGTATGGTTTAGAGTAGGTTACCAAGTGCTGAACAGGTCTCAGTGGTTTGTAATGCTAGCTCCCCATCTGTTCTCTGCTTATTGGATTGATTTTTTGTGTGTGTGGCTTGTTGTAAACGAACCACAACTTAAGGTAAAGAGACTTCTAATGAGGCATACTAGGTAGGAGCAATTTAAGTACTTAAAATTTTTGTTTGTAAAGTGTTCTAGTGAGAGTATCCTCATCTGTGACATGCTTTTATGACAGATATTCATAAATGGAATAAAAATATTTGCTAGCCTCTATCAAGGCAACACCTTAACTTTAGAGGGATTTCAAAGACAAAATACAAGAAAACAAATTTGTATGATTACCAGCAACTCACATTGAATATCAAAGGCATAAGGATAGGTGTTCTGTTCTGGTGAGCCACCTCCTACATCTGTTTTCATAACACATCTTTCAGCCTTGTCCCCTCTTGCATTTAACATGGTATATTTGGGAGTGCAGTAGCTTTTCAAGAATGGCCACCTTGGTAGACAAGCCTTTGGTCCCTCCTTAGCTTACTACATCTTCTGATGCTGAATAACAATGGCTAGGTCCAAAGAATTAGAAGAAGTTTGAACGTGAAGAAGTTTACTTTGGAAATACTTTTAATAGCTTAATTTGCCCAACTGTATTGTAACAACTGCAGCTGAAAACAAGTAAGTGAACATGAAATATGAACAGGGCTTTCTGAGTATTTTTTTATTAAAAACAATTCTTATGAAAGTAAATGGCAAACACCTGATTTATTGATGAATTTCTCAAGTATTTCTCTGTATGTATTAGGTCTGCATGGCCAGCTTTTGATAGCAGGAGGGCTACAGGGGTGCCTTCTATGAGAAGCTGGCAGAAGATTCCTGTGTGTCTGACAGAGCCAATGCCAGCTGACTCCAGGGTGGAACCACCACTGGCCAAGGCCAAGACAAACAGAAATGGTGGTAACACTTCTGTGGTAACAGATTTAAGAAGAGAAAAAAATAAAAGTTACTGCACAGAAGTAATTGTGGCCGGAGAATAGCGGGGTGAGAATATGTGAGAGGAACAACTCTGCAGACACCGAGGTCAGTGGACAAGGAGGAGGAGGAGCTGCCCCAGGTGCTGGAGCTGAGATTTCTCTGCAGCCTGTGGTGCAGACCACGGTGAGGCAACTGTGCCCCTGCAGCCTTTGGAGATCCACAGGGATGCAAAAATCCACCTGCAGCCTGTGGAGGAGACCCACACTGGAGCAGGTACATGCCTGAGAGGAGGCTGTGAACCTGCTGGAAACTNTCTGCAGACACCGAGGTCAGTGGACAAGGAGGAGGAGGAGCTGCCCCAGGTGCTGGAGCTGAGATTTCTCTGCAGCCTGTGGTGCAGACCACGGTGAGGCAACTGTGCCCCTGCAGCCTTTGGAGATCCACAGGGATGCAAAAATCCACCTGCAGCCTGTGGAGGAGACCCACACTGGAGCAGGTACATGCCTGAGAGGAGGCTGTGAACCTGCTGGAAACTCGTGCTGTAGCAGGCTCCTGGCAGGGACCTGCAGACCCATGGAGAGAAGAACCCACACTTCAG
Organism: Vireo altiloquus; assembly: GCA_013396875.1. Classification (NCBI taxonomy): domain Eukaryota; kingdom Metazoa; phylum Chordata; class Aves; order Passeriformes; family Vireonidae; genus Vireo; species Vireo altiloquus. Next base: position 595,168 of record VZRF01003403.1, on the reverse strand, counting down.
TGGGTTCCTGGTAGGGTTGTGACCCTGTGGGGAATGCACATTGGAGCAGGCTGTGTCTGAAGGACTGCACCCTGTGGAAGAGTGACCCATGGTGGAGCAGTCTGGGGAGGACTGTTGCCCTTGGGAGGGCACCCACACAGGAGCAGGGGAAGGACTCCTCCCTGAGAGGTGGCAGAAACAAAATGTGATGAACTGGCCATAACCCCCATTCCTTGTCTGCCTGTGCCGCTCTGGGGAGGAGGTAGAACTGGGAAGGAGGGAGAGATGGGGGGAAGGTGTTTATAAGATCAATTTTACTTCCTATTATCTTGCTCTGATTTTGGTAGTAATAAATCCGGTTAATATCCACAAGTTGAATTGATGGTATTCGGTGAGATATCTCTCCCAGTCCTTAACTCATGAGCCCTTCATTTTATTTTCTCTCTCCTGTGGGAGGGAGTGATAACAGCAGCTTTGGTGGGTGCCTGGCATCTAGCCAGGGTCAAACCACCACACTATAAACCAAGGGTTTTTATGTGGTTTTGATATTTCTGAGCAGTGTAGAGAGTTTTTTGTGCTCCAGAACCTACACAGAACATAGAAACCTCTGTGGTGAACACTTAGCATTTCCAGTGTTGCTCTGTGATGAACGCTTAGCATTTCCAGTGTTGCTCTTTGGGATGTGCAGACAGATTTTTTGTTTTTTGGTTGTGTATTTTTTTCTTGAGAATAGGTAATACCAGATGCAGATTCAGCAAACAATGGAAAAGAACTTTCAATGAACAGGCAATAATTTTGATCTTCCCCTCCTTCATTTCTAGTTTACTTTCTCATGTAAATTAGCTGCTTGTCTTGCCTTTTTATACTCTTTATACTCTTACGTCTTACTGTAATGCTAGTTTTGAATTTTCATGGTTTTTGACTTCAGCAGCATCTTATCATACTGACTGCTGCAAGTAAATGATGTGTGTAGTGAATGCCTGTCTTCTTGTACAGTTCTCAGTTTGTCCCTTTTTTTTATTGAGTGGCTGCTTTTTTGCAATTGTGCTGCTTTATTCAACAGACACTTGCAGTATCCTTTCTCTTTTAACTCTTACATGGCATAAGCAGTACTGATTTTTGTAATCTTACCATTTGTATTAACATGGCTACATCTCCCTCCACAGTCATGTTTTTGGATAGGTGGTAGTACTCCTAAGGTCTAAGTGAACTGCAATACATAAAACAGATTATTTATTTCATATTCCTTGCCATTCCTAATATCACATTTTGGTTGGTTAAGGAACCTAAAAAGGTTTCTTTTGCTGGCTCTGGCTGCAGCTGTTCATGGAGGGAGAGAATTCTGTTGAGCTGTGTACAGCTGTACTTAGATTTTGTGCTCAGTCTTTTGCTCCGTATGGGAAGAGAAGAAAATGCAGTCGTTGTGTTTTAAATTTAGTAACTTCTAGTAATTTTGATGATTACTAAGATGCCTTTTCCGACTATAAATAAACCACATTGTTTAAAATATTTTTGACTAGACTGAATTATGTCCCAAAATTGGAACAGGCTGAGGAGAGTTTGGGAAAGAAATTACCATTAAGTTTTTGCATTCTTAACCGTAAATGGAAACAGAAGGGCATTGACTGACCAGAAGCTTGAATTCTATAGCTCCTCTAGCTAATGTAGAACATTATATACTAAAAATTCTGTCAGATTTAGTTTTTCATGGAGGTTTGGATGTCCTCTTGGAGGTCCATAGGTAGTGGAAGGTGGCATGCCCTTCCATCCAAAGCTCCTTCGGCAACCTGGGGCGCAATTAAAGCTGGATATCAGTAGGTGTTGGTGTCCTCTGGGACAAGCAAAAGAGGTAACCCAACATCACTTTCACTGGGAGACCAAGGCCAAGCTGGCAGACACTTGAGGATAACCATGGGCTGTTGCAAAGACAGTTTGAGGAGTTCAGGAACTGGACTTCAGTGATCCTTGAGCAGCCCTTCTAACCAAATATGTTCTTTGATTCTAATATTTCAAGTCATTGAAAGCAAAGTCTGAGGAATTCAATGTCTTCCTTGCTCAAACTCCTAGGCAAAGGCTGCAAAGTTTGATGAGTAGCTAGGTGGTTATTTGAACTAAGAAGGAGAGATTAACAGGCAAAAACCCTAAATCCAGTCATTGCTTCTGTATCTGTCAGAATCTATTTACTTCCATAGACTCAACTATCTGTACAGGTTACTTAAATAGCTTGAGGATCTTGCTTCTTTTCATTTAGTTTTTTCAAGATTTATGAATTTAGGAGATAGCGTGTGGCAGACAGGAAGGTCATTGAGCTGAAGTTACTGATGCAGCTGAACATGAGCAAACCAGTGGTTTTATGCTCTAGGGTGTAGCTTTGCCTTCCAAGAGACTGACTGTTTGCTTTCCTTTGTGTACCACGTGTCATCTCTCTTTGTGTGTGTGTTACATGAGTTTTAACACCCGTGAGATGGAAATGAAACTCTTTCCAGTGTCTGACCAATAAACATGATGTATTTGGTTGTCACTTTTGATGTCTCATTCTGGGGCCAGAGCACCTGTCCTGTGAGGAAAGGCTGGAAAGGCTGAAAAGGCTGGGGCTGTTCATCCTGGAGAAGGGAAGTCTCCAGGGGACCTTATGAAAGGGCTTACGAGAAAGATGGGGACAGACTTTTTACCAGGACCTGTGGTGACAGGAGAAGGAGCGGTGGTTTTAAATGGAAAGATGGTAAGTTTAGATTGAGTATAAGGATGACATTTTTATTGTGAGTGTGATGAGGTTCTGGAACAGGCTGCCCAGAGAAGCTGTGGATTCCCCATCCCTGTAAGTGTTCAAGGCCACGTTGGATGGGCTTCTGAGCAACATGGTCTAGTGGAAGGGGTCCCTGCCCATGGCAAGGTGCTGGACCCCTTGAAAACTCTTCACAAACAACATACCAAAGTGTTTTACAGTTGGGAAATTATAAATAATCGTGGATGTTTAAAGTTTAATATTGTATAGTCATACACAGGAATGTTTCACCCAAAACAGTATCTTGACTGTGTGTAGTGGTTTGACTAATTTGTATGATGTAGACATTTGATGAATTTTTCCATTACTCATTTTCTCTAAAGCCATAAAAGAAGTATGCAATACTTGGTACTTCTTTTATGAACTCAGAAGAGTCCATAATCTTGGAAGATATTTCAAACAGTAGCTGTGTTTGAAAAATCCTGCTTCTCTATCTCAGATTAGTACATAGGGCTTTTTTTTAGGTTAGCAGGTTTTTACCAGATATTTGTCTTCTTTCTGTGCTTGATATTACAGTTTTTAATCTTCAGCATTAAACAGAAGCAGAAACCTAAGGAATCACTGTAACTTTTTTTGTTATTTGCAAACAAGTGAGGATCTGAAGAGCTTTTAGACATATTTGTAACCATGTGTGATATATCCCCCTATGAAGTTATGAATTCCATCTGCTGTATGAAAACCATTGATAGTTGTAACTGGTGTTCTGGTTTGCAACATTTCTGTCTCACCACAGATGTATACTTCGTGGACAGCCAGGGCCAGAGATTTTCTGGTGCAGCAAGGCAGCAGTTGTTTTTTGCCAGCGAGACCGATGACTTTAGAACATCTTCTTGTGCAGCTAGGTGGAAACCAGCCATGCTTATGAGCCAAAATGGATTTCTGTTTTATGAACTGTAGGAACAGTAAGAGAAATAGGAGATCCCAGATAAATCAGGTCTTTCATCCTAACAGACAAAAATGACAAGAGGCAAGAGAACTGTTGGATTTGGGGTTTTGGGTAAATGCAAGGCTCTAGGATGGGATGAGGTCCAACTTCTAGGGTGTGTTGGATTTGTGTTGCTTTTCAAGGTAAGGTATTTGTGACTAGAAACGTTGTTTTGTTCAGCCAGTTCCTTTGGGTAGATTTCCCCATGTAAGTGCAAGTAGGTCAGTGGCATATGTGCATACCCCTTCTCTGGGAGACATCTGCCTTAAGTACACAGGGCTGCGGGAGACTCGTTTTTTAGCTCTGGGTCTGAAACCACTGGGCCCTGGCAGAAATACGAGATGAGAGCTTGTTCATCTGTGGTTTCAAATAGGTTTTCTGAGGGAATCTAATTACAAAAGTAACTGTAGAGGTTAGAATCGTAGAATTGTTTTCCTTATTTAATGTCTTTTTAATACTGCCATGGAATGTAGGTATCCTTGGGAGCTCTGTGGCCATGGAGATGAATGTCCTTCTCTCAGTGGGTACTCAAACAGGCTCTGGTCTCTGGATGTGTAAGGTCTGCACAAAGGCACAGATCCTGTTTATTGCAAATACTGTCATGTGGGCTGTATTTTCTAATCCTGTTCTTTCCACTCAGCAAACCACAGTGTTAGCAGGACAACAAAAGCTGTGGCTTTTGAACATCAGACTCTCCTGGTTCTGGCCAGGAACAGGATTAATTTTTTGCAGTAGTTGGGATGTGGTGTGGCCAGGCCCAAATGTTATTCAGCACTACCTCATGAGATTGGCAGGGGCAGGAGAAAGGGACTCTGTTGCTCTTTGGGAGAGAAGGGGTTACTTTCTGTTGAGAAAAGGTGTGGAGATGTAAATTTTTTCTTTGTCTTATACCTTTTGTTACTAATATTGTTGCTGTTACTACAGTTTACTTATCTCATTGCTGTTTCCAGTAAAATGTTTTTATCTCAGCCCATGATCTTTGCATTTTGTTCTTCCAGTTGAAGGTGGGGGGAGTGAGAGGGAGCATGGTTTTAGTGGGAGTGCTCCATTGGAGAATACCATTTCTAAGCCATGATGCAGACATGATCCGTGATTCTGCCCATGTTGCCTCTGTTAAGCAAATTTTAGAAAACAGCATGCTTATAACTGCCTTTAACTTCTTGATGGAGTTGAGAGAAAATGCTTAATACAGGTCAGACCATTTTATGTTTTGACTGCCACTTAGTTTTTAAATTCCATAGGGCATTATCTTGTTACATTTTTGTCTGAATGGTCTGACCTGCTCACAGTGATGTCAATAGCTGATGTCTCAGTAGCTTCTATAGCTAAAAATTCTTGGCAACATGAATTAAAAATACATGCTCGTGTTTGGTCATGATTTCTTGGTTTCTGCCTAAGTTGTGTGTGTTTTGGAATAATTTTGTAGGAAAAATAGCAACATTTCACGTACAGCCTGCTCCTACTTGGTTTAGTAGAAAGAACCTAAAAATAAAAAGTCACGACAGTAAGCAAAGTCAAAGTAATAATTCAACTAAAGGAAAGAAGCAATGCAGCAATTAAATGAAAGTTTATTTGCAGTAATTTGCAGCTTATTTTCTCCCCAGCTATGCACAGTAAAATGCATTTAGTCAATACAGTATCTCATTTCCTTCAAAATCCCTAAGTGCAATGAAGAGATTCATCTGCCTTTATATTATATGGCAGGGGCACTTTTGTACCAGATTATAATGCAATAGTCAAGGAACCTAGGAATATTTCCTGCTGATGACCGAAATTGCCTGCCCAGATTCATGGTGTAGGTCCATAGCCTTGGCATTTTTAAAAACTTAATTTCCAAAACCTTAAAATCTGAATCTGACACTTCAGACCTAACATGTATTCTCCCTTCCCACTGACATAAAATACATCTTTATTTATCAGTGCTATGTGGGAAAAGAATAAGAACAAACTAGTTTGTTAGAAGTACCAGGCATTTAACCTCATTTTCTGTGCATGTTTGATGTGCTTTTAAGAAAAGGAAATGATGGACCTTGTCACTCCTCATCTGAGATAAAAAAACCTTTATGGTAACAGGCCAGTTGCCGTTAATGAGAATTTGTTTTAGGAAGGAAATTTAGTTTAAGACCTATATTACCTCCTAATAAATATTAAACTTTAGTTATTTGAAACCTAGGTCTATCATGCTCCTAATTTGGACAGCATAATTTAAGCATTCATTTCAGTATCAGTATTGATCAACTATGTCACACTGAAATAGAGTGTACCTTCCAGACAGATCTCCAGCTGTTGACTAGTGCTAATGCAAAGAGTCAGTCTTTATCTAAGTTTTTATTACAGCGGTTTTTACTGTTGTTGAGATTTGAAATGAAGACCTGTGGACACTTGCTAATAGAAACCCATTGTTTTTTATTCTGTTAGTGTTGTGAATAACATTTCCTGTGAAGGGGTTGAAATATTATGGAAATGATGACTACGAACATTTGTTTTAAAATATATTATGCTGCATTCTTAGCCATGGATTTAAAAATAAATTGTCTGCTGAGGAAAAAATGTTGGGTATGTTCCAATTTCACAACAAAAAGCGAGGGTGGGGTTAGAAACTCTGTACTTGTGCTGAAAAGGAAAAGAGCAGAGAAGTTGGGTACAGGCATTTCATGGAGACCAAAGAGGTCCAGCTGCGCATCTTGCATAAGGAGAAGGTTTAAAAGCCTTACTCAGTATTTCTGAAAGTCAATGCAACTCTCAATATAATCGGAAAAGGAGGGTCAACAGATGGAGTGGCAAGAACTCCATCACCAGATCAATTCTCATTTTCATTTAACTTTTTTTGTGCTGAGGTTGTGATACAAAGAATTGAGTTTGTCTAAGGGTAAAAGACTATAATTTGGTATGTTCCATGTCAAATGTAACGCAGGAAGAAACTCTTGTGAGTATTGCAGAAAATGCTTTAGTACTTAATGCTTCTAGCCTTTGGCATCATCCTTCAAACGCTGGTTTTAATCCCAGACTTTGATGGTTTGTGTGATTTAAACGGGCATGAACGCAAGACCTCTCTGGCCTCCACAGCATTCTCTTGAATATCAGCAATAAAAAACTTTGGTAACAAATGATGTTTGTAAGGGTCAGTGGTGCAGGCAAGCTGTTGGACTGGTTAATGTCTCCAAAATGAAGATGTTCTCAATTTCCTTCTATATCATCATGCATCTGATTTCTGTTTTCAGAAGCGAAGTGATTTTTGAGAAAAGCCAATGGTGCTTGAATAAAGAAGTTCCTAAATAACTTTTGAAAAATGTGCTTGGGTTTCTAAGCATTTCAATGACACAGACGAACCAATATTCAAGTAAATACATGTAGGTAAGACATGAAATGTTTTCTGAAACAGTAAGAACGGCAATTAATAATCATGAAATGATGAGTGAAAGAAAAATAATGTATCCCATAGAGAGCACATGGCATAGCTGGTTTTGACAGCACTGGATATTGCTCTTTTCCAGGCTATAATTTCTGTCTGTCTGCAATACATTTTTTTTGGCAATAAAAATCTAGTGACAGTAGACAGAATGAGACAAAGATGTCTGTAAAGGTCCTACTGAAATGAAAAGATCATCAAGCAGTTCTGAAAACCCAAACAAAACAGCATGAAACAATGCAAGAAAACACAAGGTGCCTTTGGGAAGTGAGTCAGGCTTAGCTGGTTTGTGGGTGCAGGTGGCTGCGTCCTGGGACACGGATGCCTGCTTCACATCTGTGATCTCTGCCTTGCCTGGCTCCTGGTCAGTTGAACTGGCCAGAGCTTCTAGGGGAAGAAGCTTTGATCAAAGGCTGACCTGCAGTGATTTGAGCTAAGAGAAAGATAGATTGAATGCACCTGGTCATGAAGTGGAGTCTCTGGTCTGTCTCAGCCCAGGCTAATGCCCTACCAGGGTCTCTGAGGCCTCCTCTGGCCTCCTGGTTTGCAAGCCTGTGTGAGCTTCCTTGGAAAAGTGTTGCTGAAGTTCATGCACTTTGATGGAGTGTGTTGATGCAGTTAAAAATGCTGCCATCAGAAAAATCCCTCCCTGCTCTTCTAGGGAGACAGTGAATAGGAGGCTACTGAGAGATATTTATTAGAATTAGCCTTATAAACCTGTCGTAGTGTAATTTATGCTTTCCTCTCTGTGCAGGCTATAGCTTTCCTGCTGTAAAGATTTTGAGAAGACAGAGAGTGATCCTGGACTGAAAAAACCAAGAGTGGCTGTGAAATCTTGTACTCATATGAATGCTGAGAAAGATGACTTGAAAAATATGTAGGAAGAAAAATAACAATGACTAACACACATGAGAAGAAAAGTCTAGTTCTTAAGAGGACATAAGCTTTGCCACATGTTAGGGAAACTTAGGAAAAGGAAAGAATGCTGAAAAAATATTAGAAAATGTTTGTTTATTTTTTTAACAAAGCAGTGAAGTTTGCAGTGTTGTCTGCATGGCCATCACCATGTTCCTTTCCCATGGACAGATCTGTGAGATCGTAGAGGTACAAGATCGTAGAGGTAAAGAAAGGACTTCAAATTCTTTTTCAGTGTTTCTGTTTCTTTTTTCTTCTTTTTCTTATTCCTTTATTTATTTTCTTTTTTTAAAATTTTGTTTTGGTCGTAGACATCCATGAGGTTCAGACACTTCTTTTTATCTGATGCTTGGGTGTTTCTGTCCTTTTTCAAGTTTATTAAGATCTAATCTTCATTCTTCATTTGAGTTCATGTCAGTGTGCCTGGCCATGTGGTTAAGACATAAAAAATCTGCCATGCTGTAGTGTAGCCAAAGGAGCATTGCCCCTCACCATTTTAGCTGCTTCTCAGAATTTGTTCATGGCTGAGGTTGAATGTTTGTTCTTCCATTTGCTGGAATCCCAGGGACGTTACAATGCAATATTGTTCCTGATGCAGAACAGTGAATGTGATCTTTACTGTGGGAAAATTCCTCCGACAGCCGTGCTGGTTCAGAGGAGGTTTGTTGTTGTTGCTCTCCTCAGTCACAGGATGTGGCTCAGGCAGCTGCACAGAGGGGTGGCTGATGCTCTCTGCCATATTACTCTGTTAACCTTCTGCCATCATTTGACATTCTTTTGTGCTCACACCTCAGTCTGCCCTGACTCTGTCTGTCTCTTCCCTGCAGTGCACTTTGATTGCCAGGTCTCTGGCTTTTCAGCAGAGCCTGCTCCCTGAAGCTCTCCACTGCAGTCTCATGAAGATTTTAGATAAAATGGTGTTGCAAATTTCAGTACATCCCCGTAGCAAGGAAAATCTTTTCTGACCTGGGAAATTAACCCCATCCGCTGTGTGGACTGCTGCCACACAGCAACACAGCAGTGTTTAATTTGGGTTCTTAAGTATTTGCTGAAAAGGGCTCTGTATTACACTGGTGTAATGGCACTAGACAGTCTCATGCATAGTACTTTCATTAGCCTTTTATGTCTCAGACAAGACCTTTGCCGTCCATTGGGTCCTGTGAAGACCCCGTGTGGGTTTTGGTAAGAGCAGCGTATGGAGAGTTGGTTTAGCTCCCTGTCAAGGAAAATCAGGGATTTTTAAAAACTGGGATAGCCAGGTCCATTCTGGGATGGTGAAGGTGAGCTCCAAGACATGCAAGGAGGCTCACAGTGTGAGCATTTTTGCGGTGGTAGAGTGAGTGATGGTGACCAGTGAGGATCTCTGGATCTCGGCTGGGTGGGTGCTTGTCCCCCCATTCCTCAAGTGGTCACTCTTTCCTTGTCTTAGAAGAAGGCTGTGTATGGACTAGAAGAGAGGAATGGGAGTACAGAGAGGAAGACTTGTGTAAGGCTTCAGTCATGGCTGTGTGAAAGGCAAGTGCATGCCACAAGGGAAAGCTAACATTTACTACTGCAGAAACACATCTGAGTATTGTGTAGAGAGCACAGATTTCAAATTTGACGACCCAGCTCCTTCTGGCAGAGTCTGAAGCTTTTAAATAGAAACTGTGCTGGAACTCTTGGGAAGCTGTTTGTAGGGGAAAGGTCTGGAGGTGCGGGATGCACTGGGAGGCTCACTGCACTTTGCTTGTCAGCACTTCCTCATCAGTTGAGCAAGTTGTAGAAAGAGGGCTTGAGAGTTGTGGGATGGAAGTGGAGAGAGAAAAGGTTACTCTTTGAGTGTAGGAGGAAGTAGTGAGACTTCAAAAGGGCAGAAGCCTTCCTAAGGTCCTGTTGGCATCTTGTAGACAGTAAACTCTGTTGCTGGCCAGCCTTCGCGTACAAAGATCCGGGGAAGGCCTCTTTTTCCTTTCAGACCTTCCAGCCTGCGCACTGGATTTTTTAGGTGAGACACAGGGCGCGCAGATCTGAGCCCACCCTTTAATCCCGAGGTTCTTCTGCCGGGCCAAAGCGAGTCTTGGACAGAGGCAGCGAGGTCTTCCTCAGGACGTAGGCAGATTGCCCCCTTGCAGGGCTAACGAGCTCTGCCTGCCCGGGGAGTATCCCCGACCGGGAATCGAACCCGGGCCCCAGCAATTACTGTGCCGTGTGCTTAACCACTAGACCACCGGGGCTCCGACAGTAAACTCTATGAAACAAATAAACAAACAAACTAGTAAAGGACAAAATAGAATGTGTGAAAGATGCCTGTTGAACTCTCCCTCAGCAGTGGGAATTCAGAGGCTGCACCAGATCCACCTTTGTGGGGCTGTGGTTCATTTCCCTTAACTGTCTTTGTGCCTTGAGACTAGCAGCTGTCATTTAAGATGCAGCATTCAGGTTTACATTTAAGCAGCACCTTTAAATCAAGATTTTTCAAGCTTCATTCAGAAATTACTTCAACCATCATTGAAATGAAAAAGGATGCTTTATATTTCCCATAAGATCTGTACTCTATTTGAAAGAATAGCTTATACATAGAGTCTGTTGGTGTCTAAAGACTATTTTATCCAAAGGCTGGATTCTGCCTGATTGGAGAACAGTATGTTAGATCTAATGGTCTGGTATACAGGAGTACAAAGGTGACCCAAGGCTGTATTTGCTCGTGACCACAGCATTTGCCACAGTAATAACATGCCAGGTTGTGGGAACCCTCTGATTGCACGGGTGGGTAAAAAGGTGGCAGAGATGGCTGTGGGTCAGTTGTTGTGTGGGGGCAGCCTGTCTTGCTCTGTGTGCTCTTCCCCATGTTCTGCTCAGCCAAGTCCATTCCAAGACCTGATTGCCCATAGGCTGCTCAGGAGAGCAAGTGCCAAAATGTGGATTTGAGAAGCATGGGCCCACATGATGGGGTTCAGGGAGCACGTGGTAACTGAAGGCTAGGTAGCAGTGCATGCAAGCGAAGGGGGTTATAAAACAGCTCTGTAGAGCTTCTAAAGGCATGGTTTAGTGAAATTTTGATGGTGAGATATACAGAAATACATTTTGTTGCTGCAGAAGCAACGAAATGATGCCACAGTATTGTCAGAAGTAGAGATCTGTCTGATTGGGAAGAAAATTAAAACAGGCGACGTTTTAATATTCACCCTGAGTTAAAAGGCTGCATCTTAAGAGGATTAAAAGTTCTGTTCATTGCCAACAGCTTATTAATTCATCTGGTAGTTGGAAGAAAAAAACAAGAGTATGATTAAGATCATATTTTCTCTGAGATAAAGGATACCTTAAATCAAGGAAATTCAGAAACTCTCAATTGTTTCACAACAAAGGTAAAGAACCAATTTAAACAGTCATCTGATTATTTTCAAGAAACAATAAATAGTTCTGTGATTTAAAAAAAATCATATAAACCATTATTTGGTTCTGAACTATTATTTATCCCATTTACTGTGCAATACCCCAAAGTAAGTTATGGAAAAGTCCTTGGTTTGGAAAATCAGAGGTTCTAATGATCTTCCTTTATCTTCAGAAACTTTATAACTCCCTGAACACAATCTGTTTCATTGGGCTTGATGGCATGGAAATATTTAGTCATGCCATTGCTGCATGGATTTTTTTTTCTTAAACTGCCATTGAAAGGGTTAGTTCTTTACTATTAGGTCTGCAAAAGTATCCTGTTACTACTGCAATTTCTATTTTTTTAAAGATGCTAAAAGGGGGAAAGCAAAGACACTTCCTGTGGCTTACAGCTAGTATTTATTAATGGATTAAAATCTATTTATTGAGCACTCTTAAAGCTAGTTCAGTCTAAGCATTATTTCGGTCTTAATTTGGCAAAAGTTGAGAATTGTTGGTTAAAGTTTTCACTATAGAATGTTCCTCACAGAGATGTGTATTTTTGCTTAGTAGCTCTGCAGTAGGAGAAGGCACAATGTTGTGCTTTTAGATTGAGGCTTCCTGCTCCTATATTATATATTGTATATTCTATATTCTATATTGTGTATAATATTATATATATATTATATATTATATGCATTAGTAGTAGTAGTAGTAGTATTTTTATTTATAAACTTGCTGGCTTTATTATATGTCCTTTTGCCTCAAATGCAGTGATGGACAGAATTCTCTTCTGACATGAATAGTCTTGGACAAATTATAGAAGCTCGAAGAATACTCAGCTCTTAAGGCTGAGTTTCAGTTTGAGGTTAATTCCAAAGATGTGCAGAAAACCTGATATTTAGATTTTAGGGAAAAGGAAGACAAAAAGAATCAAGTTATATATCCATCTGCTTTAAGTACCATTATTTAAATAAATTATGTACATTGTAGTATCCTTGTTTTCATCCAAGGGACCTCTGGTTTAGACAGAAGGGTATTTTGATTGAGAGATTGAAAGGAATGGTGTATTCCAGGCCAGGAGAGGCTGCAGTTTTTGAGGTGGACTTGGATACACAGGTTGTATTCCCAGTGGGACCCAGTGGTAGAACAAGAAGCAACAGGCAGATGCTCAAACACAAGAAATTCTGTCCAAACATGAGAAAGCATTTCTTTACCCTGAGGGGTCAGACTGTAGAGCAGGTTGCCCAGAGAGGCTGTGGAGTCTCCATCCTTGGAAACGTTCAAAACCCAGGTGGATGTGACCATGCGTAACCTGCCCCAGCTGTCCCTGATGGGGCAGGGATTTGGACACCCTTGCAATTTGTGCTCCTGGAGAGCAATTTCGTAGAGGCTCAACACACAGGATATGGAGCAAGGCAGACGAGAGGGGAGGTTTTTCTGTGAGCTTGAGCAGGGAACTGGCTGCACGTTGGGAAAGGCTGGGTGCTCCTCCAAGGGGAGGGATGGACACTCATGCTGCTGAGCTCTGGATTAGGAAGCATGGGACAGGTGAGGAGCAGGTCTGGGTAGAGGGCTGGGATCTGAACTTGTCTGTGGCCAGGTAGGTGGAACAAGTAGCCACTTTGCAATACCCATTTCATCCAATTTGGATTTTGCCTTGAATAAAGTTGAACATGACTGTATTGCTTTGTTTGAACCATCCTGAGAGGATGCTTCACCATGGCTTTTTGCAGGGTAGCTGTCCACACTATCTGTCACCTGGCCCTGTAGGTTTTCATTTGATCTCATTTTGCCTTGTGTTTACTGCTGAAAACATAGTAGTCCTTGTCTGTTATAAACTGGTGAAGTGCTCTGTTTTAAACTTCAATAGCAATACAAACCAAGAAAAATTAAAAAGATTTTAAGAAAAAAAAAAGCTTTAACTGCAGCTTGGTAGCCAGAAATTACCCTTTTAGAAAGCTGCTGCCCTGGAGACATCTGGCTCTGTAACAGTACATGTAATTCCAGTGCACTTTGCAGCAGAGCTGAACTGGGACTGGCTATTGCAGTAAGACATTCCAGTTTCTTTCTGGCTTCCACAGTGAACCTGCAGCATCCGTGTCTGACCACTGCCTGCGCCAGGGTGGGCCCTTGCCAAAAGGGACGTTTCAACAAGCAGGTTTTTAAAATATTCAGTGTTACGTTACAGGAAAATAAAAGGTTTTGACATTTCTTTGAGTGATGGTTATCTAACTAACTGCATTTAAATTGATGTTAATTCAAGATGGTAAATGACAATGAAAAGTCCACAAAGGATTAGTTTCCTAGTGAAATACAAATTCACATGTGTGTTGCTTTCAGTTCCATCTGTAATGCATGCGTAAAGTAGAACTGAGTGAACTATTTTTTTTCATAGACTATATTTTATAAAAAAAATTGCTCTAATAAGAAGCAATTATTTCATACAAAAAACCCCAGCATTCCAGCAGTCTTAATTCTCTCTGCACAGCCATGAGGAAGATAGTTGGAATAAGGGGCATGTTAAGCACATGATTAAGACACAGTGGTACTTCTCATTGAGGTCTTTTCCCTGACACCTGACAGTGCATGCCAGGGGAATCTGTATGTTTCCAGTTGGACACTTGGTAATACCTTTTCTTATTCAGGTAACTGACTCTTTGATTTTCCCTATCTGTAGTGTGTTGTACCAATTTCAGTCAAGCACTGTTAGCAGCAAAAGTAATGAAGCCTGTAAGTCTTGTTTATATCAGTTTTAATAAAGAGTTCTGAAGATTGAGGTTAGAGAAGGTGCCATACTGGACTGCATTAATCCAGTGCACATTTTCCAGTGATGTTTGGTGTGAGGTAAATACACAATAATCTGTGTTTTATTTTGGAATACATTTTCTTGAGAATTTTTCTTAAAAAAGATTTTCACAAGATGTGACTCTCCTGCTGTTTGACTGAAGTTTAAGGGACCCACAAGCCTCTGCCCTTAGGCTGCCCAAAGGGGCAGCCTTGGCCAGCTGAATACCAGAGGCAAGTCCGTCCTTGTACTTGAGGCTGTGCTTTGGCCAATCACCAGACCATCTTCTGGGAAGGATAAGTGGTATCAAACAGTATTTGCCTGTAGTGTAAAAAGAGCCAGAGGCTCGAGTGGGTAAATAACACTGACAACAAACAGCACTAAGCAGAGCTGGTGGCCTTCTAAAGGCTGGTGGGTTTCAAGAAGCATCAAAGACAGATGTTTGGAGGCAATTTCCCTGCCCTGCAGGCTTAGCAGAGCCATATGCTCCTGCTTTACTGCAAGGTAAAGCTCTTCAGCCTGGTTTGACAATTGATTAGGTGGTATTAAGTAAACTGATGAGGTGTGTAGGAAGGGCCACAAACACTTCTTGAAGAAAAGAATGCGTGTCCATGCTTAAATTTGTTAGGAGGTAGAATGTCTCAGATGGCAGGGAAGAGTTATTCTAGTGAAGTGATGCCTGCTGATTTTATAAACTTCTTGTATCTGCAAACTGTACTCAGCATGACCTTCCTGCCTGGGCTGATGAAGTTGATAAACTCAGTGTGCCACCTGGTAGTGGACACAAGCCCTTGAATCTTTCATGGCATTGAAGGAAGAGAAGGGTCACAGTGCTTTGAAGTATCAAGAGATCACTGGTGTAATGGAGATCTCTGCAGCTGCAGAGGGCAAAAGGGTGTCTCTCAGCTGAACAGCTGCTCTTTAGATGACCTGATCATTCTGGGACCTGTTCAGGGGGAACACCCATAGAAGAGGGCACAGTTTAAAGTAGATTTGGAGTGCAGGGATCTGCATTTTCTTCCTGGAAAGTCCCTGACATTAGCATAGCCATCTCCTTTTCCAGTGGTTCCCCTAAAACTCTGAAATGCACAGGAAGCACTTCTTCTATGTAGACATCTGCACCTGAGCTGCTCAGATCTTACCATGTGTGTGCTCCCTCTGTAGTCAGTGAGAGAAATGGGCACTGCTGAAGTTGACAACTGCTGAACTGAGAACAAAACTAATTTAGTAAATCAGTGCTCTCTAACTGGTCTGACCAGGACTTTCTTGGGATGAATGTGGTGGAGATTGGGAACTGTACCTCCATGTCTCCTCTCTCCCCGTATGCTGTGAAATACACAGGGTGTGACCACTCCAGGGGAGATGCCAGGAAGGGTGTACCAGCACCCTGGCAGTGTGGTCTGCTCAGAGGGAGGCCTACCATTGGTACCAGAGTTCTGAGAAACTTGAGTAGTGTAATGCATGATCATTTAGTTGTCATTAAATTACCAATGCCACTTACTGTCTTGCCTGTCTTGAGTCATGATTCTATGTGGTTTTCATTCATTGACCATCACCAGGCAGAAGGCATAAACTGTGGTTACTGATGCTTCATTGTGCTTTGGCAGCACCGAGATTTGCTGTGAGAGGAACCCTGTGAACCAGTAAGTGCCATGAGCTCCTGGTAAAAGTCTGCTCTGTGTCCTAAGATGAGTTTCCACACGGAATTAGACTCAGGAGTTTCTACTTTTTTCCTTTGTGCCTGGTACCAGGTGAGAAGGCTTCTGATACAGTTCACTGTAATGAGGAGAGCAGATGCCACCACACTTTCCAATCCTATTTTCTTGTAATTGTCTACATTAAGTTTCTATTACCATGACTAAAAGCCTGACATTTTCTCTAGTGCTTTGTTCAGGAGAGCTTTTCCAGGTTGTCTGTCAAGTATAAGAGCCTTTTTCTCCTAAAAGCCAGTGGTAAAATGCTTAAGTGCCCTGCTGGGGGCTTCCTCTTCACCATACATTTGTTCCTCATGCTAGCACTTACCCACATAAATCTTTTTTATAACTTGTAGAATGTTGCTTTTCCCAGAAGGGTTTTATTATTCTGGTGTTGAGTGTTCAGCAAATGAGGGTGCTGTGTCCAGGCTTTGTGCCTGGAGCCTGCAGTCGGAGCCTGGTGGATGGATGTCAGTGCTGCTGCAACCTAACAATGATCACAGCGCAGGATCAGGAGGGCCTCCTGCTTTGGTTGTTTCAGTGACTCATAGAAGCAATTCTTTGTCAAGAAAAGCTATGATAATCAAGCGATCCAAGCATTTACTAGTTTCTGTGGTTAATCTTCTTTATTCTGAATAAAGAATTTTAGATCTCCAGTCTGAGGCTGGCACTGAATGGAAGTAGAGTGGAACCCCTGTAATGAGGGGCTGGGACACCACCAAAATGCTGCATCTCGAGAAAACTGAAATCCTTAAATGTGCAGTGCAACTAGTCAAACAACTTCCAGTGGACTTGGTTTCCCCACTGACTCCCCAATTGTGTTACATTTATGGCTGCAGTATTAGTATTCAGTGTTATGCACAGGAGTATCCATATAGGAAAACAGAAATAAAACTCACAATTTAATTTTTTCCCATGGTTTTGTTATGGATTCCTTAATATCTGCTAGGGAGTATGCTTAACACAGCACTCACCCATCCATCAGAGACGTGATTACCTTGTTTTGTGAGTATTCCCTTGTAGGCTTAGAAGTCCTTCATTTTTCCTATATTTATGATGAAATCATGGTATTGGTAATGTCGGATTGAATGTTCATACTGTGTTTACTCGGGCTGAGAAGTAATCTAAATTTGATCTTCCTCTCTCAACAATTAAACTTTCTGCTAATCATGAAGTTTTGACATTAGATCAGACATTATTAATGCAGATTTCATTGCAATGTTGGCAATACTTGCTACTCCTCTAAGTCTCTCTAACTCATTTTTATGCATATAAATTGGATATTTATGTTTATGTGGGGCACACATTCCCTCTGATGCCAGTTTGCATGTGGTTTATTATGAGTTGGCCTTAATCCTAGTTTTTGATCCCTCAGAGTCACATAAAAATCATGACAGTTTGTTTATAATCCCTTTTTTAATTTGTTATCCACTTCTGTTAACTCTGACATTAGAAACATTCATGTCTACCTCATGTGCAGGCCTGTGGCATAGATCCTTGGAAATTACCTGAAATTAGGGTACCAAAAAAAATTCCCAACTAAAATGTTTCAAGTACTTCCCTCAGTGTCGAAAATAAATACCTTATTTTTCTTCTAATAATTTCATTCTTTAGGAAGCTATCTGAAAGATAGCTGGTGATTTAAATTAATTTAACAAATAACACTGAAGATTTGGCTGCTTCCTTTGTTTCTAAGTTCTCTTTGGATCAGTAGTGTGTTCTTCTGGAACATTTTTCAGGTACAGTAGTGGCCCCATTTCATCACACAGTTGCATGCACTTGGGACAAAAAACTGCTCTCAGAATTTAACAAAGGCATTACACATGCTCTGATGAGCCATGGGGCTTGATCTTACTGAAAAAGTAACATATTTCATTTGGGTTTGATATGTCGTTTGCACACGGTTGTCACACTGTGTTGGTAACTGTGTTAGATATTTGTGGGTAAACAGTTCTTTGTTTAAAAGGAAACCAACCAAACTGAAAACCAAACCAGGAAAGCCAAAACAAAAAAGCAGTGAATCACCATCCTAATCTTTTGACAGTATTATATAAAAGGTGAGCTGTACTCTGCCACTTGCAAAATAATATTGCCTTTTTTACCAGTGTTGCACTGAATGATGTAAGGGAACTTGTTGATGAAATTTGACAATTTGTTCTGTATTCTCTGCTGTAGGGAATGGGAATTCCATTCTGTTCTGTTACTCCCTGATACTAGATGCCAGATACGCAAGTAGAGTCCAGGGTGCTACCAGGGAAGAAAAAAATACTGTGTTGTGTATTACCTCAGGGCTCTCTGGCCTACAGAAGTTCCTGGTTCCTATGAGAAGGAGAAAGCCCAAGACTTGGGATCTCTTCAATATCTCGAGTCTAACAAGGAGCAGATGCCAAGCTCCCTCAAGAGATCTAGCTAAGACACCTGCCCATGATCCACAGTCTCAGTTGTACCCTAAACTGGGCTAATATATTTTCTTCTTTCTTATATGCAGTATTCTTTACATACAGTTTTCTGTGTGTAATACTCTACCTTTTCAAAGCTGCTGGAGCTTCATGTCCATTAGATGTGCCTCAGATGGCTAGGTGTCCTGGGAGAGGCAAAACACACAGAACTTCCTCTTTTAATTGCTGAGCATCTGCTGAGAGCTGCC
Organism: Vireo altiloquus; assembly: GCA_013396875.1. NCBI lineage: Eukaryota > Metazoa > Chordata > Aves > Passeriformes > Vireonidae > Vireo > Vireo altiloquus. The sequence goes on along the minus strand of VZRF01003403.1, from coordinate 576,672 downwards.
TCTTGCTGCCTGTGGTGAATGGCTTGCAGTAATAATGTACAGGGCTGTGGTGAAGCTAAGATCTTTCCTAAAAAAGATGTTGAAAGGCATTAGAGTAATGTAATAATTTATTATTATGGTTCATTGTATCTCTTTTTTGAAAAGCAATCTGTCTCTTGAACTTCATCTTTCAGGTAAGGACCAATGCAGACATAAAAACACTTTCTGGATGGCAAAAAGTACTTGTTCTTCAGTCTGTCTTGTTATTTGTGTGTGGATATATGCATGTATATGTTTACTCTAAAAGCTTAGTTTTTCCAGGCATTAGTTGCCTAAAAATGGTGGAAAAAAAGAATTTTTATATGAAATGGGGTTGCATAAATGCAATATGGACTGCACAGAAATATTTTAAAAATCAGCCCAATAGTAAATAATAACAAAAAGAGAAAAACATCTCTGCACTCTGCAAATCAGTCTGGTAGAAAATCCTTTATCTATGTTGAACAGGACAGAGAACTTTTTTCTGCCAGCAGTTTCCTTCCTTTCTGTGCCAACATAATGAGGGAACAGTATATTGCAAAGAGGGAGTGCAGGTGTAAAACCTCAAATAAAAAGTGATAAGACCAGGCGATAAGGAGAACACCGAGGGCTTCAGACAGCTCAGATATTCAAAGATATTTTCCACTGTGTGTCTAGCCAGACCCCTTGTCTCTCTTGCTCGGCTGCCTGGTGTGGCCCTGTGTCAGCCTTCCTTACTCACTGAGCTGCTCCTGGTTGTCCAGTCTGGCTCCCCATGGGAAATGAAGCATTTGAGACATTTCATTCCAGTGGATTGTGCCTTTCTTGGCTCTGCTTGGCTCTGAATTGTTTTATATTCCAAGCTGGCAGACCCCCCTAGACCTGTGCCCCGCTGTCAACTTTCCTGCTGGGAAGGGCTTGTCAGGGCTGTCCTCCATTCCAGCTGGCCATGCTGCCTCTCCGTGTTGCCACGGCTCCAGAATTGCCGTTTCTCGGACACTGGCTTCATTCAGTGATGGAGGTATTGGAAAACACCTCTGCACTTGGGGCTCGATGGTATAACATCAGTGCAGGGTATTCGTTTTGGTTGCTCAGGGGTTTGTTTGTACCTTAAATACATGCCCCTGTGAGGTGAGATGCTGAAGTTGTTGCACCACACTGGATTACATTGGTGTAATCATGATGTCAACTTTTTCACCAAGGACGTTTGTTAAAGTTAATTAAGGGTCAGCAAAGCTGAGCAAAGCGCAAAGCCAGAGAGCTGTAGTTCTGTAATACATGCTGCTGTGTGGTTTCATGTTTTTCTGGAGCATGAAAAAACACCTTGCTATATTTTGTGGGTACCATGTTAATCAGTAATCGGTGTGGCAGCTGTTTCCAGAACTGACAATACCTACAGAAGCTGGAGATTGTCACAGTGTGGGTGGCTGCGGGACTCACTTCATTTTTAGGAGGGAGCTAACTAACATTACTACAGGCAAAATAAATTCCTTCTGGAGGTTGCTGAATGGTGTGGACTCATTGCAGAGCCACTCAGAGCTTTCCAATAGCACATTAAATGGATTAAGATTTTCAATGTCTTTAAAAAAATCAGTTTTCAGGCATTAAAAAACTTACAGAAAAGTAGACTTGGAAAGGAAAGGCAAGTTTTAACTAATGTAATAAAAATCCTTACCCACCTCTGTAGCTTATTGAGAGTATTATGTACTTCCTCTCCAGAGATTTGAAGGTGTGGGACCTGTTCCCTTGCCCTGGGGAGGACACCAGTGAGAATTCCCCTGTCGAGATGAGCTGCTCAGGGCAGTAGGACAGGAGAACCTCACAGGTGGGATGGACTCATTTCCTGCTTCCTGTGAAAAAAGAGGTTAAATGCAAAATGAAATGCATTTCTAGTGACAAGAGAAAATAAAGATTTATGCTTTAGTGGATCAGCATAAGGCATGTGTACAAATCTGCCTCTGTTGGTAGGTCAGATTTCCTGCTTGAGCTGTTTTTATAGAAAGAAATCACTCTGAAGCGGAAATTTACATCTATGTAAAAAAACTAAGGTTTCATTATCCAGCTTCATTATTAAAACTCAAATGCCCTATGCTTTAGGGCTTAGACACATGTCCTTATAAAACAAAGTTAAATATGTGTATTATTTTTCTGCAGTGATAAAGTGAGGAATAAAGATCTGCTCCAAGAGTGGCAATTGTTGAGAAGCACATCATTTTCTCTGGAAAATGTGAATGTACAGGAGACAGCTTTGCATAGCATATATTGTTTCTTATTTAAATATTTCATGCTGGTTTGGGGAGGAAAGTATGGAAGGTACATTGTAAATTAATCTAATACTTGAACAATGTCTTGTGCATATTGTAGGCAAATCACAGCAATACGAATGCTGGCAGGAGATTTCATTTAACGTTTTCTGTACACTAATTACATTATCTTCACTGCTGTATAAGAGAGAAGAAACATTTGCTGATCCTTCTTTGTAGAATAAACCAGCAGCAACACTCAGCCTAGGAAACAGAAACCTGTATTTCTGCTAGCAAACTGAAAAGTTATGTCTTTAAAAGAGCAGTAGGTCAGAAACAGATTTTAACACTTTCTCAAAGTCCTTTGACAAAATGTTATAGGTAAATTTGAAAGAATTTCTGCAAAAGTCCTTCAGTGGCCTGTAGCTGGTCACTTTCCCACAAGGCAATGTACTGAACTGCCAAGCCTAAGACTGATGGAATATATTATTGTTGAATCCTTCCAGAGCTACTACATGGGTTGTTTGGGCTTTTCAACTACCTATATGTGGTAGTGTGATGAGAACTTGGTAGAGGTCCTGGGCTCTGTGGCAGCTTCAAGGCTGTCATTGTAAAAGCCCTGAGGTTTTGCCTCTTCCTCGGAAACAATGCTGTGGGAAGGTCAGATTTGCTCATCAGAGCAGAACTCATTCTTTAGCCATTGCACGAGTGCACTTGGGATTTTGTTCCTGAGACCTGTGTTTAAAGATGCTTGGAGGCTTACTGATACATAATAGATACATTTCTCTTGTGAACTTGCCTCAATTGCTGGAAAGTCCAGCCAGGACATTTAGTTTGTTTGATGCACCGAAGCTTCTTATCAACCTGTTTTGACTGAAAGAGGTGTTAACTGCTCAGAATAGTCAAAATAACTAAATCAGTTCTGGGAACAGCAAAGCTACAGTCCTTGTCAGAATTGATGCTACTGGCATGGTCAAAACCAATATGGACATGGCTTCTTGGTGCTCAGCATCCGTGCACGTGATTGCAAATAATCATGGCAGTTGAACAGCCAGGCTATTAATTCAGGTGCTTAAGTGCAGATTTCTGGACGTCTGGTTAATTTAAGACATCTGTGGGTTGATTTGAGGCCCTATAATTATGAGCACTGATGTCCTGTCTGCTGGCAGAGACTAAAAGCTGCCTGTTAGAAAGTGTGCTGTGAGATGTCTCACCACAGGATATGGCCTCTGTCATGACATTCTTCCAGAAATGAAATTCAGATAAATGTTGCCATGAGCTTGGTAGCCCTAAGTATTCTTACGGTGTGTGCAGAACACAAAGGAACTGTTCAATGTGTGGAATGGAAAGCAGGGAAAAACCTGAAAAGCATTTTGTGCCAACAGATGTTACCAGGAGAGTAGCTTGGTGTGCCTTGGAGGTGCCCCCCACCACTGTGGGAAGGACAAGATCAGGCTCTATACAGCCTCTTGCACTCTTTCCTGTCTCACAGCACAGGGCTTTTGAGGGTCCATAAGGATGTTTGTGGGCATACACACTCCGTGAGCTTAGGACCATGTTCCCCATCCCCAGGACCAGAGGGGCTGGCCTGGCAGTGACCTGCTGTGGCTCTGAACTCCATATGTTGCTTTCTAGTCTATCCTTCAGGCAGCAGTGGTCCCAGCCAACAACTCCTCTGTTCCCTAATGCTTTCAGCACACTGAGCTTCTCAGGTGGAAGGTGCTGCCAGCCTTCAGTAGTACTTGTTTTTCCAGCCTGCTGCTCATGGTGGCATTGTGTGTTCTGCAAACTGCACAAACCCCTTTGGCCTGCAGAGCAGCAGGAGTGTTTGGGAATGGTTAACCCACAAAAGCTGAGAAATGGGAGGAGTGGGGTTGCTTGCCTTTAAGTCCTTCTCTCAATGGACCTGCATCTCTGTCCTTTCTCCTCATCCACCAGCAGTACTTTTCAATGTCTGACATCTTGGGAACTGGATGTACATGTTCAGTGAGACTTTGCAGAAACGTTCTTGGTTTTGCCTCCTCCGGACAGCCGTTCTATGGATGGCCCCCCGTGTCTGGTAGCTTCCAGCCATCAGCCTCCTGCTTGGCTGCTCTCACCAGCACGAGACAGGCAATTCCTTTTGTCTGTGAGAGGACCGAAGGACCAAGCTTAGGGCTTTGTTTCTGTGTTTCAGCATTTTTCAATTACTGAATGTCAGAAAAAAAATAAGCTTAGTGCACTAAAAAATGCACTTGCAGATACACGCTAGATCTAGGTGGTTTTGAAGAATAAAGAAAAATTAAGGAAAATATTTCTTTGGTTGCTAGGATGCTTTTTATCATTGAATCCAGTGTGCTTTGGGATTTTTATTTTTATTTAGATGTGTGACTTATTTATTATAGTTAGAGCATTGTTACAGTGTATTCTGACAATAAATTGAAGTAAATGAGACAGTTGGCTAACACTTTGATGTGAAAATTAGGTCTGGAGTGTAGACTGGCCCAAGAGTTTAGTATTTCTATGAAAGAAAAATAGTAAAGAGGGTTAGTGATAGAAATTTGGGGTTGCTCTTTACTGAAAATGCCGTGAGTGGCATTTAGTAGGATATTTGTCCCTAAAATTTAATCTGTTTGAACAGAAACCCTTTGCATCTTGTACAGCTGAGAAAAGGAGTATGAATTCAAGGCAGATATTTTCCTGCTAGCTTTACAGACCCGGGTGGGAGCTTTAGCATCACAGAGGGAAATAGATGTCTGGCTCTTTGTCCTCTCCTTTTTGTGACAAAGGAATTCCCATCTGAATCGCTCTGCTCTGTCCAAGCCCCCTCCGAGCCTCTGGGTTAGCAGCAGTCAGTCTTTGCAGTGTCCTGACGTCATCCCGTGTGTGCATAAACTCCGCTATTGTCTTACGGCGAGCAGGGGCTGGGGATTGCAGTATCTGGTGGCTGATACCTCTCTCTGCCTGCCGGTATCACAGAAAGGACGCCGGCCTGCCCTTATCACTCGGATTTAAAACAGAAGCTCCTGCTTTTTGCTTCCTGAAGAAGGACCTTCACTGCGGTTGCAAGGAAAAGCTGTCTGCGGTGTTGAGCAGAGGAGAGGAGGAGAGAGGAGAATCTGGCAGCTTGGATAGCCTGGACTGCATTGTCTGGCTTCATGACCCCTGCTGTGTAGCGGTCTCATCCCTTCTCGCATACACTCCTTCTGTCTTCCACTCTTTTTTCTTCTTCTCTTTTTGAAATAGCAGCATCTGGGGTGAGCCATGTTTGGCACTGAATCGTCATGTAAGTAAATGCATCCCGTTTACATCCTTTTTCTGTTGAGAGCAGGGCTTGTTTTATCCTTGCTGTGCCCGCCACACTTGCATTCTCCTTGCTGTAGGTCGTCGGCTAAAAGCTGTGGTCCTTGCCTGTTTATGAAGGGATGAAAGACGCTGGAGGGGAAGCATCTACCTCCTAACTGTGGGTGCATCCTCGATGCAAGCAGCAAGGCAGCGTAGGGCTGTCAGCACTGCTGAATTCAGGCCACTGGAAGATTGGGAGAAAAAGGCAGTTTTGCTTGAATGTGTCAGTTGATAATATTTCATCTGTCAGTGATCAGGGGTTGCAAACACTAATGAATCCACTACTTGGATAGTATGTTTGGGGACTGAGAATGCTGCAGTATTAGATGGGCGAGAGATGCAGGAAAGTGATTTAACCAGCAGGAAAAGACTGCTATCTCATGTCTATCTCATTTACTTAATTTTTGTTTCTGGGAAAAAGGAGGCTTCTGTGCAAACACCCCAGTGACTGCAGAATCCACAATTAAATTAGGAGGAATTTTAAATATGAGGTGAAAAATGTAAAATGAAAGGATCATTTATTTTTTTCTTCCTGATCTTTGTGATGGAAAATCTTAACTGAGGCAGTCTGCTGTATAATAGTGCAGATGCATGTCACTGAAAGCAAGCCAGTTTTGCTTCAGTGGGAACAACAATTACCTACCTGGCAAATCTGGCCGTGGAGGAAGGCTGGGGGTTGATGTATAAATAATGTTGCTGGTGACAGTGTGACTGTGTGGAGACTAGTCTGATCCAGTGATTATCAGGTGACCGAAAAATAGAAAACAGTTGGTTCACTCTGTATTTTGTGCACAAAACAATACTGTGTGTTGAAAACAGGTCTCATTTGTATATGAAGCGATGGCATTTGTAGAACAGTGTCACATCCAGTGTGGTGTAATGTCTCCACACTGCTAGGCTGGGACCTGTTCTGCAGCTCATCTCTTCCTAAGAAGTGGTAAGAGCATTGGGATACCTCATAGTTATGCCTTCCTGACTGTCAAACCCCTTACTCCCAAAGGGTTAATTGGTCCTGTCACCTGGCTCTGGCAGCTCCCTCTCTCCTCTGCCACAAAGCCCAGTCAAGGTCAGGCAGCATAAAAAGAAAATTTGGCTTTAGATTTCTTTTGTCTGGGGATGCATTTTTCATGCACAGTTGTAAGCATGTCTGCAGCTCTGGGTCATCAGAGCATGAACAGAGATGCCAAATGTAGCTGCATCTATTTCTGCCCTGCCAGATCTGTGATCCCCAGCCTCTGCTTCTGCAAAATGCACTGAACAGGCTCTGAGATTAAATCAGTGCCCTACCTGCCCTCTTGCAGAAAGCCATAGTGCACACTCGGAGTCAGATTGTTCAGTCTTGTTCATTTTTGTGGTCTATGAGGTGCATTGGCTAAAGTCGTGGGATTGTGCACCAGCAGCTGTGGCTGCTTTTGTTTCCATGGTTCCCACAATGTAGAAAAGGATGAAGGATCTTCCATAACAGCCACTACCTCTTTCCCAGAAGGATCTAGAAACATTTCTTGCTTTTAAAAATGGGATTAAACAGAACATCACTCGTTGCCATCGATTTGAGCAGAGGCTATGGCCAGTCTGAACTCTCTGGGCAGATGCAGAGGAAGGCAGTGTGGTGGCCAGCTCCCCTGTGCCTCTGCTCAGGTCTGAACCTCCCACCCAAGAGTTCCTCTTTAGGTTGGACAGGCTGTCCCTCTGCCTGCTGCTGCCAGGTGCTGGCAAGCAGGAGGAGAGCAGGGTCACTGGTGCTGCCCCGCTCACCTGCCTGTGAAGGTCAGTGCTTGCGTAACCAGCCCTGCCCACACCACTGCTGGAGGAACAGTGGCTTTGCTTTCAAACAAAGAAAACAGTATCAAAATTACTTCTATCAAAATGCTGAGAGGTTTTTGGTCTTCCCTCTTCTCTTGTCTTCTTAATATTTCCAGGCTGTCATATGATAACAGTGCTACTGATTGTTAATGTTTCTGTCTGGCTAGAAATTTAAAAAAGATTCAGCATTATTTGGACACTGGAAATATGAGAGAAGCCATTGCTGCTGCTGCTGCTGTCCAAAAACCATGAAATGAGCAGATTACAGTTTTTTTAATCCTGCTGTTTACACTTAGTATGTAGGATTTTATTTCTCTTTTCTCTTATTAAAAAGCCAAGAAAAATGGTCAGAAGCAAATACTGGTTCAGAACCTCTGAACCAGTCTCTGAACAGGTCTCACTCGGTACCAAAATATTTTAAATGTCAAAACGACTCTCATTTCGCAATCCTTTTTATTTCTTTTTGCTTTTAGCAGCAGTCAGAAGGGCAGTAAAAGATAGTCTGAGGGCCTTTGTAGAAACAGGCATCTGCTTATCACCTCCTGGATGCAGAGAAAGACAAACAGCCAGTGACAATAGCTTATAAAGGGGGATAAGGCAGCCGGCGATGCACAAACAGCTGATGACACTCCCGATGCATGATGAGCAAGGGTAGAGTGTGCAAAGCAAAAACCCCAAGAAATGTCTGTGCAAGGGCACTGTGGGAGGGTGGGGTAGTTGCCATAGGGTCATAGTCTGTATTTTCCATTGGTCACGTGTCCTTTTATAATCCACGCAGGAAACATAAGTGCCAGGGACACTTCAGTGCTTTTGTGCTGATCCACTGTCAGACGCACTGCCAGGGCAGTGTCAGGGGGTGGTGTGCAAGGGGGGCACCTTTCCATGCCCTGCCACCATTCCTGCTGACGTGAGAGATTTGTCTGCTCTCCATAATCATTTTACATTCTGTAGGAGGTAATCTGGTTTGGTAAAAACTGATAATTTTTGAAGATGAAATGGTGTTGCAGTGCTGCACCAAAGCAGAGAAGTGGTGGACCTCTGAACAAGTGACAAGGTGGTCCCCACAAGTAGAACACCTTCATCTCAGGGGGAAAAGCCTAACAGAAATAACCAGCAAGCATCCCTTGTCTAACTAGGAAGTTAGTTGCAGGCCTATAGGAAAGACAACAGAGGCACAAATTAAACTGAACCATGAGAGCAGCCGGAGTTGGTGGGGCTTACCAGTGCCTAGAGAGGTCAGGGGAATGCAGCTCCATCACATCTGACTGTGTATTGGTAAGGAATGGGACAGGATGCAGTTTAGAGCCTGTAAAGCAGCTAGAGAGGCTCAGACAGCCATTTCATGCATGTCTGAGAATATGCACCATGTGTGCTTCAGCTACCCAGAGACACTCAGTAGGAAGCTGTGAGGGAGGGAATCACGCACATATGTCCATGGCGCTTGCCCCAGTGCTGTTACAAGGACCCAGAGGTGTGCTGAAAGCCCAAGGTGATGTTCTAGTACTGCTGCATTTCTTCATGCTGGGGCATTTTGACCTAGCAGCAGCACTAAACAGTGAGGGGAGGTTGTGTGGGAAATGCTCTTCCAGCCTGGGCTGTCTGGGAGACACTCATGGTCCCTGTCTGGTAGATCAGCAGATGCACTCTGGAAAGCAGTTGGACTTGGGAACAAAGGAGGGCTGACCAAAGGGCCAGAGAAATAGAAAACCAAAGGGCAAGTGGAGCTTTCCTCTGCTGCAAGGTTAATGCTGGAAGGCTGCTCTCTGTGGGGAGGCTGAGGACTGCTGTGGGGAATGGGAAACCTTGCCCACCTAAGTGTGCCAGGAAAAGCTGTGCTTGTCTCAGGCTCACTGTATTGTCTTCTGCTCCATCTGTTCAGGAAGTGCTTTTGTTCCTAGGCACTTTTTTTCCCAAACTTTCTTCCAGCCAAAATGCAATAAAGGGGAAAGGTTATACCAAGATAATTGATTTTATGGCATCAGAGAAATAGTCTTAAAAACCTCTGCAAAACAGCCGCAGCCAGCAGTAGAGAAATGGGAGATCTTAGCATCAAATATGGAGATGAAGGACAATCTGATGGGCATGGTTGCTGCTATCCCGGGGGATGTGCCTGCCTCCTCTGTTCCCAGCACTGGTACTCATCCCAGCTGTGGGAGAACCAACCAAAACCTGACCACTCCTGCAGGTAGTTGGTTTTGAGCATGTTGGCTTTCAAGGGTAGTTCATGGGGTGGTTAGATGAGCAGCGGCACAAGAAAGGGTGGGATAGCAGCCTTGGTGAGACTGGGCTCCACAGAACCAGCAGATGACCAAAACACTGCTTTTTTGAGCATAAGTAGCCCACTGCCATCCTAAAAGTCTGAGAGCAGTAAGTACAGCCACAGCTCCTCAATGATGTTACACTGGTTTCTCAGGCAACAGTATGTCAAAGAGAGGTTACAGAAAGTACCAGAAGTTGTAACTTTAAACCAGTATATTTAGCTGCTGAGGTTCCTGTTGTTCCCTGTAGAGTCAGGGCTGTTGAAAATATTGCAGAACCAGGTCAAAGAGAGGCTTAGCTACACCAGTGTCAAATGGCAGAATAAACCTGGGTTATGAAATGGGTTGAGATTACAGGAGCTGTAATAACTTGATAAATTCATCAGTGAAACTTCAAGATATTTGGAGAGAAAATGTAGTCTCACATCCCGCTTAGAGTAGATTTTGAGGATTTACTGAGTGCTAGTATTGTTACTTTCTAAATTAATGTATTTTTTAAAAATACAAACCTGACATAAGAAAGGGTTCTGCATGTTCTCTAAACTCCTTTGGCTGTAACACTTCGTTAGGTGCCTGAGACATGGTCTCCAAAGGCTTCATTGCATGCTCAGGAGGAGAGGGGCTTGAAGCTCAGCCCTCCTACTCAGGCTGAGAGCCTCCTACTCAGGCCATTTGAACTCACTGTGTTGAGCTGTTCAAAAGCAGGCAGCTGTTAGGAGAGTTTAAGTGCACCTTGCCCTTTCTTCCTCCAAAACCAAAAAGCAAACAGACATCTCACAGGCTAGACATGACTCATGAATTTGACAGTCTTTGGTGGTTTGTCTCTTGCAGCCCTATCTCATTGGTATAGACGTTTCAAGGTCTGATGTAGAGTTATTAAATACAGTGATAGTCTCCCAGCTGGCTGTGTCTGCACAGCTTCTGGAATGGAGAAGAAATCTGAAGGTACATGAAAGAATGGGTAACCTCTTCTTCAGCTTGTCAAATTGTTTGGTCCTTGCCATAGCTAAAAGGATGAGCTGTCATTAGTGGAGGGGTCTGTGACTGATCAAAGATGACAAAAGGTCTTTCAGATTTTAGACAAAAATCATAAAACAGTTTTGAAGGGACCAGCACATCCCTCAAAGCAGGCCCAGTCTCCAAGTTAGACACAGTGATAGATACGAGCTCAATCAATCTGCATGTTTGCAAAATGGTATGAGATCAAAACAAGCTTTGGCTTTGACCAGTTTAATTTACAGAACCAGAAATAGGGATAAATCTTTATGACCAAGGACGCCTGAAAGATTATTAGAGTCCCTTTGGGCTGTGTGACCCAGATAGGAAGTGCAGTACATGCGGCGAGGACTCTGTCATATTATTTGAGCTGGGGTAGAAGCAGTAATGTTCCATGTAATTTGGGGATAATTAATGGATACGCCTAGCAAAAAAATTTATTCACAGAACAACCGAAGTAATCTCTTTTCATCTGAGCTAAAATACCGTGCTTGATCCCTGAAGCACCAGGAAAAGGTCTGTAAAGTACTGTGAGAAAAGCATGTGGAATACAGAGAGACAGAGTATTCCAGGTTTTCTAGATTAATGGATTTGTTTTTGTTTCGGTGAAAATCACTTTGATGTGACATCACTGTTTAGACTCTTTCATATGAAGGTTGCTGTATATAATATGAAATTAAAGGATCTTCAAAATGACAATATGTTCCCTATTGAAAAGGATAAGATGCTTTATTAAGCAAATAAGCTGGACAACTACAGAAACACTTGCTACCCAGAGTCTGGTGGAGCTCAGTGAAAAATTGGCTGACTTTGGTGTGTTTGATCGAGGTGAAACTTACACTGAGAGATCAACTTAATATGCTTAGAAACTGGGAGTGAAGAGAACCCATATTCTGCCTAGACCAAGAAATGTGCCATTGCTTCCCAGAATTAGATGGAAAGTATTTTAGAATTTCTTAGGGCTCTCTATAAATTTCATTTGGAAATGGTGTCTTGAGGTGTTTTGATAAGTACAGGAGAAAATAAATTCTTCCGAAACTACATGGCAGTGATACAGAATTAAAGTATGATATTTTTGACCTCCTTTGAGAAACAAGAGTGGCTGGGAAGGTCTTCATTCATGATTTGAGAGTTGCTGAGCAGACCCTCAAAACGTGCGAGATCATGTTTCAGTCTACAGCAGGAGCCTAAGGTGAAAATGACACAAAATTGGTGAGCTTGTCAGAGAAAATGTGAAGCTATGGTGGGGGCTTTCTGCATTTGTATAGCCCTTAATTAGCTTTTTTAAAGGTTTGACTGAACAGGGAAGAAGGATGAGAGAGGGTGGGAATGAGCTCTGGAAAAAAGTGCCTTGTGCTCAAAAGGTCTGTAGCCTAAAAAGTCAGGAGGTTTTGAAGATGCCAGTGGAAAGGTTATCCATCTCCCTTAACCTCTCCTGTTTACCATGCCACTCATTAGCCCAGTGATTCTGCAATTTGCAGTGATGATATGATTTCATATATGTCATCACTCCAGCAAATGCCAGCTTTCATTTTACCACTAGGAACTAGTCTTGGAAAGCTGTTGTGTATTTGGATTTCCTGCTGCACTCTCTTGAGTGTGGAAGTACCCATATCATAGCACATGAAGAAGTTTTAAGAGGATATAGTCCTGATGTTGATGAGTTGTGGTTGTGCCAGCGCAGCAAAAGGAAAACGTACTCAATTACATATTTTGAAAGTTCCTGGACGGGAGTAGAAAAAGGAGACCCGATATTTTCTTACTTTATGCATTAGCTGCATTTTTTTACAATGAAGTAAGGGATTGTTTGATGAGGATGCCACTAGAAAGCAAATTCTGAGGGAAAGGGCATTTATTACAACTTCAGGGAGGTCAGAAAATGGCAGCAGACTTAAGTTGTAAGACTTCTGCTACAAGAAAAGGAAAAACTGCTGTAAGAAACCATCCCAGACAGAACCTCAACTGCATAAATCACTGGCTTACAGATACCTAGCCAGAGTCATACCGATTTTGAACTGACTTAGCACAATGAAACTAGTGCTGGACACAAAAGAAAAGCATGCTGATTAGGAATACTGAAAGATGCTAACAAGATATATTTAACATTTACTGAAAGTGCTGAATGTGGAAAATATTGGCACCACTAACCTTTTTTCCAGTCAGCTGCATTCATTACTGTCATTAGTAAGGTATCTAGGGCTGTTGCAGTGGGAAAAGTGAATAGTGCTGCTGTATTTTCATCAGGGTAGGTAATCATGAGTCATTCAAACCATCTCCTAATAAAATACTCTCAGGCTGTTTAGGTTATCAGAGAGAATACAGTAGCTGAGAAATGTCAAATCAGCTGGCAAAGAAACATGGCAAATTTTGTGTAAAGATCCCATGTGCTTTGTCATCCACAAGGACATGAGCCCAAGCAGTCCAGCTGGTTTATAGGCAGTGGGTGGAGGCAAAGGTCTGCTAAGGGTTAAATGAACTGGGAAAAGCATTCCTCTGACTCTGGAACATGTATCATTCTGGCTATTCTCTGCATCCTCTGCTGCTTGCATGGTCTGCAGTGATAACTCCAGATAAGCTGTACAGAGCGAAGAGGTTGATAATCAGGCTGCCTGTGTGATGGGATGGAGAAAAGCTCCAAAGGATGGAAGTGAGCAGCCAGATAAAAAGAAGCAAGATCTGAACTGTAAGTGTCACAATCAAGAGTGGAAGTTCTTCCAGGAATCCACCCAAGTGTGAGAAGCCTGACGCATGAACATTGCACAGGAGGATACAGTGTCCTTGATCACAGGACAGAAGAGCAGTTCTGTGCCAGTACAAACGGGGGCAGATTCCTCCACAACTGCTGACCCTGCTCTGCTGCAGGTAGAGATGTCTTTCTGAGGCTTTGGAATGTTCTCATAGCACGAGGAGATAGCAGTGGGATGAAGGATTTCTCAAGTGTGTTAAATAAGACATTACTACATCATCTTTAGTATCATTTGCAGTTACCACATCATAGTGGGACTAGGGGGTGTTGCCCCAGCCCTTAGGGATACAACAGCTACGATAATGAAGAGATTAAGTTGCCTGCTCAGGATGAAGTGCTAGTGGTCTGTCACAGCAGGGGGTGTCCCACAGAAAATGGGCATTCAAAGGCCTTTACACAGGACCTTTTCCAAACTTACCTTTATAGGTATAAATATTTTCCCAGCTGGGGTTCTTGCTGTGTTAGGCTACACCTCCATGCCATGGAGGTGGCACTGCTGTGGGCATTGTGCATCACAGTGACCGTCTGGATGCAGAGAGACATTCGTTTGGTTGCTCTGGGGCATTGCATGTATGCTAATGACTTAAGAGTCTCTGTGGGGCTTGGCAGCCTGTCAGAGAGGAATGAAGCTGTAGATTTAATGAAGCTGTAGATTTCAAACCAGTGCTCTGTACTGCAGCAGTTTGGTGAACTACGTGCCTGGAATTCAGTTAGGTTATGTCTTGTTTGTGCGTCTATAATGATATTCAATTAATTCTTCCATAAAATACAGATAAATACTCACACAGAATTATATGAAAAGACAAAAAAAAAGGGCTCATGTTTGGACTTGCCATCCTTAATAGTATCCCCTTAAACAGAGAGGCTCCCCTGAGGGAACAAAGCGATATGACTCTCTAATGTGGTACGTCAGAGCAGCCGCCGTCACTGTCGCATGAGGCGCTCGCTGCGGGCAGCAGCTGCTGTCTGCAGGCTGGCAGCAAATATGGGTGTCTGCATTTTCAGTTATTCTCCCCTAAGTCACTGCTTTGTATGTACTCCTGATTTGGTTTGGTTTACACAAGGAAGAAAGAAGTGTCTTTATGTCATTGAATAATCTAACTATGGACAAAGCAGTTAAAAAAATCTACCAATTTTTGTTTATATACGTACTATGTATGTTTATTTATTTTACTTTGACAGCTTTTGTTAGTTAAAACTACAACTGCATTGTTTTTAACAGACTAGTTGAGTGAAATTAAAGCTTTTTTTTTCCCAGAGAAGGAAAGCCTGAAGCTGTCTCACCATATAGCATATCATTGCTGATGAGAATCTGTGGTCTTCCAGCTTCTTGCCAGGGAGTTCAGTACCATGGCAGGCAGTAAGTCTTGTTATTCTTGTGTATAGCTATGCCAAAAGTTTACATAAATAGGAAAAGTGGACTGTCCTTCCATCTCCAGAAGCATTTCAGACATACTGACACAACAGGAGTGGACATGTCAGAGGTGCCATGGGTAAACCTGCATTGCGGCTGACTGAGGTGCTTGCTGCCTTATGTACAGCTCAGGGAAGATCATACTGCCAAGTTGGCTTTCAGAAACTAGAATTTAATCGCTGAAAATCATCTGCTGGATGTAGCTGGTTGCTTTCTAGGGATTTTTTTGTTGGTTGGTTGGTTGGTTGGTTGAAGTTTTTATTAAAATCTGGCCATTAGTCCTGTCTTTATTTCTGAAGTTCAGTCTGAAAACACCTTTCAAAGGAAGAGATGCACAGCTATCTCAACAGTTAAATTTTAAAACTGAATCAGAGTTGTCTGGCTGTCCTTTTGCTTCCTAGCATCCAAACTCACAGAATTGGTCTGATTAAATAATTTTGAAGAAGAAAGTTAAGGTAGCCAGTCAAATAATAGCTAAAGTTATTAGTGGTTATAGTCAGAATGAAATCTAACCAAAATAAACTTCTAAACAGTAATCTAAGACATTAATCTGTAAAAGACTGGTGAATGAGATAATCATGGTAGGACAAGAACAGGTGCATTCTTTTTCCCTCTATACTCAGCACTGGTGAGGCTGCACCTTGTGTCCTGTGTCCAGTTCTGGTCCACTCCAAAAAAGACATTGAAGTGCTGGAGCTTGTCCAGAGAAGGACAACAAAGCTCGTTGAAAGCTGAGAGCAAAAGTCACACGAGGAACAACTGAAGGAGCTGCGGTTGTTTAGCCTGGAGAAAAGGAGGCTCAGGGGAGACCTTATCACTATACACCTCCCTGAAAGGAAGTTGTAGCCAGGTGGGGGTTGGCCTCTTCTCCCAAGCAACCAGTGACAGGATGAGAAGAAATGGTCTCGAGCTGAAACAGGGGAGGTTCAAACTCGACATCAATAATAATTTCTTTGTGGAAAGTATTGGAATGGACTGCCCATGGAGATGGTGGAGTCACCATGCCTGGAGGGGTTTAATAAATGAGTGGACATGGCACTCAGTGTCATGGTTTAGTTGCCAAGGTGGTGATCAGTCAAAGGTTGGACTCAATGATCTTGGAGGTCTTTTCCAACCTAAATGATTCTGTGATTCTGTGGAGAAATATTTTAAACATTATAAAAGTCACCTATATTTTCCAACATTTCACTTTCTTTCATTTTTTGCAAGAAGAATAGAGAGGTGGCTATGAGCAAAAGTAACTTCCCTTGTTCTTCATTAAGTTGCATTTTCCAGGGCCTTATAAATGAGTTGAAGGTAAAACACAGCCTTCATGGACTCAAGTTTTATCTTTGCAAATGATTTCACACCAGCTATAGTAGGATGCTAATGTGCAAAAAAAATCAAGAACAGCAGTTGCTGCACTGAAATTGAGTTTTATGTGTTGGTCATTTGCAGCTGGTCACCTTTTTTTAGGGGACAGCATATCAAGGTGGGTTTTAGCCATGAGAGACTTCCTTTTGAACAAGAAAATTGAGGTGTGATGAGCTAGAAGAGAGAAGGTGGCCTGCAACATGGAAGATCCTGGAATAGTAAATTCTCGAATTGTGGGTGATTTAGCAAGTGTAAGAGCTAAAATAGATATGTGTATTTTATATGTGTAAGAGAGGGGAGAGGATGGGAGAAAGGGTTCGGGGAGGCAGATATGAACAGGTTTGATAGTGGATTTCTTAATCCTTCCCATCCTTCTTTAAAGAGTGCTGCCATTCCCATGAAGAAACCAAGAGACATCCTTAAAATGTAAAATGGAAATCGTTGAAAATTCTGGAAATGCTATTTAAGTGATTCTAGTAAATGAGGCCATTTTAGAAATTAAAAACAAGACATCAGTCTCCCTTTATTCCAGTAAAGAGAGGAGAAGGTGGGTGGCAGATCATTTGCCTTACTAAATGATATCACACTTTTCTTGGCTGCCATAGGAACAAGAATTCCTCATATCCATAAAGACGTGCTCCTGCTTGGGGTGGGAAGATGGGGCAGGATCTCTAGGACTGGGGTGGTGCTCGAATCTGCAGTGACTGAGATGATCCAGGTTTGAAGGGGTTGACACAGCTCCTACTTTATTTTCAAATCTTTCAGAGTTTGGAGTGGAAGCAGGCTCTGTTTTCCTTCCCTGATGATGGCTGATGGCTTCTTTTCTCTAGGTCTGTCAATCCTGACTGTGGCCTGTTTTACTGAAAGTACCAATTAAGTGACTGAGCATTTGCTCTTCTTCCCAGATGGTTCCCTCTTCAGTACGGGCAGCAGTCTGTGCTGCAGGAGAACGGGCAGGAGCCCAGGCTGTGATCTTGCTCCCACATCACCCAGCCTACCGTCGGGAGCTGCGTTAGTAGTGGGATGTGCATTAACAGCGTAGTGAGCAGGAAGGAGCAGAGCTGGGGCCAGGTGGGAGCCAGGGACAGGAGGAATGGGCTGATGCTGTTTTGTGTGAGCCTGGCTTGCTCCTAATCCTGCTGGCTGTTCAGCCTTGATGGTAGCAATAAGCCTGAGTACCAGCTGTGCCTTCCCATGGGCTGCCATGCTATTTTCAGCTCCTATGAAAATGAGGTATTCCATTTTTTTCCTTTCTCTGATGAACAAATTAGATGCATTTATGCCCTACGTAGTGATGCCTCCCCTCCTTTGAGCTCCATCCGCGGCCCTTTCAGTCCATTGCTTCCTTTAGATCTAGCACCTTGTAGTTCAGGGAAAATAGCTGAAAGTCTCTTCATATTGATAAGATCTCCTGCAGCTTCCAGCAGCAGCACTGGGATTTTTATTCAAAACTTGGATTTCTGAGCATAGGCTTACCCATTCAGCATCACTAATATGGTCCCGCAGAGATTTCCCTACTGCATAGAAAGAATTTACTCTGAAAAATCTTTTCTTTTCAGAATATTTATTACAAACTTGCTGAAGAGCTGCCTCAATTTTCCTCCCTATTTTTCAGAACTCTAAATATGACAGTGGAGAAAATGACCAAACACGCCATGTTTCATGTGCTGTATCATCACTTCCAACTGTTGGTGTTTCAGGTTCTTCCTGGGCATTTAGTCTTTATAGTCCTCAGCTGTACAAAACACAATGCTCTCCTTCCTATTACAGCCCATATAGCATGCCAGAGAGGTTACCTGAGCATAAAAGCATGTGCTAAACTAATTCAGTAAATCTATAAGAATACCTTTGTCAGTTTCTGGTGGACAGATCTGGTTTAAAGAACATAATTTGCTACAGAGGGGGCTTAGCTAGGTGTTTGGTATGAATGAGTCAAAGTGTCCCAGTATAGGTAACCAGAAGCTAGTATGCATTTTGGATTAACAGATGGGCACTGAGTATTTTGAAAGTAGATATAAATATCTTCTGAAGCTAAAAGGCTTTAATCTTTTTTGATACAATCCCTGAAGTGGTAAGAAAGATAAGTAAGACCAAAACAAGCCTATCCTCTCTGTAGTGGGAAGCAAACAGGCATGCAGAGAAAATAGTTACTGTTATCTATGACATGGCCTTGAGTTGTTTGACTTGGAGCAGTCTATCATATTTTTGTCTCATACCTGTCACTCATTTATTTGTTGCTCATGAGTGACTCGCAGCACTGCACTTGATTGGGCTGATCAGGCTCAATCTAATGCACAGTGTATCTTAGACACTAGAGTTACTCATTTTGTCTACTACAGACACATCTGACTGGTCTTCAAACTCCATGCTCTGGCCACTTTGATTTGTCCACTTTGAGTTCATGACATTTTTCTAGGAAATTGGTGAGTTACTTTGTTAAGCACCTCATTTTGAGAGGAGACTTTTCAACAAGTCCTTTTAGGTAGTTAGGTTTTCTGCTAAGTGGGGTTTTCTGATCTCCGAGTGGACTGGCAACAGCCATCTTCAATGGGTAAGGAAGAGAATTTTGTTCTTCAGCTATAGCTTCACAGCTGGAAGCACTTTCACTGCTATACATCTCTGCACAACACAAAGTTGCTTCCAATTCCAGTCACTAATTTCATCTGCTTTGAACAAGATTTGAAAGTTGGTTAGCAGCAAGTGCCTTTGGTGAGTGGAAGGTACCTGCCATGCCTACAAGGCAGCACGTGCTTAAAGCAATGGCAGAATTTTATGTTGTAGTTATTTATACCCTTAATTTTGTGTTCTCTACTTGTTATTGTGGCAGTTACTGGCTGAAAGAATAGAAGCACATGTATGTGCTAATATTGTATGTCATAAACATTTTACACATACATACGATGGGGGGGTTTAGAGCTAGTGTGTAAAAAAGAAACTTTTACATTACATCCTCTTTCAGGGAAAAAGCTTGTTCTCAGTTGTGGGTTTGTGGGTTTCTATTGTCAGTTTTCGTTGTTAGTATATAAAGAGAGGAACTGAGTCAAGGCTGTGAAACATAATTTGGAACTGAGGACAGTGACTTCAAATGCAGTAATTTCCCAAGCAAAGACATTTTAGTCATATTCCAATCAAATTTAGTTCTGATCAGCCAGTGGATGTTTTCACTGCTGAATCCTACCTTGATTCTTAGTATAATTTCAGATTGCAGGAAAACAGTGATTTTGTCATTAATTTGATCCAATTATTCGAAGTAAAACAGTGAATTACAAGAAGAATCTGTTTCAAAATTGGCTGTTTGTTTTACATTATTGGGTTTTAGCGGTTCTTTTCCAATCCTTAATATTTTAACTGGACATTAATGTAATATACTTTGGTGAAATACCATGTAAAATACCTTGGTTGAGGTACTATTTGTACACCTAGTTTATAGTTTTTCATCACACCTTAAATGTTATTTTGTCACCATTAGGCAGGATCCTGGATTTCAGAGAGCTGAGTTAGGGAAAAAGGTAATGTCTTTTCAATAAAGGTAGTCAGGTGCTTCCTGAAAAGCCACCAATCAGATAATTGCCTTCTCCTGTGGGCTGGGAGTGCTGAATTTAACCAACTACATTTATCCTTGAAGAGGCTGAGGTCTTTTTGTCCCACAAATGTGAATGACCTAGCCTTGTTCTGTTCCTGCACTGTCCTTCTTAGCAGCAGGATGCTCTGGGAAAGGGACTGGTCTTGAAGTGTTACCGTTTTGAGTTTTCTGCTGTTTGGCCTAATCACATCTTTCTTCAGACTTGAGCATTGTGTCTACAAGAAGAATCCCTTGGGTATATGTCTTCAGTGTGTGCATGTCAGAAAGAATACTATGTTTTTAGTCTTCAGAAGTGAATTCAGATGTGCTCCCAAATGTACATACTTTATGTATTTGTACTTTTATATAGGTGCTTTTAAATAGCAATGCTAACTTATTTTTGTTTGTGGGCGGTGACATGGCTGAAGAATGCAAGACATAAATCAGTAATTTGGGACTCAGATCAGTTGCCTAAATGAGGCAACTAGAACCATTTCAGATGCCCTGGAACATATTTCACCTGGACACCAGCTACTGGTCCCTGGGGTATTCTGTCTGTGCTTTGTGTCAGTGTATCAGCTACGCTATGCATCTCAAACAGCTTTGGATGCACCTGCTTAGACAATGAAATTGAACTCTTTTTGTCATCAGGGGTTGTCATTTTTGAATCCTAAAGAGATTCAGTCATTTTAAGTAATGCGTGAATCTCAGATTCCTGAGTAACTGCAGGGTTTTGGGGGTCTTCTGTTTGTGTTTTGTTTTGAACAGCAGAGAGTGAAAGTCACAGTGACGGTGACAAACTTGGACTGGCAAGGCGTGTTTGTCAACTGTTGCCATGATTAACACCGGCTGCTCAGCAGCACAGGCTCAGGGCTCGTGGAACATGCTGTACTTGAATTATCTGGCTTAGGAATGCCCTCCACTTGCCATTTGCAAGCAGGGACAGACAGAAGACAAACATTTCTTCCCCTAAATATGGAGCTTGTTACAGCTTAGTTGCTTGGCAATCCACTTGACTGTAAAGTAAGCAGACTGTTAAGCAATGCTACTGGTTTCCTTCCTTCTATGGCTTTGCAGGCTATTCTGTGATCTTTGTACCATTACAGCCTTTGCAGCCATCTGTTTAGCTGCAGTGGGGATAACGTACTGCTGCCACAGGTCTGTCTTTGTGGAGAAAAGCTCACTGCATTTTCAGTTGTTCCTCTTGTGGTTTTTTTTTCTGTATGACACTGCATTTATATTCCCACCACTTCCCTTTCTTCTTCTAAGCTTATTGTCAACATGTTGGTGCTCTCTGTACTTACACTTGGCACTGGGAGAAAGACACTGGGCGAAACAACTGCCTGTGCCTTCCCTGTAGATTTTCATGTATTAATGATTGCCATGTATTCATATTCCCTTGGACCAGAAAAAAAATCCTCTCTCTCAACCCTTTGTTGACTAAATAGTAATTCTAAGTCCTTCCTTGGTGGGGAAAAACTGAACTAACTGCTCTCAGGAAAATACATCCATTTCCATATCAGATTATATTTTTATAGCATGAATTTAAATTTATTTCTCTCCAAAGGTTCTTAGCCTTTTATTTTGTTATGTCTCCAGGGTGCTGGTGCAAAACAGGGTGTTCTTGTTAGAAATTCTTTTCTTGAAAATAATTAACAGAATTTCAAGAAGGTGGCATAATGTGTGAGAAAGGGTAATATATTACCCTAAAGTGTAGGAAAATGTTAGAAACTATACAGCTATGTATTAAAAATCTACAATTTATATAGAAAGCTAAAAATCCTTAGGCATCAGAGTGACTGGCTTATTCCCAGCATCTGCACTGTGAGAGGGATCCAGGAAAGGCAGAAATACAGAGAACAGTAGTCAATCAAGCAAATTATTATTCTTTAACAACTATTTCATTACTAAAGATTTTTGTGAAGCAAAATATATTAACACCAAATGAAATGAACTGAGCAGATGTACAAAATAAAGAAATTGGCTCTGAAACAGATGGGTTTTGTCTGTCAGGCCTCTCTTTACCTGGAAATAGGACCTAGATGATGCTTTCTTCTGTTTGATGTATATGACTGTTAACTGTAGCCAACATGCAAGGGAAAATGTATCCAAGAGGTGTTCATTCTGCTGCAACCACCTAATGATCCCCCCTGCATACCTTACTGCTATTATGGTGACAGCCTTCTGGAGGCAAAATTAGCAAAATAGCTTTACCTGGATGTGGGAGATTTTTGGAATTGTTAACCCTACCAGGGAAATGGCAGAGGCATCAGATTGGTAGGGTGAAACCCTAGTCCTGCTAACATCAGTTGCAAAACTGGCTTCAAGATGAGCAGGTAGGTGTCTCCTGTGATTCCTGTTTGAGATCAAACACAGACACAGTGTTCATTAGTGAGTCTCTCTACATAAGTTTTCCCTTCAGAAATGTGAATTTGATTGCCCACTGTTTAGCAATGCATTTTGAGATTTACAGTGGAAAGGACGCTGAAGTGTTATGCAAAATTTATTAGAAGAGATTATCTCCTCAGACCACTTGTTGCTGTTGGAAAAAAAACAAGTATATTTCCAACCTGAAAGCCTTTCTGAAACAGATGTCACTGGCTCCTGTTTCCTCTCAGTCACAGAGCCTTTCTTTCGGACATCAAGTTTTGGTATCTTTCATGTTGTGGCTGCAGAGCTTTATGATTACGATGGCTTGAGGACAGAAATGAGATTGAGAAAGAGATTACAGTCACTTCACTAATTCTTAACCAGATGTCGTTCCATCTACTCAGATGCTGGGATTTGTTTAGATTTTCCTGGATTTGGCCATTTTACTTGGGCAAAATAACATACCGAATATTGAAATATGATGGCAAATTGCTAAGGGTTGTAAATGTGCTTAGAATGAGCAAAATGAGTATTTAGGCAAAGACTGGGAGATTTTGGTTGGCAAGAGCTGTTGAGTTCTATTAATCCCTTTGTATACCTCCTTTTAGTCCTGCCACATGACAGGCAAGCACCAATCCATGTACTGCAGACACAGACAACATACTCTGCATGCTGTTTTTTCATCAATATTTCATGTTCTAAGTAATTTGACTAAAAAAAAACAAACCAAAACCAAAATCAGCAACTGGGATGCTCTGGCCATTCACCGGAGTCCCAGTTTTCCTTGCAATGTGCACATGTGACTTCATTAATAAAGCCCCTTTATTATAAAGATATCTCCTTTATTAGATATCTAGAAGTTACTCTTCTATTAGTTTTATATTAGAAAGCACCATTATTGTGCTGCAATCTAGCAACTGTACTTGATCCTCCTTTAGAAAGTGGCTTCAGACCAGAGTAGATATCTAAAAGTAGAACACTGGGGTGACCATAAAGAAAAGGAGACCCAGAGTTTTGGTGTGCACTTCTGCTCCTTTAACTCTGATTGTGTCAGTATTAAAATTGACACAATATTGAGCTATTTGTGCAGGATTTGAAAGAGTTTTGATTTCTGTTTGTTAGATGCTCCAAGCGTTGAGACAAAAGATGCAAGTACAAAATATGGTGTTTATTAACCTTTTATAAAAACCTTTTCAAAATGATGACTATCGTCTTTTGTTACATGCTTTCACAATGTTGTAACTTATAAATTGAAAGTAATATCAGTATCAAAATAGATAATACAAGTCCAGTTTGTTTGAAGATTTTTTCATTTATTGTTGTGTGAAAGGCCAAAATATAGCAAGTATGTTACTGAAAACTTTCCTCCAGAAGAGATAAGACAAACGGATTGGGGGAAAAAAATTCATCAGTAACGTAGGCTATCTTTTCCATTTAATATGAGGAGTTTTCAACGCAGTTTTTTCTGTTCACTGGGAAGAAAAATGTGCCTGTTAAGGCCTTATTTTAGGCTGACAATGTCCTTTAACCTTGAAACAAGTCAGTAAGGTTCCGAAAAAGACATGTGAAAATACTGCTCAAGGCCATGAACCTAAAAATCATTGAGTGGGTGCACTCAATAACTTGTATGTACTGCTGGGTACAGAGCTGTCCTGAAGCTTTTGCTACTGGAGCAAACAGCTTTGGAGCAGTTCTTAAATCAAGCAACCAAAATCTCATTAAACCCCTCAGTTTTAATAATAGTACAGGCAAATGCTTGGTGCTATGCACAAAGGTACTCTTAGAGATGGAAAGCTGAAACCCTGGGCTGGAAGTCTGCTCCTTGGAGTCCATCTTAAGTGTAAATTATTTGGGAAACTGCCTGGAGAATCTGTGGCTTAGCATCACATGAAAGTGGAGGAGGAGGAAGGAAAGCTGAAGAAAGAAAAAAAAAAACCACAAGAAGTGTATTTTGGCTTTTCTAAGGTATATTTTAACAAGTATTCTTTTGGCATTAGGAGGTGGGTTGTAATAAACCATACTGTGTCACTCTTTGAAATGTGAGTCAGAAATGAAGTTACATAAGGTGCAGCACGTGTTATTGATGACATGCACTCTGGCTGTGCAGTTGTGTTTGCCCTGAGTGGTGATACTGACAACTGCAGCTATGCCTCTGGCCCAGGCAGCCCTCCCACAAAAGGTGCTGTGCCCGGGCAAGACACTGTGTGGTCTGTGATAAAGGAGTTAGACCTCAAGCCCTTTGGCACTGAACTGGTTTTAACCTCTTTCTAAGTTGTTTGTAGAGGAAGGAGGAGTGCTGTGGCTCTCTGATTCCCTGGTAGTGCAGCTGAGTAGCTGAGTCTGTTAGGAGGTGTGGGAAGCGGCAGTATCTGGGGGATTTTAACACAAAATCTAGGAAGAGTAAGCAAAAATAAGGCATGTGGATTTTCTAACAGATAGACCGAAGTGAGGTCAAACAGAAGGCAAACTCAGATTTCACCATCCATCAGGTTTAGGGACCAGAGCCAGGGTTTAGTAGTCCATTGCTGTGAGACAGAGTTGGATCCCTCTGCATCGCTCCTGCTGCCTCTCTGCTGCCCAGACAGCATCACTCTCGCTAAAGGACCTTGTCCAGGAAGGCCTGCATTGTCCCTCATCTGGACTTGGCAGGTAGTGTGTGGCAACTCCATCAATTACTGGTTTCAGCTTCTCGGGTCTCCCTTTCAAAGAGAGGTTCAGTAGTACAGAGGCTTCACTGCCTCAAATCAAAACAAGCAGCTGTTGCTGCATCCTCAGGTTATCTCCATGAATTAGCACCCCTCCAGGAATCCCACTGCCTTCACCCCACTATGTGATACAAAAATCAATTGCAGACTTTAGTTTTGCAATAGAGCCTTAGCAGTGATGGTTTCCTTTCCTTCAACAGGGATATTTTCCTTCAAGGCTAAAGGAACTTTTTATTCTTCCTTTAAATAGAATAAACATCTGTATTTCCTGATTATATCCCTTTACCCTTCAATTCTGTTTGTTCATCAACCACTTTCTTGTAGTTTCTTCTCTGCTTTTTTAGGTGAACTACAGGGATATCTCATTTCAGGGAAGGCTTTGCAAAATAAGTTGCTGAGAAATTGTTCTGTGTCAGTGGGAACTTTGACTAGAGTTTTGCCCCTCTGCATTCATTATACATTTGGCCCATCATTGTTTACCATGCGATTAGATTATCAAAGCGGCAACTGCTGCTGAACTCTTCAGAAATGGGTGCTGTTACCTATTCCTGTCAGAAAAGACACAAACAGAAGTTTTGTACTCTGGCTCCTTCTCCTTTTGAGACCATTTCTAATGCATGTGTGTGGATGGGATGGGAAAGAAGAGGATAAATCTACTGTGCTATGTTTGAATGACATTGCAAATTGAAACTAAATTGAGCTAAATGACAGAATGAATAATTTACAAGTCAAAGAGAAAGGAACTGCAGTGGAGGCAAGGAAGTGGAGGCAAGAAGAGGCTTTAAAACTACTGCAGCATGGAAGAAAGTAAAAATGGCCTTGTGAACAGGACTCTGGTGTGCTGGGGAAATTAACTTACAAACTGCAGGTGTGCCTTGAAGAGATGAAAGAATAAATTATTCAGTTCTTTCAACCCACGTGACCACTGCAGGTAATCTGATGTACAGACAGCACTTGGGTTCCACTCATGCTGGCCTCAAGCAAAAGATCTTAATGGGCCCATCTGCTAGCAGGGGCTCTGCTTTCCCTGTCAGCTCTATGCAGGGCTCCTGCTGATAAACAATTCTAAAGAAAGGGAGTATAACTGTGGTGAAAAAATTTGTCTGCTCAGAGCAAAACAGAAAAATCAGTAGTGGTCTACTCACAAATAAAATGATTTATTTCAAGACTGTTAATAGAGAATCCGGACATGTTTAATTTTATTTGTCAATTCTGCTTTTCTTTTTTCTGCTTATTCAATCTTATCAGTGAGGATTTGGCAGAAATTGCTTGGCTCCATATGAAATAAGTGTGAAACTGAAGGATAAAAACTGTTTTCCCTTTGCAGCTGAGCTCAAGGCAAGCTGTACTGCTTGGTACCAGTGTACTCTGCATGCAAGGAGGTTCTCCAGCCCCTGAGAACATCCTTGTCCACTTCAGTGAAGATGTCTTTTGTAACCACTCCTCAGGAGTTTGTTTTCAAACACACAGGCAGCAGGCTGTAACTCAGGATGATTTGCTTTAATTACTCATTTAAATATCTGTGCTACGTGTTTACTTGTAATTTTGCCTCAGTGATGCTCAGCTTGCCTAGTTTGCTAGAATTTCCCAAAACTTGAGTATGGGCAAAGTGTCAGTGGCGTTTTGAGGCACTTCAGTTCTCCTTATACATATCCACGTGGTCAGCATTTTCTCACAGCCAAGGAGCATTGAAGGCAGTGCAACTGGCAGATGGGGCATAGAGAGCTTTAGTTTTCTAAACAATGTCCTCTTGCCTTACTTTTTTTTTGCTTTACCTCATAGGAACAATCAGGCATAGGATTAAAAATGTTTCCTTGTTTTTGAAAACCAGTAGGAGCAGCATACTTAAAATTGCAGCAAAACCAACTGCAAGTTGTCTGCCCAGCTGTCATTTGAGACTAACTAATCTCTGAAGGATTTACCTATTTGGTGGCATTAATTAAACTTGGGAAAATGGCAATATTAAATTGTGAAAACTCCTACAGGAAAAAAAAAACAGCTTTAGGGAAAAGATAATGATTCTGTGTTATTTAGTTAATTATCTAAAAAACGGAATGTACTTCATGAGCAACAAACCTGGAGTAGTTTCCTCGGGAGTTTTACTTCTCAGAAAAAGGCAGCCACTATTTTAGAGAAGTCTAAAAGCCTATTATAACATTTCCATTTCAAGAGGTGCATTTTTCCCACAAAGCCATGTTCATAACTCATAAGGTAAAAAAGACTGGATTTATTTATTTAATCTAAAAATTAATTGTCCTCAGGGTAAAGAACTTGTTAATAGAAAACAAAATACAGGTTTTGAAAAACAGTTAAATATTTTTTTTAGTGTTATGCTTCACTGAGAAAATTGTGAATGTTTTTGGGAAAGGGTTAATTTCTTTATTGAAGGATTCATGCAACAGTAAACAAATCTTGCCCCACTGCATGTCAGACAAATACATTTTTTAATACAGCTACAAGATAATAACATCTCTTGAAACCATTTCAAGCTCACCGACCTATGGTATTTCCTGCCTTGAGCTTCTGCTACCAGTATCCACTCTGAGCTTGGCTTTGCTGGCAAGCAGCAGTGTCTTGTTTCCTTCAGGCAGCAAAGCCTTAACAAGCCCAGATGGTTTTCCTTAATTCCCTGAAATGATGATGTTTCCTATTTTCAAAGTTTGGGTTCTTCTTGCTCAGTGGCAGCTCTTCACCATGTGAAGGATTAATTGCATAATATGAAAAAGCTCTTCAAGGGACCCATTCTTTAATAGTGCCAATGTTGCTGGAGCTCAGAGAAACCTCCTTTGGGGAGCTGTTTTTCTTTTTATAAAGTAACAAAGAAAAGAGGGAGATCATAGCCAAATACACGGAGACCCAAACACAACACAGTAGGTTATATGTAGCCTTCACTTTTTCTGCTAAAAATCAGGTTTTAGTCTGCAAAGCTGTATTAGTTTTTTGTTCTAATCACCTTTACATACCCTCTCATGCTGTAATTTATCTCCCAACCCCTTTATATATAGTGAAAAGCAAACAAGACTGCTTCACAGACCACCATGGTGTAGGCTACCGTGCTGTCCTGGGACAGACTGGACCTAGATCAGGTCTGCTGGAAAGTACTGCATGTAATGCCTTCCTTTGGATACAGTCAGGTATTTCGGAGGGTGACACTACCAGAATCAGTCCTTGGAAAAGGCCAGAGCAGTTCACTTTGCTGGGGTTTGGGAAGATGCTACACATAAGTGAAGAGCCCAGTAGGGGGGCCAGAAATTAGTGCAAAATCTCTGGTGGGTTTGCACACAAAAGGTTACTTAGGTCTCTTCCCAAAGCAGTGAGGGATCCAAAGCCCCAGAGCGCTGCGTTGAAAGACTGCAGGCAAACCAGCCATGAAGCTGGGAGCAGAAGCCAAGATCTATTGCAAGTTCCATGTTGCTCCAGTATTATATATCCCTAAGCACATCTCTCTAATGGGCACTTCTAGCCAGAAAGTCAGCTGCCCTCTCGGTGGTATTTCGTGCTTTGAATAATGAGCAGTAGGGGTTTTGTTGGTCATTTAAATGCTACACTTCCAAGTGCTTAAACACACTTAGCAGGTTCTGAATTTCTCTGTTTCTGAGCCAAGTGACATTTTGAAAAGCATTAAGTTAAGTAGCCTCCTACAATAATTTTGCATTCCCTCTTTGAGCTTTCTATACCAGAGCCGATTTTGAATGTGTTGCTGTATTGATTTTGTTATTCTGCCACTCTCAAAGTTTTGTTCTGGATTTTTCTGTTGAAGCAGTTGCTCATTCAGATGTGTGTTCAGAGGGGAATTGGCTCCATGTGCCACACACTTGGAGGTTACTTTCCTCTCACTCTCCCTCAAAGGCCAGGTAGAAAGCTAGTTCCTGACCACAGGTGTCGGGACAACAGGGCGTGGATGGGAGGTGGTCCCCCAGCTGTTGAATCCTTTTGCATTGGCATTCCCCTATCAAAAGAAAAAACCAAACAAATCCTGGAAGCTTTTGGTACTTCATTAAGAGAAAACATGGCAAGTTTTAGCTTTATAGACAATTTTTCCAGGGTAATCTAAATAGGTAAAATTAATGGACAGCAGAAAAAATTCCAATGCAGTGATTATCATAATTAACCACCAGCATCTGAGGATTAGCATAACCATGGTCACTAGTCCTAGATACACTAACATGAGCAGAAAAGGAACAAGCAGATGCAAGAAAACCGCAGCATTTTTATGGGCTGTTTTTGCAGCGTGGCCTTCTCTGGTCACCAGGTACAGTGATGAAGTAGCATTCAGTCACATTTAGAAATCAGTAGAAGCAACGACCACCACATGTGCTCAGGTCTTATCAACCCTAGAGAATGGAAAGCTGAGTTCCTGAGGTTTGTCTCACCTCGGTGACATTCCCTGCCTGACCAGACTTTGAAAACCACTTTCTAATTGTAGATGTTCAGTTTGAGCCATCTTGGCCTGATTTTTGAGGAACTCGCTCAAGTCAGTGTCAAGGGGGAAACTTGCAAAGAGGATCTTCAGCCATTACCTGCCTGTTTTCAGACCCAGATCTGCATGATGCAGTGGAATGGAAGGGCAGATATGCTGACCAGCTGTGCTTCTGGCACACCCTCCCTTTAACTCAGCATCTTTCTGACAAGCCAGTGTGCAAAAATCTGTGCAAAACCCAAGACATAGACATAATCACAAAGAGAAATACGTTTTTCTAAGTTGCTTTCTGTATCATCATTTCTAGAATCCAGCTGCAGTTTGATACAGTATAACATGCAGAGTGTTTCCCTAGAGTTATTTTCTAAAATGTGGGGGTGTGCTCTTCAGCTCCTTGATGTCCACCTGGAGAATTCAGACAGGTAAATGAGCATTTACTTTCACACATTCCCAGCTGGATCTAAATGTGGGAGCTTCCAAATGCAGCTTTGAATTTTCAAGTTAGAGATGATACCGTATATGAGTGGGGCAAGAACAGGGATGAGAACACGTTACACTAAGTCCTGTGCAGGTGTTACTTCTCATGCGAGTTTCACATCTATCAAGGGTGCTACATTTGGCTAATTTAGTCATGCATTTTTCACGTTTCCATCCATGGTGATTGGCTTTAGAGAAAAAGAAACCTGACAGTCGCTGGCAGGTAAGTCACAGTGCAGGTGTGGTGTTTCTGAACAGCCCGACTGCTGCCACAGGCAGAGTACCAGTTCATCGAGTCCTGTCTGCACGTCCTGCCGCACTCCTCCTGTGGGCCCTCCTACCTGCAGGAGGAGAATCACCTCAGAAAAGATTCAGTAATTTTAAACAGAAGAAAGGAAAATTAAAGAAGACACTTTCGGACAGAATGCTCTTTCAGTTATTTTCAGCCAAGTCAGCCACTGTCATGTTTGAAATTAAAACCATCAAATGTTCAGTAAGAAAAATAGTAGGTGTCTTGCACTGCCTTTTCTCATGGGATTTCATCAAAGGCTAAACCAAATAACATCATTATTGTTAATCCTAATGAAATAGACTAAGTGGCATTTAATTTGTCTTCTCATGAAACAAAGCAGACTTTATACTATGGACAGTCTGGTTTTGTATAGTGGGCACATAGAACCTTTAGAGGAAATGGCAGTGGAGAGAGACTCACTGCCTATGGGGGACAGGAGGACCACCCCAGCCACAAGATGATCATTTTTAAAAAGTCTAATTTCATGCTAGGTGTCTGTAAGGCTGTGTGAGAGGGGTGCTCCCTCCGATTCTACTGTGTCATTTGCTGTGCATTTGGTTGGAAGTTCTTTCTCTGGACCTCATTCTACTGAAAATCTTTATTATGCAAAATTCTCCCCCCAAAGTTTGTCTCCTCATCAGTCAGGTCCTGAATGCAGATTGCAGTTCTGTCTGCAGAGTTACTGCAGAGCCTTTTCCATTTTAACAAGTGTTAGGTATCCCAAGAGACTGGCAGACAATGGAAATTATACAGCACTTGTCAAACCTGCTGCTGTGCTTTCTCTGAAATACCCCAAAATGGAGGCAAAGAGGTAAAAGTTTTCTACTTGCCTTGTCTTCTTTTTCTTTTGGTACAATTACTGTGTGAGTCACACAGTGTTAAGAATATTTTGAAGGGAAAAGTTGATTATTAGATACATAACAATAATGAGTCACTTGATGGAAAAATCATTTTTCCCTTATTTTGTGCCTCATCACCCAGTCTATCAGTTACTGGCAAAAAAATACAAATCCCTGCTGCATATAGAAATTTATCATAGGTTGAAATTTCTTATGGGAGAAAAATGGCACGAACACCTTATTGATTTGGTAAGTAGATGAGTTTTTAATGACAGGATAATGGTATCAGCTATTGTAGATCTCTGGGGAATTTTAAAGATGTTGCTGGCTCTAATTATGAAAGTGTTTTCTAGTCACCTCTGTTGCAAGAAGCACCTTGTAATTTCTTGTATGCAAAGGGATCAGCATATTAGAGACTCTCAAAATAGATTTACTGTATAGAGTCAGGCTGCTGAGGTTAGGACAGAAATATCTGGAATAGAATATTTCTCCAGAATTTAAAAAAAAAAAAAGTTTTTTTAACAAAAGGTTCAGTCAATATACAAATTTCAGCCCGATCTTCTGATTTTTCCTTCATTGCTGAGATAATTTCATTTGATGCACAAATCATGGTGCTCCTCATCTTTGTATGCCTAGGAATGCAACACACAAGCAAGGATAAAAAGTGTAGCACCGCTCATATCTGTTGGTTTAGTGCTCATATCAGATCCTGCCTAGAACAAAAGGAGGCTGCAGGGCAGCTGAGGGCGCTTTGTTCGTGTGTCTCTTTTGTCTTAGCATGGGAATTAGCTCCTCTGAGAGAGGTTCCTGGATAATGGGAACCCATGGGATGTTTTCTCTTTTGTGGAATGCTGGTGAAAACTCTTTGCATGATTTGTCTCTCTGGAGTAGATTAGCCTTTGTTATCTGTGGCACTGGAATTAATCACTGTGGCAAACTTTTAGTTTAGGGTATTCTTTATGCAGCTAATGAAGCAACATCAAAAAGATTTAATGGTGCAGTTACCTCCCTGAGTGTTGTATGAAAGAAGAGGGCAGAACATACCCATTCCATTGAGAGAGCTGTACTGATCTGGTACTTGGAACAAAAGCCTTTAATTTTCTTAAATGACTCTAGATAATTAGGTTTAGTAATTGGCTTTTGTTTTAATACAGCTTTGAAAGGCTAAACTACATAAATCTGTGTAATGCCTCAGAATAATCAGCAGTTAAGGTAACAGGTACATTTAACTTCGCAAAGAGTCTGTCCAAACTGGATAAAGATCTGTCAGTTCAGTTCCATGAACTGTTAGTTGATGTTGAGAGTACTTTTGAAATAGGGATTTCTTTGAACACTTTGGGGTGCAGAGTGGAAAATAAGGTGGTTTTTTGCAGTGTTTAGGTACATTTTTGCAATGAAATACATTAGTATTGATTTTCTGTGGACCCCAATTGCTGTGCACATTAAATTGAAGACCTAAAAGACTTTAAAACATCTGCCTGATAAACTGCAACATCCATATTCTTGCTCCATGCCTGCTTTCTCTTACAAGTGTGTATCTAAGAGAAGGTAGAAGATGTCCATGCATGGTGATACCCTGCAATCACCTGAGAGACCACTGGGGAAATCCATCCTCATTTGGCTGTTGCATACTATCAGGATTTCTTTTGCTTTTGTGTTGGGGAATTCAGTGATACACATGCTAGTATGTGTGTGATTAGAAAAGGAAACCACAACCTAACTGTGAAGGTGCTCTCTCCAGTATCTGGACTTCTGCCTACAAAGACATCCATCATAAATCGGAGAGAGCACTTCCTCATGCAATGCAGTGCTGAAGTAAAAATTAAGACAAGGACTCATATGATTCTTGAAACTAAAATCTGTAGGGGAGATATGTATAATGATAGTGTTTCAAATAAATTTGCAAGCAACCTGATTTTAGAAGAATTTAAGTTGAAAGTGTTGCAAGAGAATTTGATGACAACTAAGCAACAACATGATTTTACGCATCCACATCTCTAAAAATCCAAGTATTAATATCTCTACTCAACACGTCATTGCTCATCCTTGAGGCCTCATTCTTATTTGACCCAGTCTTTCCTTTTCACTTGTACATTATTAATATCACAAGTCTGCTTTTAGTGTTAGGACACTGTGATGGTCATAAAGAAATGCACAGTAGTTCAATCCCTGATAGCTAAGGGCTGCAAGGGCCCAGGAAGTAGTTTCTCCCTTGTTTTCTTTAAATGGAAATTCTGTGGGGGTTTTGTTGGTTTGGGGGGTTTTGGGTGGAGGGGACTGGTGGGTTTTTCTAGAAGGGTTTTTGCTGCCAACTATTAGCAAATCTTGGTGTTCATGCAGAATGCTCTGCAGTTAACAGGAGCTGTGTAATTAACTCATGTCACCACTGCATTGTGAAGGCAAGAGCAGATGTCCCTGTCCCTTGGCAGGGGTAACTATGTGACAGAAAATTTGCATTATAATAGTGGCTTGCATTGGGGGAAGTTGATCTTTTCTTCATACTTTTACTCTCCCCAAATCCGCAAGGTAGGGAGTTCATAATCACAGACAAATGGAATAGCAAAATACTGTGTTTGAGTCTAGTTACACTGTGTTGGCTTTAGTATTTAAACTCCCAAGACAGAATGTTTTCCATGGGGTGGGTATAGTTAAAGTGCGTCCTCTGCCTGTATGTG
Organism: Vireo altiloquus; assembly: GCA_013396875.1. Lineage (NCBI taxonomy): Eukaryota > Metazoa > Chordata > Aves > Passeriformes > Vireonidae > Vireo > Vireo altiloquus. The sequence goes on along the minus strand of VZRF01003403.1, from coordinate 543,198 downwards.
CAGCCTGTCTGTTCCCGAGGCATAATGTAGCTGGTGACCATAGCAGGACATTCAGGGAAAATACAGCTGGGAATGGACCTTTAGTAGCATCTTCTGTTAAGGGTTTAATAGTTTGTGAGAGAAGGCTTTGAGGTGAACTTGATAGCAAGAAATAGCTTGTGGACAGCATCTCTTCCTAAATTACCAAAGCTGTTATTGTTGGCAGTCTTATTTCTCCCAGTGAAAAGGTACTTCTGACATGCAAAGCATCTTTTGCTGAAGTAGAAATAGCCCTTGTTTACATTTATGTTGCCTGTGTCATTTCTTGTGGGTTTTTTACTTTTGCTGTTCTTGTCTCTATCATCTTTCTATGCATGATAATTTTTATTGCCATTCCATTTTTAATTTTCTTTTAACTCATCCCTGTATTTTACTAATCTACCTCTAACCTGGTTTTCTTTTCTTTTTCATTTCTGAAGTCACAATAGGATCTTAAGTGTTTTTTTTGTCTCACAGATCTGGTTTCCTTGATGCACCTGTATGCCCTTCTGCCCTCAGCTCTGTGTTGGGTCTTATCTCTTATCAGTTACATTTCCCTGTATACTATTCACAGTGGGGATGAGCAAGCTTGCTGTAACAGGCTGAATGGTTAATGCACTCTGAGGGATGCAGTATTTGTCTAAGTCCCAAAAGCTCCACAGCCAGCACAGACTAATTCCTGATAGGAGTGAGACAAGAGTTTTGATCGATCCAATAACTTTTGGACATTTTAACATGAATATTGACTTGGTGTTGAAAAGCAAGCCAGCACAGATCCTTGTATCACTTTGGCCTTCAGATACTTAACATGTTAGCATGTTGGGAAGAATTATTAAATTGGTTTGCAATCCTCAGGAAGCTTTTTTTTTCAGAAATGATGGACTGAATTTAGTAAGATTTGTTTCAGTTTTCTATGTTGGATATAATTTTCTCAGTAGGCAATTGGATCGCAAAATATTCTGGAGAGAATGTTTCAAAACTCTCAATTTTTTCAGTTATAAGTAAATGAACTTGAAAGCTTTTGACATGTAACTAGTTCTGTGTTTACTACCATCTGCTCTTTCTTCTCTTTGGGCTATGCTTTGTGGCCAAAAGCCTCTCCCATCACACCCGATTTTTCTCCAGAAGACTGTTCCTACTCACTTTCCCCTTTTTCTTATGTTATTCTGTTGAAAGGGAAAACCTGCATTTAAGATGTGGAAACATGGAAGAGAGTGTGGTGGTCTTCATTCCAGAAAGTTTTATTTCACTAATTTGAAACATCTGTATGGGCAGAACTTTGATTATGCACAACTATGTAGTTAATCAGAATTGAAGTAATAGGAGCCTTCTGGGAAATCATCATCTTCTCTCACCTGGGCTCTGCTCCAGCGGTAACTGAGAGCAGCAGACTCCTGGCCATTAGCACAGGCTCCAGGCGTCTGAATGTGACTCTCATTCAGCCTCATGCCTTTAGGACGGGACTGGGTGCTTGAACAAAGTTATTGGGCATCTGGATTTCCTTGTGCACAGATAAGACACCTGCTGTTTATGCCTGGAATGGCCACGTGTTTGTTTACAGGTGAGAATTTTTTTTCAAGTTTTGAAAACAGATCCAGACAAAAGGCCTTGCAGAAGGAAGCTGCATAGCATCTGCAGCAAGTAAATGGAAAATCTCTCTGCAGCATTCTGAAATGTTTGAATGCTTACTTCTTCTTTGGTAATTCCTTTAAGAAGTCTGAAGAAGTTAAAAGAGTCTTGTTAGCTTCCCACGGGGAAATCCTGGTAATTCGTAAAAGTTGTTTTGTTTTTCTGAGACAATACTCTGTGCTAACTTTAAATCTGAAGCCTGATTTAAACTTTAAAGCCTGACCCTAATGTGTTTTCCCAAAAGTACATTATAATTAACATTCTTACGAGGGAGGGGTTGAGAGTTCAGAAAGTTTATGTACAAACAGTTGAATTAAAGTCAAGAGTATGCAGTGTTTCGTACTCAGAGAGGGAAGGTTTATTCATTGTAAAAGGAGTTTATTGAACTTAATTTTGCCCTTTTTGCTGACACTGTGGTAGAAGAGTTCTTCATTGATGCAGCAGCTTTGAATTGGGGGGTGTCATTAGTCCAAGCAGAGACCCTTATGAAATAAGCCAGTCACTGTCTTATCTCCTGTACTCTGTTGGAACAGCAGCCTGAATGGATGGTTGCAGTGAAAAGATATTGCATTGTTGTCTCAAAGGTCTCCAATGATAGGTTTCTTAGTTTGTCACCTGCCTAAGGGATTTGGGGCTCTTGGCACTGATGTTAAAAAAGTTTGCATCAGTCTGCATACCAAGCATTATGGAGGGCAGAGGCAGAATGTGCAGCAAAATTTCTCACTGACTCAGGTATTAAAGCCATGATGGCTTAAGGACTGGAAATGCACTAGAAAGGCTCTGTAGACTGTAAAGACTATAAATTTGTATATGTTTCCTGGCAGTTTGTTCTTACAGAATTCACTATTGTACCCAGTTATATTTTTATTTATTTATATAAGTTAATTTATTTATGCATATTTTTTATTTAACAAGGTTATTGAGATGTATATAATTTTACCTGCATTTTGAGATAACATTCTGTTCAGAATCATATTTTTCCTCTTAGAAGTGCCATAAATGATGCAGTCCTATCTTTGATCTGTGTGTGTATATGATTTATGTTGCATTTTTGATTGTACCTTACTGTACACTTACATCACCTCACATTCAGAAGTAGGTAATGGGTCTGTCATTTTAGTAGATCTGTATGTGGGAATAGTTGGTAGTTTGCAGTGCTCCCTCCCCTAGTGACCTTCTAATGTAATTAACTGATGCAGCAGTTAATATGATACTTCTACCAGTTTAACCCCAGTATTTCCCTTCTACTGTGGTTCCTCACATGCTTGAAGTCTGAATGCCTCAAGACGTTGAAGAAATTCATAGAGCAACTGTGGGTTTTTATCATCTTGAGTGATACATTTTACATGTTTTGAGAATTTTATTACTTGAAAAGTAATTTTCCTCTCGTGTTTATTCCCAGGTTCAGGATTACTCACAAATATTGGAAATTAATAACGTGAATAACAGGCATGAAATGGCATCTGCTTTCAAAAACATTTCAATCACCTCTTTTGATTAGTCTCAGCTGGGAATGTTAGATGTGACTTTTGTAACTTGTCTGCTGTGAATTGAATAGGCTGTAAATTCACCTCTGTGAGCATGTGCAGTTAACAGTGAAATAAGTCCTTCCCTAGATAGTATATAGAAGGATGGAAGTTACCAGTGTAACTTAGGCACTTCTGAAAATGTAAATACGCCTTATTCTGGATGTCACAAGTATTATTAAAATGAAAGCAATAAAGAGAAGGGAAGAAAGATGGGGTGGGAGTTTTTAAGGCCAGGAGTCTCTCATAAGTAGACGTGTTCGGCTTTTTTAGACAGAATTTATAGGTCATGCTTGTTTTCTTTAAAAAAATACAAACCAAGCTGTACTAACACGCCTAAAATAGATCATTCACTGTCCAAAGCCTGTTCAAATAATTGAGATTTGACAGTAATTTCAAACAAGTTGCCACTGTAGGAACATCAGGCAAGTTTCTTTGTCTAGATACTCTATTTACCCTTTTTAAGTCCTACCAAGTTACAGACAAGAGATGATTTTCCAAACTGAATAGCTGCACCATTTTCCCTTTGTGAACAGAAACAGGCATATACTGGAATTCAGAAGAAATTACATACAGTACTACCTTTTGCTGGTGATTCTAGTAGTCATCTGCTACTGTCTTCAGCTCACATTTTTCAGAAACCTCTCTGCTCGTCTATCCTGCTACATCAAATGGAATAGACAGAAGAAAAATACTGTTATCCAAATTTAGGCAGATGGACAGGAAGCATTATCTAATGGCTCTAGTTTACTGCACACACTCAGGAACCCTGATTCCACTAGAGGCTGGAAACATTGGATATGATAGTGATTTCTTCAGTGTCAGAATGCTGACTGTAAAGAAATTCTCCCTTTTGGATAATGATATATATCACAATGCAAAAGTGGATTAATTTTTACTCCTGAGATTAATTATTATGAGAACTAGGCCTTGATGTTGTTTCCACTGAAACAATGATTAAATTCTCATTGACTTGAGAATAGAAATAGTCAGACCACACATGCTTAGTTTTACTGTTTTCGAGATATGTTTCTTAGTAAAAGTGTTTCCTTTTGTTAATAATATTATGGAGACAAAGAGACTGGGAAAGAAGCTAATAATTGGCTGTAGTTGATTGTTTTCATAATGAAATAGAAGATTCTTATATTTAATGAGTGGGAAAAAGAATGACCAAAGGATTAGAGAGATACAGTCCAGATAAACAGCTCTGGTCATTGAGTGCACCTGTATCAAATCTGCTGAGTTATTCTAGTTATCTGGGAATCTGCCCCATACAGTCTTAAAGCATGCAGCATCATATCTGTTCATCTTGCCAGTTCCTGTGACTAAGCTGTAAAAGTGAAGAATTGCAGCAGCCTACAGTAAAGAGGATAAAGGAGCACCACTATATGTGCAGGCAAAGAAGCAAACAGTAACACAGGTGGAAATTATAGATAAATAAAATCCAATCTCCATTCACATCTGAGAGTTTCTCTGTAAACCAGTATACATTGCTTGTAAATGGTGTGGTGACAGAAGAAAGCTAACAGCATTCCCTGTGAGCCTTATTCAATCTACACCACCAATGAGCTCCATAGAGCTAATTTGTTGAGAGGGTTCTTCCAAGTGGGCATGCATTTCCCAAAGCAATTTATGGATGGAGGTCAGTAGTAATATTTGAAGCAAATAGACTATATCCTTATTCAACGGATATGCTCATGTGGAATCTTCACAGTAGACTTAGATGGCTCACAACTTTGGAAATCAAATTACTTCCAGGGTAATGGGAAATTTTAATAGGAAAAATTTGAGCATTCCATAAGCTGTGAAGCTGTGGTGGGAGAGTGGAGGAGAAAGATCCTCTGTAAAATATTTTGCTGCCTGGCTTTTCATGTTATTGTTGGCACTGCAATAGCACCGTGTTACAAGGTGGAACATGGGCATCTATATCCCCTCATAGCATATTCTCCCTCAGGAATATCCTGACCTAAGCAAAGGAAGTAGTTTCACTGGCAGTCTGAAATTTCCCCAGTGACATAGTTTGAGTATGTCTCTGGCTTACATTTGCATTCCAAAATGAGGAATGTTTCTTTTAAAAGACTTGTGGTGTTTGGCAAAGCCAAAGCTATTTCCTTTTCCCTGTTCCTCTTCCTACTTAGCAAATGCTAGGGCTGAAGAAGACAGGGACTACTATTTCAAAATCTGCTGGGAAGGGAAGGGAAGGCGCGGGAAGGGAAGGGAAGGGAGGGGAAGGGAAGGCGCGNGGAAGGGAAGGGAAGGGAAGGGAAGGGAAGGGAAGGGAAGGGAAGGGAAGGGAAGGGAGCATGTAGCTGTGTTGCACACAGCAGTGTTGGGGATGTGATGCTGATTTACACTAGCTGAGAATTTGGCATCCAGCTCATTTGGGAAGGAAAATTGACAATGGCATTAAAAACCATCAGACTTGTTCTTTACTGTATCAGCTTGGTGCTTAATGCCACTCCAGTGGACTAGGAAATAACAGTTCCATTTTAACACTTATGGCTTCTTTGAGAAAAAAAAAAAAACCACAGAAAACAAGCTGCCAAAACCCAAACAAAGCAGCTGAATTGCAGGGCTTTAATCTCTTTTAGTGATGCATTTCTGGAAAACAGTTTTTTTTACTGGTCATGGAAAGTGAATCATATGTTTGATGATTTGTATTTTGCTATTGTTGTCTCCTCTTAATTTTTTGGCTTCATATTGTTTAATTTCTGTTAGGTGTTATTTCCAGAGAGAACAGAATGAACTGAGGGCCTCACACCTACATATCTAGGTCTTTCAGCAATGACTTTCAATGACTAGTAGTCTGCTACAAGCCTTTTAAACTTAGCTGCTAACTATTGTCAGTTTCCTCCCCCTGGATACACTTACATATACAAATATATATGTGTGTATATACATAAATGTATATATGTATGAGAAATTCTTTGGCACTGGTTAAGGATGAGACCAGTAGTGTTGTTTAGGGTTATTCTAACCCTTCATGTAGTTTGATAGGGAATGTTTTCATTTGAGAAACATGGAAGTGATGGAAAGTTGAGTTTTCTTTAAACATCTAGAATTTAGTAGAACTCCAGTTCTCTCTAGTAGCTTTTGTAGAGTCATCAAAAACCTAGAATATTTTATTCTCTTAAGGCCAGCCATAGGGATTTTCTGTGGGGGATCAGCATGACTACCTGGTGATTTTCCTAGCAGCTTTCAGGATGGTATATTACTAGAAAAGCCCTTTGGATTTCCAGAAGCCCATACAGATGGAATTGCTCATCTGACTTTGTTTCTGCCCTAGATTTCAGATAATCTGGACAGCTATCATGATTTTCACCCCTTATTAACAGAAAGCTAGTTAGGTATTTTTCTAATCATTTATTCACTGTTGTCATACTGAGTGGTTCACCAACTTTGGAGCAGTAGAATGAGTCATGACAATGCCGTTATCTTCTACTTTGTGGGTGAGGAACCAAGGTAGTAAGAAGTAAAACGCTTAAAAAAACTTCATCAAGATCTACAGGATGTTGAGACAATTTTGAATGCAGGACATTGAGATAGACTTCTAAGATTTCTAACTGCAATTTAGTAGCACAGGCTACTAAAATGTCTTCCGTATATCATGAGGAATCCTAAACTCTATGTCAGTGGAGCACTGACTGAAATAGGAAAATCCCAGACTTGTGTGCAACTGTTTTCCAATGCCTTGTGATTGACTTTGTTGTGAAAATAAATTTCTGCATGTGGCAGTCTAATGCTCTGCTGTATCGCTTGTTAGGCAGATGGGACAGGATGTTATTTTAACTGTCTTTTTTATGAAAGTTAAGGTAATAACTGCAGTTGGGAGGAGGAAGGGACATGTGGAGAACATGTCCTGCTCTTGTACTTACGGTTTCCTCTCTTTTCTTTTTCAGTGAGTATGTTTTTGAACACGTTAACCCCGAAGTTCTATGTTGCCCTGACAGGCACATCCTCATTAATCTCGGGACTTATTTTGGTAAGTACTACATCACTTTACAATTTGATTTTGATATCCAGAATTGTATTTTGGGCTTCATGCAGTTTAATAGGTGTCTTTTTTTCTTCTGTAAACTTACAGTTCTGCAGCACATAAAATTTGTCCGTATTTGTATGTCTCTTTCTGTGGGAACAAAAAAAGAAAAGATGTTTCAGTGCCATATCTTTGACATTAAAAAGTCTTGAAGAACAGTGTGACTCACTAACAACCCTACAGTAATTCATAACAAGTGTTTGCACATTAACTGCTTTCCTTGACAAGTACTACAGAAATGAAAAAGGCCAGTAAAAGGAAGATGAGGAGAGGTACCAACTATCTCAGCTTAGTGTGGTCCTTTCAGAAAGTTACAGCAGGACTTAATAGAGAAACACTAGTTCTGGTACCAAGATTCCAAGGGATAATTATTTCAGATCTTCACTTCTAGAGTCTTTCCCAGTACATATCTGCCTATTTGCTTAAATGTCTGTATTTTTAAACCATTTTAAAAACCCTCCTCCCATATGTAATTCCTGAGGGCTTCTTTATGCAAATTGATTCAGTGGAGTGAATACTATCACAATGCAGGAGTCCAAAGCAGAGCATTTGCTGTGAATTTTGTTAAAGATCTTCATAGAAACAAAAGGAGATGAAAATACAAGAATTAACAGGGTGTACATATATATTATTATATGTTGTCTGTTCTTGTTTCCTCACTGCTGAGAGCTGGCTTACTGCTCACACAAATGAATAGTATAGCATAAGATAAAACAACAGAATAGAACAGAATGATCATCTAGTCCAGCTGCCTGATGACTTCAGGGCTCTGCAAAAGTTAAAACATGTTATTGAGGGCATTCTGCAAATGCCTCTTAAGTACTAACAGGATTGGGGCATCCACCACCTCCCAAGGAATCCTGTTGTAGTGTTTGACCACTTTCTCAGTAAAGATACTCTTCGTAATATCCAGTCTGATCCTCCCCTGTCACAGCTTTGAACCATTCCCATGGATGAACCATTCCCATGTCTCTGGATACTCAGGAGAAGAGATCAGCCCCTCCCTTTCCACTTCCCCTCCTCAGGGAATGGTTGCCTTTGTTTCAGTCTTGTTCATTCAAGCTGTACACTTAAAATCTGCTGAATACAAGCTGTAGATCTTCCCTCACCACACCAAACTAGGCGTGTAACTTGGGCACCAGTGAGACCAGTGTAAGCTATTGTAGTGATAAGTGGAAAGAGGAAAGAAACATGGCTAGAGGCTGGTTCACATCACCTCAGATCACTATCTCGGAGAAACCTGAAAGCAACTAGGATCCTAACTAAACACTATCAGTTTGGTTTGAGAAATCCACGCCTCTCACTTCCACGTTGCCTGTAGCTGATGTAGATAAACAAATGGCATCCTTGACTACTTAATGCCTGTGAGACTCTCATCACTTAGATGATTTCAGGTATAAAGCAGCAGGTGCACTGCTGCTGTGCCTTGCTCTGAGTTTCCTCATAGCAGAAGGCAATTACCTAATGTCTGCACCTGGGCATTCATCAGTCTTGTGTGGATTGAGCCCCAAAGCACACGACAGAGCTCCAGAGAGATCAACAGAACTTTCAGAATACGAGCAAGAGCCAGACCTGTAAGACTTGGATTCAGTTAAGCACAACTCACTCAAATGCATAGGAGGAAAATAATGTTACATTCAGCACTGTCACTCAGAAAGAAGAAAATGCTGGGCCCCACCACCAGGATGAGAAGGAATGAGAGAAATAACATGGGTTTCACAGACACAATTCCATATTTTTTGCTAGAGGGTGAAGACAGCAAGAGGAGGTGGCAAGACAAAGACAGTTTATTTTGTGCCCTATTGAATTACATTACAGATCAAACAGGAATAAAAACTTTGAAGAGTGACTAATTTACGTGGAACTAAATTCATCATTGCAAATGTAGGTACATTTTATACTGTATTCATGAAGGCAATTTCTGAGAAATGAGCTCAGCAGGCGACTTATGAGCAAGAAATTCCTAAATGCTGTACTTTGATGGGAAGTACAAGATGGAAGTGGCAAGAAGTACTCAAGACTATGATATGGAGAAGGGGAAAAAGGACACCAGTAGAAGCCTTTCACAAAGAAATCATATTGAGCCTTAATCAAAAGAAATCCCTTAGTGTTGCATGAGAAGGTCCATTATGAACAAGTTGAAGAAACAGTGACGTGATGGAGGTGTAGACACAGAAATAAGACTGAAAGCCTTTTTTTTTTTTTTATCTTCACTACTGTTGTTGTTTGCTGTTCATATGCCCCCATCCTAAATGTGAAAAAGATACATAGGCCAGACAGGTAACTGCCAGGAACCCTAGATAGTAGGGAGCATTGTCTGTGCTGAGAGAAGCATGTTTTCTGTACATTTGATAATGGAAAAAAAACTAAGCAGACATGGTCATGGAAAGAAGAAACTGCAAGCTGAACAGACCACACATCAGAAAAGACAACTGATTAAGTTCTAGTGAGGTAGTACTAGCCTGTCATTAGCCCAGTTGGGCTTCAGATTAATTATTTCCTAATCTTGCTATTTACAAGTGTCCCTGTAACATGATGAATTGCCTGCATTGCCACACACATCAGACTACACAGCATCATCAATTCTAAAGGATTCTTAGTCCTGTTAATGGTATAAAGTGAAATTATTTTATAAAATAAACATTGTCTTGTCAAAACTACATCACTGGGGTACTTTTTAGACTAGATATATTATTATTGCTTGGAATTTTCCACCATATGGGCTGGCAGATTTCTTTCCATTATCAGTTGGCTGCAGTTCCTAATCAGGAGAAATCACAGCACTGCAGGTTATGAAATAATGGAAAATTCCTTCATTTCATAAGTGTGGTAATTGATGGGAAAGTGATTGCTTTTCCTAACTCATGTTTGGATCATGAAACAGTGACTGCAAAGTTCAGCTTTGGGCAATTGAATACTACATTACTGCTTTGCAAAACACTACACTCCTGTCTTATTTTGTCTCTTACTTTGTTTTAATTCTTCAGGTAAAATTCTGGCCTTGCTGTAGGCAGTGTGACTTAAATGAAGCAAGGATTTCTGACCCTTTTTTTATAGGTCAGAATTGTACAATAAACACTTTTCTATCTCAAGCGTTTTCTTAACAATTACTTGACTACAGTACATAGTTTAAAATTAACAATTTAGCATATATTCACTTCATCCCTGCACTGTTGTAGGCATCAAAAGATTTTGTCTACTGTTGCATTAGAAATACTGTATTGGAAACTTGGTTTCACCACAGTTACTTTTAATCCAGTAAAATACAGTGTGCTGTCTCACACAATACTATGAGCTGCATTGTATTCAATGTCTGGGAGGCTGAGGTTTTCCACAGGTAGGGTAATAAAATTGTCATGAAACACACTTGATGTCCAGTAAAAGCTGTGAACTGGAACTGTGTAAATGCCACTGAGATTTCTAAATAAAGCCACATATTTAACATACAGTTATCACCAGAGTCAAAGCTGGTTAGCAAGCATGTGAGGCACTTGCACTGCAAACTGATAAGAGTCTCAGTTCTAACAAAGCTCAGGTAGAAGTGAACCTCAGACTTAAATCTCCACCAAGGATACATTGTTATTCTACTTCCGAGCTTGGGGCAGTAGTAAGTATCTTCTGCTACACAATGAAAAACATTCTGCAATGAACAAATACCCGGTCTTTCAGATGAAAGAATTAGAAACCCAGCCTAAAGAGGTAGAGCATGAGCTTACACACTGCTTAGGATTGAGCAGCTAGGCTGTTTGCTGCTATCCAAGTATGTGTGTAGTCTGTCAGAGTCACAGCCTTCTGTTGGCATTGGTACCAGTACAGGAAGTTTGAGAGAGGACCTGAGTAACACAGAAGGACTTATTTTCTGTAGATACTAACTGATCTTCTGCTTGTTTCACTACCTCTGTGTCGTCTGCTGCAGAGGCGCAGAAAGGTGACTGAGTTCTGGGCATTGCCAAAGACTGTGAAAATCTTGACAGTTGTGCAGGGACAGTCTTCGAGGGCTGAAAAGGCAATACATGGTGACCATTCAAAGTTTCTGCTCTGCTCAGAGAAGGCTCACCGATCAGGAAGGGCAGAACCATTGTAGGGAGTTCCTAAGAAACTGGAAACTCTTGCCAAGGAGCAGATGAGAGAGGAAGGGTCTGTCGGAAGGCAGGCTGTAACCCAGTCCACAGACAAGAAATCGGTATTGTAACTACCTGGGGTCTACACAGTGTTGAGAGAAATAATACACTTAATCCAGGCAGTACATTATTTTCTTTCGTGTTTCTCTGTTTCCAGAGATGAATGAAGTAAATAGTTATTTATTTTGTATACACAGCCCACTAGCACTGCATGTATTTTCTCCTGCTGACTCTTTGAGACATGACGAATGGGGGTTCGGTAACCGGGAGCAGAGTCTGAGAGGATGCTGAATGGGTGTATTTAATCTAGAAGGAATGGGAGTGCTTATCCTTCAAGGTTGTTGTTAAGGACACTGAACACAGTCAGAGGCATGCTGTTTCCTAGATCCAAGATGGGCAGGACCAGAGGATCTGCTGGAGTCCCTGGTTACCCCTAACAGCTAAATAAAACAGACCAGGAGTTTCCTTTTTTGGAAGGCAAGTAGCATAGCATAGTCACACTCATACAGCTAAACACTCTTGCCTCTCAAAACATGGATGACCTTTTCCATACTGTCTACTAGAAACAGCTCCTGGGCTGTAATACCTAACATTAAAAACCTAGAACATGTGCAGACGTTGCCTGGGAGAGTTGACACAGGTCAGGCAGTGTGCTAGGAAACAAACAGCATGGATGTCTTGAGCCAAACCTGTGCTGTGGTCTCTTTTACTTATAAAATAGCTTAACTATGGAATCAAGTCTTGCTATCACTATCTTGTTCCTTCAGAGAGTATGTTTCATTTAAATCCATTAGATTGGTTGTTACCACCACTGCTATTAGAAGAGTATTCCAAATCTACACCTTTGAGACCTGAAAGTCTTATTACAAGGCTGAAAGAGAAATCTGAGCTGTGGAAATTGCTGGGCAAACATCCTTTCCTTCTTGTATTGAAGGCTCCATACACTAGGAGAGAATGAGAGAGTGTTTGCTCTAAGAGAGGATGCCTGTCTCTGTTTATATGATAAACAGAAAAACACAATTGAAATCATTGATAGACATCACTCCTTGGTTCAGTGAGAACCACCACCAAAACCATCCCTTGTGAATTGGTGCATATATAATGGAATATCTGTTCTGAAAAACTGTGCAGGAAGATCAGATCTGATAGCCAAGTGATGCAGAATAGATTCGTTGCTACAGAGATAAATATAATTATCTGGGACTGTTTGTATGTGAGAGCAGATATAAGAAAGAGGATGACTATAACATTTTCATTGCACAGGGGAAGAGAAGTGCATTAAGAAGACAACATTTCCAAAATCGAATACTCTTACATTAAGCAATACCTATACCAGATTAAAAACTAAAAATTCTAATTTGCATTTCTCAACACACAAAGCTGGAAATGTTCAGAACAGGGTTTTAACTTGGCCGTTGTGAAAACTGTGGTCCCGAAAAGTCCCTTGAGGGTTTGGAGATGTTTGACCCTTTTTCAGTTTGAAAGCATCGGTACCGACTAGAAAGAGCCCCAGAAAGTTTGCCATTGCCGTGAAGGGGAAATCTCTGAAGATCAGTTCCCCTCCCACTGTATGTATACAACAGAAATGAGGTGGCTTTTTCTTTCACAAGTGGTGCAGAAATTACCTTTCTGATTAATTTCCTCTCTAATTCAGATCTCTGTCAATGGGTAATTAATCCTTATAGTGATTTTATTCTGTCAGATGATCTCTCATCTGTTGAACTGTCAAAAGATTGTTCACTTCACATGGCTTTCAAACTGGATGATGCAGTTAGAAGTCAAATTTGATTTACAGAAATAAGGTTTCAAACCAGATGCCGCTGTCTGAGAAAGGTGCAAAAATTCTGTAAAGAGAATTTATTGTTTTGACTTAAGTACCAATTACAGATTACCTCCTCATACACACTGAACAAATCACTCCAAGTAAAGGCTTATGATGATGATGATGATGATGATGATGATGATTTATGGCTTTAATTTCTAAGAGATTGTATGCATTCAGATCCAGCTGATGTTTCCTGGCATTGAATTCACTTAACATAGCAAATATTTTTCAAAGCTGCCTTAGACAATTCATGAGCTTTAATCCCATTTTTTAAAGTAATTAATGTATGTCTAAGGAGACAGACTTAAAGCTGTGTCACATGTTTTAGCAAGTTTCTGTCACTCAGCTGAACTGTAGCAAAGACCACATTTATATATATATAAATTCCTTGTGATTGTCCCCTCAGTTTCATTGAAATTCAGTGTGACTTTCCAGCTGGTATGCATTTGTGCAGGACAAGTGGCCTCAAGTGCTTTTGTGCTGCTCATTCCCTCTCTGGGTTATACTCAGAACTTATCTGAAAAGTGATCATGATTGAAATAATAAGCAGGGATTTATTAGCACATTTTGGAAAACCTTTTTTTCCCTCTCTTAGAGAAAGTATGAAGCTTGTTAGATAAGGTCTGAATTTTGCACGGCCAGTCTGGCAGCTATACTTGAGTCCCTGACTTACATTACAGTAAAAGTCTTACTGAGTGTCCCTTGCCTCAGTGCAAGACTGTAATCTTTCGTTTCTAACACCCACTCCCTCTGAGACTTTGGACAGGTAGAACTGTGGCTTTTGTGCCTTTATTTGTTTCAAAGTTTTCAAATAACAGAAACAGATGTTCACAGCACATCTATGACTGTATCTTCTCTTATGGTCAGCCACATGCTTATGATGCTCTCTTAGATCATAAGATTTAAACTTTAACCCCTTTAAAAAGTGTGGGGTGCCTAAGAGCATGAGAACAGCTAAAACCAAAGTTGACTAACCTGTGCCAGCTCCATGTCCACCATCTCCTACATTCAGAGGCAGTGATGCATGCCAGGGGAGGCATGTCAGCAGTGTGGAACAAGCGTTCAGTGACACTGCATCAGCATTCTGTCCTTGGCACTTGGCATCCCCACCTGGGTGCTGCTGCAGGCACATGCCAGTGGAACAAGAACAGTGACAAATGCACCTCAGAGCAAGGAGGAACTGTCCAGGTTGTCGGGTTTTGGTGACTTGGGTGGGAAAGAGTTCACACAGATCTGACTATGTTAATGCTCTGGTTTCTCTGTGACCATGTTTATCTTCCCAAATGCTTTGCATTGGCATAGTCCTTTTGTCTTCTCCTCATCAGACTGCTCCATTCTTTCTTGTTGATGTCTCCCAGCAATGCCATTAGATTGTTTTGGGGAGTGATCTCCAGCGCTGGCACACAATCTTGTGTGAACTCATCTCAAGTAGCCACCAGCTTCATTCCCTTTCACTCCTGTGCAGCTGGGGTCCCCTTCCTCCATATGAATCTTCTAGATGCTTTAACAACACGTTTGAATTTAGGGGAAGCCCCAGTGCAGAATGCATTGGGAGCATCTTTTGAAAAGGAGCATTTTCCTTTTATGCCAGAAAATTTATTTTCTCATCCTTTAAAGGGGGTGGGGTAAAAAGTATGTCTTGTCTACAGGCAATCCAATCCCATGGAGACAGAAGTGATTTCAACTATATAAAAAGGTTAAGAGAACTTAAAAACCAAAAAATATTGAAGGAGGGAGTGTGCGAAGCCTGCCCTGAAACTTTCTGGAGTGGGTAGACCACAGAGAGGCCTATGAGAGCCTGCTGTCTATTGGCTGACCCAGCAAAACCTGCCCAACAGCACACTGATGGTGTCAAAGATGTGAACACAATCGTTTCCCTTATTGCTGATTGCGCCTAGTAGGAAGAGATTTTATCAAAGCTTTCAGTACTGGTGTAACACATGGAGATACCAAGGAAAATGGAAAGGGCAGAGACTGTTCACAGTTTTTAGTGCTATTTAGTCCTGCCAAATTTCTCAAAACTCCTTAGATTTGCTTTTCACATGGTGTAGGTGTTTGGGTGATGATTCAAGTGCAACTTACCCATTATAAGCACGTGTTTCTTTACAATTTTTACAGTCCAAACCTTTTCCATATTTATATGAAATAGTCCTCATTTCCAGGTTTATGTGGTTTCCTGAAACACATGTATTCTTAATAATATATTCTTTGGTGAAAATACCACAGATATGTATTTATGTGTATAATTTGAATTACAGGGTGTTCTCTTCGGCTGTGAAATTATTTTCCAAGTAGACCTCTGTAAATAATAAATTTTTCTTCTGCTTTGCTAGCTCAACCAAATGCCTGAAAATAAAATTAATTCGGAGTCAGCCCAAGTCAGCCAAACAAAATAAANGGGTGTGGACTCCTAAAAGGAACAGGATTCAGCTTCCTGGAGTTTGTTTGTCATTTTTAACATTTATTAAAAAATTAAACTCAGAGAATGTCTTTGGAAGCATTTACTGGGAAAGTAAGTAAACCTGCTTTTCCTCATACTCTCTGGGCTGCAGAGGGAGCTGAGGGAAGGCGAGGCGGATTCACTCCTGACTGCAGCATCCTATCGGCGTGGCTGATGTCGGGCAGAATGAAGTGAGGGGTTTCTAGAAGGCAGTTTAAAGGAGGAGGCCTAACAGCTGAAATAATTTGACGTAAAGTGATTTGGGTTTAAAAAAAAAAAATAATAATTTCGTTGACAAGATTTGAGATTTTCCACCTAAACCTGGGTCACATTTAATTAATTTCTCCGTGTGCGCGGGCAGGTGCCTCCCCCGGGGTGCGCGGGGAGAGGGCCGCGGGCCGGCCGGAGTTGCCGCATCGCTTTTCGGGCTGCGGCGCAGCGCTGAGAGGCGGGAGCGGGCGGGGGAGCGGGCGGAGGAGCGGGC
>VZRF01003403.1:204122-527037 GCA_013396875.1 Vireo altiloquus | reverse complement strand
GGGGAGCGGGCTGGAGCGGGGGCGAGGCGCGGGCGGAGGAGGGGCGGGGGCCGGCGGTCTGAGGGCGGCTCTGACGGCCTGTCTGCCTTGCAGATCTTCGAGTGGTGGTACTTCCGCAAGTACGGCACCTCCTTCATCGAGCAGGTCTCGGTGAGCCACCTGCGCCCCCTGCTGGGGGGGGTGGACAACAGCGCGCCCAGCGCCGCCAGCGCCGCCGGCGGGGACGCGGACTCGAGCCGGCAGAGCGTGTCAGGTGAGCGGCGCAGCGCCCACGGCTGCCGCGGGGCTCCTGCTCCGCCCGAGCGACAGGCCGGGCTGCTTCACTCACTGCTAACTGCATCCTTCCCTGCTCCGCCCGAGCGACAGGCCGGGCTGCTTCACTCACTGCTAACTGCATCCTTCCCTGCTCCGCCCGAGCGACAGGCCGGGCTGCTTCACTCACTGCTAACTGCATCCTTCCCTGCCTGCTAACTGCATCCTTCCCTGCTCCGCCCGAGCAACAGGCCGGGCTGCTTCACTCACTGCTAACTGCATCCTTCCCGATTCATGCTCTGTGCTTTGCTCAGGCTGCATTTATTTTCTCCTTGTTCTGAAAGCCCTGCAGAATTGCACGTGCCCTTTCTGCAGTATCCTCTGTCCAGCGGAGGGGCTACAAAGATGATTAAGGGGCTGGAGGCCTTACGAGGAAAGGCTGAGGGAGTTGGCCCTGTTCAGCCTCGAGAAGAGACCTGAGAACTGAGGGGGACCTCATCAATGTCTGTCTGAAGAGAGGGTGTCAAGGGGATGGAGCTTGGTGATGCTGAGCAATAGGACAAAAGGCAGCAGGCAGAAACTCATGCACAGGAAGTTCCACCTGAATCTGAGAAAGAGCTGCTTTACTGTGCTGAGCACTGGAACGGATTGCCCAGAGAGGCTGTGGAGTCTCCCTCACTAGAGATATTCTAGAAACATCTGGATGCAATCCTGTGCCACTCATTCTAAGATGACCCCACTTGAGCAGGAAGGTTGGATGAGGTGACCCACTGTGGTCCCTTCCAACTCAACCAGCAGTCTGATTCTGATGGCAGGTAGTATTTTTACAGGAATTATTTTAAGTAATAACAAAGTTGTTAAAAATGAGACAAAGAAGTCAGAAGTCTCCATCTGGTTTTGCATCACTTTGTTTCTTAGATAATGTAAGTAGTATGTAAACAACATTTGGATTTCGCTTTAGTAAGTGGAAGCGTGGTGACTTTTAACAGCTTAAGGGCTTGTTAGGTTCTTAGCTCTGCTACAGATTTGACTTGTGACTTTGGGCAAGTCCTAACATAGTCAGGCCTTTTTAAAAGGCCTCCAGTTTAGGAGGCAGATTTCAGGCATTTGTGGCCTGATTCTTACAAGCTTCCAGGAATTCACAGCCCCTACAAGTTTCAGTGCAAGGAGTGAAGGTACCTGACCCTAAGCCATTCAAGCCTGAGGCACTTTGAGTCAGGTGCCTGGTTGCCTGGGGATGGTTCCTCTGAGAGACAGGCCAGCCTGACTAAAATGAATCAGCCCCCAAGCACTGAAATTTGTGGAACTTGACTCTGTACTAGGGTGACTTAGCTGCCTAGGGAGAAGGAATTGAAAAATTAGCCCATAAGTGATGAAAAAGCTGATACACTATTGCTTCTGGCTTGAGCAGGAGATACTCAGTGTGAAAGTCAGGGCAGGAGCATCTGAGTTTGAGTTCTTCATCAGTAAAATGAAGCTTATCTGTCTCTGCCCTAACTTGGCTTACAGGCCATAATTTTAATATTTGAAATTAATTAGGGGTGTGCCCCTAGAATCAATTACAGTTTTATTAAATTTGTTTCCTCTGCAGGCTTTTAGAATACATCAGAATTTACAAGTGAAGAAAAGTGAATGAAAAGAAAAAATTCACTTAGGGAGAAAACACTGTTCAGCAGCTAAGCTGCCAGTGTCTGTACTTGGCAAATTGTATTTCTGCTCTTCAGTGTGCATGAAAACAAGCAAACAAAAATTAGCTTTGACCTCACATGTTATATAAAACAGGTGGCCTCACAAAACCTTGTTCTTTACTGAGTTATTAGGGAAGGCTCCATATAGCGCAGCAAATTCAGCTGTTGTCATTCTCATCTGAAGAGAGGCTGTAAATAGCAACACTGCATGGTCCAGGATATTAGATTTGGGTGAACTGGCAGAAAGCATGGGATGGCTTGGAAACACCTGTGTGCACTCATCAGTGTGCTCAGTCACACTTCAGCAGCTCTGAAATAACTCGTGTATTTTTAAAGCAGAAGGTGCAATATTTTGACTAATGAGGTTCACACAAGCATCTTGACTTTTCTGCTATAAAGAAATAGTCAAGGAGTGTGTTTGCTTTCAGTGCATTGACACTGAGCTGGGACTCTCAGTGTCACTGGACAGTGTGTCTGTATGGATAGCCTGTTTCTTGTGCCTTCAGAAAGGTATCAGTGCTCAAAAGGTGATAATTGAAAAAGTCTGTGAAGGGTTGAAATAAGGACATAGTTATATTATTGGTTTGTAAAACAACAGAAAAAGCAACCTTTTTGGTTTACCGTGCATTAACACTGGGATATTGCTTTTGTTATCCAACAAGGTGGAGAGGGCTTTTTCTCTTGGCTCACCATGTGTTCCTGTGTAGATGTTTGACTATGGTAGAATGTTGCAGTAGAAACTTTTGTCTTTAGAAAGATAAGAAGAATGATGCTGTACTGAGACCATGGTGTTAGCAGATTCCAAGACAAAAGGAATAAGAGGACACCATGTTTAACTAGGCAGACAAATGCCAAAACATCCCCAGGACATGAAGGTGGTAATAAAAGGCCTTATTTACCCCCTTTTTGTTCCCCAGTTCAACTTTTTCCTGCTGCTGTGCCAAAACACTGCATACTTTGGATAAAGCATAACCACTTGAATTCAGATAAGATGAACAAAAAGTGTCGCTGCAATCACATAGTTGTTACCTAATCTCATTGGTTGCAAACAGAGTAAGTCAAGACATTGAATTACACCTCTGGAATTAAGAAATCTGATGTTGATTTAATATTTGCAATGGTTTGAAAGTCACATTATGTAAAAACTGTTGGATTGAAGCTTGTCAAACAGCCATACCCTCTGGCTGCACAACAGAGCAGCTGAATGTTGATCAAACACTTTCGCTGAGTAAACCAGTGGAACTTTCTAATATTAGCTGCCTGCTGAAATGGGTAGTTGAAAGATACACTCTCCCCCTAAAGTCTGCCTGTCCTGTGTCTGTTCCATTCACTTGCTGGGTAGGCAGTAAAATGAGGGCCCACCTCCTATTCCACTTGACTAGTTTTTGTGTTGCTGAGGGTGTCCTTATGTTACTGGAAATAATTTACATAAAATGCTTTCTGTCCGTGCCACTGTAGCCCCATACTCAGATGTGGGAGCTGCGTCCATGAGAAAAGAGGAGGACTTGACTTGCTGTTCAGTACTCCTCTTTTTAGCGGAACAGGCATAAAGGGAACAAGCATATTGTTACCATAAAGATACCCTTCTGACTCATATTCTACCAGAAAACTGTTGGTTTGATCTCTTTAGAAATTATGTCGCAAAATTTCATAGGGACAAATGTGCTGGTTAACTTTTTTTAGTGGAAAGCAGCTGATGAAATGTTGGAGGGCCTGTGCTACTGATGAGTTTTTGCAGAGCACCATGTGAGGGGTCATCTAGTAGCAGATCTGTGATGGAATGGCGTGCTGCCTCTCAGTGAGTCTTTATGCAAACAGCAGGGTTTATTCAGGTCTCACCTTCACTGGAGTGAACTGTCTTTGTTGAAATTAAGAAAATAAATCTCATGTTTAATTAAAGGAAAAGCCAGAATCAAGACCTCACTGTTTTAAAGGCTATACAATTTGATTTTTTTTTTCATTTTTGCTTTAAATTATGTTGTTGTTGATTTCCATATCTCTTACTTCTTGTGGTGTGAAAATTTGACATTTTTTCCCCCTGAGGGAAATTTATAAAATGTTTTTAATATTCCAAAACCTTTGCAATGCAATCAGCTTTTCTCTGCCAATCAGTTTCAGCATCTGCTTGTAACTTAAGTAAGATCAGCAGATGTTTCCATGGATTTTTACTTCACAAACTAAGGAGGAACTAAATTTGGCAACTGTAGCTGAGATTCTCAGTGATTTACAGCCTTAACTGGACAGTGATGTTTTTCTGGAGAAATAACAAGCCCGTAGGGACCAAGTTAATTGCTGCTTTTCAGTGCAATAACCCAGTGTGATCCCTCTTCAGTTCTGCATTATGGTAAAAGTGAGTCCTGGCACTAATCAGTATTATCTTTTCATGTGGCATTTGGGGCTTTGTTAGTGGTTATTTGTCTGGAATGATTGCATTTGTTGACAGTAATTTATAATTAAATTATTATTTAAGAAAGGAAGAACAGTTTGATTACCTTCATTTCAATGCTATTGATGGGTTTTTCCATTTGCACCTATAAAAAATAAGTCATTTGATAAGGCTCATTGTATGGTAACTGATGTTTTTTATAAACCTCAAGTACCACTGTAATTTGGGAGAGATTCATTATGTGTGTGTCTGCTTCTTACAGAATGCAAAGTCTGGCGAAATCCTTTAAATCTGTTCAGAGGAGCTGAATATAATCGGTAGGTGCTACAAAATTACAGTTTTCAGGCATATTACTGGCTTAAGGAGATTAACTGTACTTTTCCATTAATCTAACTTAAGAGATGAAAAAACAAAACTGACTGTACATACATGCACTCAGGTTTTTCTGTAATTCATAAAATGCTTCCAAATGAAAAGGGATTTAAATTCACGCTGATGCACTTGTTATTTCTCCAATATTTGACAACCTTATAAAAAAATACGGAGAAACCTAAGTGTGTTGTACCTGGTGTTAATGCAGCAATTCTGTTCAAATCCGTTATAGCAAACAACCTCATGAATTCCATATACGTTCAGGGAGTCCTAAGGCTTGAATATATGTGTTACCAAGTTGCAGTGTGTGTTTTTCAGCATCCTCATTAGCTTAGGTTCTGCTACCATTGCTTCATCACAGTACAGTGAAGTTTAATGTATATTGGTTAGATGAGCCGGCTGAACTTATTTGGCTATGCCCATCTCAAAGGTTTAGGATTCTTTTCTGGATTCGTTTTGCCAAGTGTGACCTCATTAACCAGAATGTCTCCTTGTTGGCATGTTTGCAGGTATACATGGGTAACAGGAAGAGAACCTTTGACTTACTACGATATGAATCTTTCGGCACAGGACCATCAGACATTCTTTACATGTGATACAGATCATTTACGGCCTGCAGACGCTAGTAAGAGACCTTGTGAACAAATGCTTTTGCTAATAGGTTAATGGCTGATTTAAACTGATGCAGGAAAGATGCAGGGAGACATCAGTTCTTTCACGTAGATGGGAAAAGGCAAAAGTTTGATCATGCTAAGAAAGCCATTGTTGTTGAATTTATAGAATTCTAGATCTGAACAAGTGTCTATACATGTAAACTGTCAAAGTTATGTTTTTATGTTGTTCTGCTATGTTGCTGGAGTCATTCAAGGTACCATTTAAAAGTGTAAAGGCTTGTTCCTTTCCTGCTCTTTCTTGCAGTGGCTTCAAACATATATACTTTAATTTTCTTCCACCTGCAGTGTAGTAGGTTGAGTTACATTATCCAGGTTCCGTTTAGTCTACACTGACAGAAGAGGGAGAGCTGATGTAAAATTTGAGGCCTGTGTTTCATTCCCTAATGTAGTTAGAAGCTCTGTAAAAAAAATGGGAACAGCACATTTACAACTGAATTTGTATAATCAGCTTTAGTTGTGTTAAGCCTCTGCTGTGAAGTCCATATGAAGACTTTGATTCTATTAAAAATGTACAACAATTATTTCAGTCATTAGAATTTACCTCTGAAGAGATAAAGCTTTGTCTCTTAGGAAGGGAGAGATACTAACAGTTGGGTGCTCCAGTCTGAAGGCATTAATTACAAAGGAGGACATACTGTGCTTTTTTGACACATGATAAACATGTATCCTATTTTCTGAACTCGGTGATGTAGTTATGAGGTGGTAATATTAGCCTGGAAGTTAATTCCATTTAACATTCAGGTAAAACAACAACACAATAAGGAGCTAGAATAAAAATCCCAACTATCCCTTTATTGTTTTGTTCCCCTGTGGAATCTGCTACACCAAGAGGAAGTAGCTGCTTGTCACCTCTATTCTTCGCAGCACAGACAGCCTGATCCTCAACTAGACTTTCTCCTGGAAAAAAGTTTAATTTAATGAAAGAAGAAAAAAATGCTGAGTATTTGGGACAAAAACACCTGTTTGCTATGTATCTTTTTGAATGATCACTGAGCTATATGAAATGCTCTTGAAATGTAGTGAATCAGGCTGAGACCAATAAATTCTGTTGTTATAGTGCAGAATCCATAGTGTTATAGATTCCCCTTGTTAATCCTGTGAAAACTGATTTTCCTCTCTTCTCCTTTGTTTATTGAATAGTAATGCAAAAAGCCTGGAGGGAGAGAAACCCTCAAGCCCGAATTTCTGCAGCACATGAAGCTTTGGAATTAAATGAGTGAGTGGCAACAACATTAACATTTATTTCCTGTCGTTTTGATGATATTTTAGGGCAGGGGGTTTGCTATAGTAACTTTTAACCATGATTACAGGCCTGTCAAAGGAAGACCTACAACAGAAGCGAAACAGCACAGCTGCATGTTGTGCTAGCTACCCAGAAGATCCTTAGTGCAGTGATGACAATGGGAGTCTTCCCATTGATGTCAGCAAGCTTTGGAACAGCATAGAAAAATGTTAATTAAGTTACCTCCCGATGTGCATATGAAATACGCATTTATGGGATGGAGAGTTCCATTTTGGATTTCTCAGTCGTCAGGAACAGTAGCAAGAAAGAAGAGACTCATAAACATGTTCTGAAATACTCATTTCGTAGTACGAGAGAATGTGATGCAATTTGCTGTGACTTTTGGTCTTTGAGTCCGTTACTTGTTTTTTCAATGAGATGTGTAGTATTTTGAGATCCCACAATAAACTCAGTACTGTGATGATTTACTGGTATGGCAAATCGTGCAGATGTTGCTAACATATATAAAGGGAATCCTTTAGGTTGCTGACCTGAGATTGCTGCATTTTAGAATTCGATAAACTGATGCTTTACCGATCGTCCTTCATGTGTTTCATCAGAAGAAGAGAAAGAATTCTTTCTTCTTGTGTAGTGATTTAACTGAGAGACCGTGCAGCATAAAAGGGAGAAGTGAGCTATTAGCCCGTCCTACTCACATTTCACAGAATTACAGAATGGTTGACGTTAGCAGATATCTCTGGGGGTCAGTATCCAACCCCTCCCTTCAGACAAGGCCACCTGCAGTGTATTGCACAGGACCATGTCCAGCACGCTTTTGAATATCTCCAAGGAGGGAGACACGACAACTTCTTTGGACAGTTGCTCAGTCACCTTTACAGTAAAAGAAGTATTCCCGAGGTTCAGGGGGAACCTCCTGTGTCTCATTTTGTGCCCATTGCCTCTGGTCCTGTCACTGGGAATCACTAAAAAAAGCCAGGCACTGTCCTCTTTGCCCTCTCACTTAAGGTATTTACAAACTTTTACAAATTACGCCCGAAGCCTTCTCTTCTCCAGAATGAGCAGTTCCAGCTCTCTGAGCCTTTTCTCATATGTGAGATGCCTCAGTCCCTAATCACCTTCGTGGCCCTTTATTGGATTCTCTGCAGTATGTCTGCGTCTCTCTTGTACTGGGGAACCCAGAAGTGGACACAGCACACCCATGTGTGGCCTCATTAGGGCTGGCTAGAGGGGCACGGATCACCTCCCTCAACCTACTGGAAACACTTGTAGTGCAACTCTGCTGCAAGGGCACATTGCTGTTTTGGTTTCTGCTTGGTCTGGGTTGGNCTGAGCCTTTTCTCATATGTGAGATGCCTCAGTCCCTAATCACCTTCGTGGTCCTTCATTGGATTCTCTGCAGTATGTCTGCGTCTCTCTTGTACTGGGGAACCCAGAAGTGGACACAGCACACCCATGTGTGGCCTCATTAGGGCTGGCTAGAGGGGAAGGATCACCTCCCTCAACCTACTGGAAACACTTGTAGTGCAACTCTGCTGCAAGGGCACATTGCTGTTTTGGTTTCTGCTTGGTCTGGGTTGGGTTTTCATTGTTGTTGTTGTTTTATCTCTACAACTACATTTATAATCCGTTCTTTTTATATGGCAATTGTTACAGTTCTATTGATTCTTTTTATACCATTACAGTAAGGGAGAGAGTTTATATTAAAACAATAATGCATGAAAGTAGTCTTGATTTCCAAAAGGAGTTGTAGAGATGTAGACTTAGTAAGACAGTGCTTTACTTCCTGGGATAGTTGTCAGTAGGTGTACTCAGGGACTCAGTGATATAGTACTAAAGATAAGAGTCGTAGTGCTGTCGACAGAATGTTTATTCATCAGAATAGTTCGTCAGAAAGGTACATGGACAAAATTTCCTTGCCTTTGTATTTACTCCATCCTTGCCAGTCTGCATGTCTTCATACAGTTTTTACTTCATGTACCTTTCTTATGTTTTTTCCTGTGATATTTTTGCAGGTGTGCTACTGCTTATATTCTCTTAGCTGAAGAGGAAGCAACCACAATTGTAGAAGCAGAGAAGCTGTTCAAGCAGGCTCTGAAAGCTGGAGAGGGCTGTTACAGGCGCAGTCAGCAGCTCCAGCACCATGGTGCCCAATATGAAGCCCAACATAGTAAGTTTCTTAGGAGGGAGAGAAGTTCCGAGGAGTTCTTTGGATTTGGGGGTTTGGGTTTTTTTGTTTTCCCCCTAAGAACTATGCACTCAGTGTTTAACATTGGTTGGAATCTGGCCCTGGAGCCAGACTATTCTGTTTTAGTGTTTTTTTCTGAATCTGTTGCTGAGCTATCAATGCTCAGATTACAGATGTGCCTTTATTTTGTCATGGCAGAAAATATTGTACTTAACAGGATAGAAAAGGTATCACAGCCAAAGAGATCTGATATTCAGAAAAAGCTGGACACCATTTAAGGAAGTTGCTGTTAGCCATTTTGCAAACCCAGGCTCATGTTATGAAAAGGCAGTAAAGAGTGGTGGAAATAGGAGTGAAGTGATGCTTTGCCAGCTTTTTTCCATCAACTCTGGAGTAAATGCTTACACTGCACTGTTGTGTGTAAAAGTTAATGAGACCCGTTAGCCAGTGGGACATTTGAAGTTAGTTGCATTTATTAAGAAAGGTCACAGAAACATAAAAATTAACAACTGGAATAATAAAGTGCTTTAATTGAAAGTCTAGATTTTTATTACTTTTTTAAAATTTTGAATGAGCAGGTTTATCTGCTGTGATATTTATTAAATACTCCTTAAATCTAAGAAAATACATTCACTGACAATAAATGACTGAAAAGATAATAAAGCAAACAGTCAAGGTTATTTCTAGACTACAATGGCTACCTTAGGCAAAAATAACACCAATTAATTACATAAATACAGGCACTAGCATACTTTTGGTCATTTTCAGGTTTCTCAGGACCTGAATTCACAGCCTCTGGCTATCTTACATAATCTGAAGATTACTGATAAAAATTGTACGTAGTAAAGTTGTCTGTGATCCCTGGTTTCAAAAGTGTCTGCAAGTCTTTATCTGAAAACCTGAGGTTTCATAAAGCTTGTGGGTAGTATTTTAAACATTTGTTGGTTGTAAAAATATTTTCAGGATGATTTGTTCATTTTTGCTGAAGGTAAAAATATAGAGCAGCTGAGCCCTTGAAGCAATTTTTGGCCTCTAGCAGGGTTATGCTTGTCTCTAAAACCTTAATTTGTGCACTCAATCCATCCTGAGTGCAGCAATTCAAGTACCCAGTAAGTAGTTAGTAAACACTGTCACGATGTTTTTGTCCAAGGTAACCTGGGAAAGTTTGTCCAGGCAGATACAACTATGGTATTTCTGTAACCTGTATGTGCTAGATGGCTACTGTCATCATCAGATTTGACACCCTGAACCTTCAGTACTGCAGCAGAGGAAGTAACCTGTTGAATCACAAAACTGAGTGCATTGTCACAGAGCAGGGAGGCTGGAAAGTGACTGCCAGCTCTGACCGTGTCTTCAGGAGGGCCTAGATCACCCCACTTCTCTGTGCCACCCAGTCTCCCCTTGAAAATGTCAGTGTGCACCCACAGAAATTAGAAAAGCTCCAGCCTCAGATGTTGCCTTGGACACAGGGGCTTCATGTAGAATTCTTTTGATTATATGCTGGACTTCTGCATGGTTTACAAAGGTGGAGAGGAGGGACCGTGGACAGATGTGTTGCAGTTCCATGGTTCTGAGAAGTCTTGGAGTCTGTTTCTGGTCCTCAAAGTTGATTCTGGGATCAAAAATGGGCATTTCATCTTTTAAAGGTGAAATACAGTGTAATCTCTTGAACAACAACATATTGTTGTATGTTTCTGTTTATTCATATGTTCCACCTCTTTCATTTAATATTTTGTTAGACCATAAATTTTGAGGGTAAATAAGGATTTTGAGTACTCAACTTACCCTTTTTCAAAATGTGCTAGTTTATAGAGAGCAAGGGCAATCTTATTTTTAAGGTTGTTCATGTTAGATATCCCAAGTTATTAGTGACGTCAGAGAATTTTAGCCTGAAAGATGATCTTGATTTCTTGGTAAGTAAATGCCTTTTTGACCATTCCTGCGCAAAATCCTGAAAAGAAGCATAACCTGAAATGTATACCTCATAGCACACTATGTAAACATGTTGAAACAGATGTGACTAATAAATTGTGTATTAAATACATAGGAATCAATAAAGAGATAAGGAATTAAGTAATATAGAATACAACTAAAGAAATTCTTCTGTCCGTTATTTATTTTTTTTCTCTAAAGTCAGTCCTTTCAACCTGCTTAATCTATTTGAAAATTTTAATCACAGCTTTAAAACGATTCATAGGTACTTGGAATGTTTTCAGCACACATGTTGTTCTTATTATGAAAGGCTTGAAAATGTTAGGAATAGGCTAAAATCTTTACAGACCACATGCTATACACAAAGATGATTTGTAGCAGGTGTCCTACATTTTCATGATTCAGTAATTTTATAGATTATTATCTATCCGCTCATTTCCTGTTGGTCCAGAAGCACTTTAAGAGTGTGCATTTGAAGTGAATGAGAAATTAAAGGAGTAAGAATTCTCCAAAAGAATAATTATCACAACTGTTTCATTTCTGTCGTCTTTGCTGTTAGGTTATCTTCAGCACACAGGACTGTCATATCTGAAATATGTTAATTTGCCATCTGTAATTAGTGGTGTGAGGAATTTGAAGATGATAATTGGGTAATGAGTAAAGGTTGTAAACAGAAAGTTAGTTTTCTTCTAATCATTAAGAAAAAAAATTGTTAGAGGATGAGGATTTGTTTTAATACTTCTTGTTGACAAGCATGTACATGATAACTGTACCTTCAGATCTGCTTATATTTCACCAGGGCAAGGCCAACCCAAGAGTACTTATTTATACCACTGTATATCTGGATTAATTCCACTGATTTCAGTGCTGTTATGACACACATAAATCTTCAGAATTTGGTAACTTTTTATTAAAATTTTTGTAAAAACATTGATGGCAGCAAGTAAGAAAAAAATTGAAAGAAAACTGTGTTTCCTTTTGTGCTGGAATACTGAATGAATCTTTGATTTATCTTTTTTTATCTTAATTCTGTTTTTTTTCCTCTTATACAGGAAGGGACACCAATGTGTTAGTATATATTAAAAGAAGGCTGGCAATGTGTGCAAGGAAGCTGGGAAGGACCAGGGAAGCAGTGAAAATGATGAGAGATGTGAGTCTGGATTTCTTTCACATGTGATATTTACATAATAATAGTATAGAACTGATACGTTTTCTTGAAGCCATTCCTCCTTCATTCAGCACTGCTGATAGTTCTTTTGTGTGTATAATGTACATAAAGACTAACTTAAGGTATCATTTATTTATAAGGTTATGAAAGCAATATCAAATACCAGACGGACAGTTAACCATGCAGACTGAATTTCCCATCCTGGTACGTGTGCAGTGAAGTGCAGTCTTTAGTTATTTGATCATGAAGTTAGTACTGTTTATTTTCTGAACCATGCAGTGAATGCTGCTAAATTCATAAGCAGGTCTTCAGTATTCTGTTCTCTCCTTCAAAGCTGCAGTTTGGCTCTGTGCATTGCTTGCGTCACACTATTCAGATATGAGGACAGTGTTATTTATTCATGCAAAGCCTATCATTGAAAATTCAATCACCAAGTAATGAATCTGTAATGAACTGAACCCCCTCTGAGATGGGGGCTGACTGTATTCTGGCTTTGTAGGCAGGGGAGCTACCAAGGGTAGTTATAAATCAGTAAGCTACAAAGCTGCAGACTTGAAACAGTGAACAGTAGCTATTTTGGAGGTGGCAGAAGGGGCAACTGTTCACATTAGGCAATGTACATGTTTCAGATATGTAAAAGGCTCAAGTTTAGACATAGCTGTGAATGCCCAGCATTTCTTTCAGTGGTATTCCCAGGATGCAGATTGGGAACACAGTTCTTTGAGGGCATGGCTTACATCACCTCAGGTAGCAAGGCTGTGACAGAAGGAGGAATGGAGCCCTACAGCTCTGGACAAATGATGGTAAAACTACCTTCCAGTTTTCTGTGTTTCTTACACTTTGTATTCCGGCTCCCAGAAAAAACAGGAAGCGATGAATCCAGAAAGATACATGGTTGTGCAAATTAAGATGCAGGTGTTTAATTTTAAATGCATAAAATGAAATTCCAGATCAGAATGAAGCACCTGTAAAGTGTGCTTTAGGCAGCTCAGATGAATGGTTCAGAAAGCTGCCTAGTTCCCTTGAAAAGGGAAGTTCTTGTTGCAAGTCAGTGGGAATTTTAATATAAAAAGGAAAGCAACTTTCTCTGGAGCTGAGGCACTTGCATCAATGGCAGAAGGGCAAGTGTGTTTGCCAGCTTGGAATCCAATACTCAACATCTTCTCCTGGAATAGGAGCACTCCTGAGTATTTTTTGAAAACACTGAGCAGAGTTCACCATAATAGTGCAGGTTCTCATCCTAAATATCTACCAGATGGCAAGTGGTGAGTAACTTTGTTTCCTGACTCTTGCTGGGACTCTTCAGGCACTCAACTCCCAGTCTCCAGAATCACTAGAATCCTAGATAGAGGTGTTGAAAAAGAGCTTGTCAAAAAAACAGCCATTGTACAGCTAGGAGTGTGCGAAAGGGATGAGGAAGAAAGACCTGGTTTAGCAGTCTTCTGGTCAGCTGGGAGAATGTTGATTTCAAAAACATTGTTTTCAGTCCAGCCAGCTCTCCTGATTCTTCATGAATTTTGTTACACAAGCACTGTGGGACAAATATTGAAATGTTTTTGGGACAAACATTGAAATTCTAAGTTCTGGCATAAATACACAAGAAAGATAAAATTTTGAATCTCCCATTCAAATATCACACATCATAATTATGGCAACTTCTGGAGCTTACCATGGGCTGCTGAATGTGTTTTGTGATTTGTAGATAGGGCTATGGGGAACAGATATTCTGTGAAGCCTTCTTCTGCTCATGTCAATATGTATGGATAGTTGTGTATGCAGAACACTTGGTTCGGGGACTTGGGTGGTCTGTCTAGTCCTAGATTTCTTATGCAAAGGGAAAAGCAGAGCTTTGATTAGTGAGGGACTTATTTTCACTAGAGATAAAATTGTCTGAAATTTATAAGCAAAATAAAAAAAAGTTGAAATTAAGTACAACGTGGATCTTGAGAGGCAGCAATAACAGGGAGACCCAAAGTCATCGGTTATTAGACATTTGAAGGACAGAAAACTCTTCAACAGGAATCTTTTGTTAAAATGGAATGACTGGATGCAAGACAAAGGAGGTATAAAGATAAAATTTCATCTTAGAGAGTTTCAATTTAGATGAATGCATTCTGTGTTTTTCCACATACAGACACGGAGTCAAATCCTCAGAACTGAATTTAGGTGCCTCTAGAGCTCTTCATTTTAAGCAAGCAGAGCTGAGAATTAGCAAGTCTCTAAATGAAATATAAAAGCAGCAGTAACTCTAGGTCACAGCTCCAGTACACTGGGAGCAAGACTAGGGTCAAGTCAGCTCTGCAGATGCTTTTCTTAGACTGGCTTGGAGCTACTTATTTCTGATGAATGCATATCCTCCATTTCTTCATAGAAGACATAAATAGTACACTTATGGAGAGGTTTGAAGAACATGAATCTGTCATTGAAGGTTTCTTTGTGATTGATGAGGAAGGAGATCAATTTATTCATCCTAAAAAGAATATGAAGAACATGTTGGCTAGGGACTGCTGAATCTAACATCAGGGAACAGAGGGCGGAGGCCCTGTTTGTGTTTGAAAGATTGAAACCAGGTTTCTCAAGACATGGAACATGATGGAAATGAAGTGTTAAGAGGTTCATGACACCATCTGGGAAATATGATTGGGATGTAGTGAGTCTTTGCCACTTTGAAAAAATAAAATATTTGAGAGTGTTTAATTCATTGCATATATGAGGCCATCTTGAGGACAATTCTGATGGATTAGATTATCTTGCTTGAATTTTATGTAAGAAAGGACTGAGATCCTACTTAAAGCACCTTAATGGAAGGGAAATGAGTTGTTGGTGGCTTAAATAAGAGTTTGATTTTATGGTTATATACACTGCTGATAGGAAAATCATATTTCCTAATATTATACTGAAGGTATTTAAAACCAGGGGTTTTCTTTTAAACTGATTTTAAAAACTGTTTAAAAATCAAATGTGCTTTAATTCTAAAAAAATGCATAGGAATTTCTGTTGCTTCTGTGACTGATTTTGAGACAGTATTTTTTTGTTGGCTTTGCTGCTTGGATGTCATTCATTCATTTGAGTTGAATTAATGAGAATTACAAACCTGTAGTTTCCATGGAAACATGTAGTGGAATTATACATAGGTGTTGCTTTTGCTTGTATTTCTGATGATAATTATTTACTATATTTTGCTATAGAAACCAGCAGCTGTCACTATTTGTATATATTGAGTTAACTTGTGATCTCATTTTGATTAGTGTATTGTTGGAATAACTCCAGTGTAGTCAACAGAATTATTCCAGTTTTATTATTGTTTATACAGAGCATGATATGGTCTGTGAGGGAACTAGGTTGCTTTTACTGTCCCTGAGGAGAAAGGCTACAGTACTCGTTGTTTTATTTGTTGTGCTGATTACGTTAGGAGGATTTAAAGTAGTTTGTTCTAAATGATGTTGGAGAATTTAGTATGTGCAGAGGTGAAAGGCCATACATAATGGTGGCTGTGAGTAATCTTTAGTATCCCTTCATGTTGAACCTTCCTTGTGGACAGTGTTGCAAGCCAGTAGTGGTGATGAACAAGGGTAGCCTTTTGTGCCACCTGCTTTCCATCTACTCTTTTCAGATTCCCTCACCATTACAGTGGAGGAAAGTAGGAATGTGCTAGGTTTGCGTTTTGTGGTTTTCATTAATTGAAAACAGAGAGGATGTGGAGGGTATGCAAAGGCACTTGGCTCTCTGCTTTGTGGACAACTGGATCAGTGACTGCACCACTGAATTCAGGAGTAGGCCAACACAGTCATTTTCCTTAACTGGGTCACTGGAGTATCCAGGTGAAAATGTACCATGCAAGAAAATGAATTTTCAAATTGGAGCTTCTTGGGATTGTTCTGGAGAACATTTGGTCTGTGGAACAAGCTTTAATTGAAGGGTGATGTATGAAGAAGTGTGGCAGGCAAAAGGTGGACAAAGCAAGTGGAAGCTCTTAATTACTTCCTCCTTCGGAGAGAAGATGAAATAAACTCATTCTAGAGTGTATTTATCTCCTGTCCCATGGGCCTGAACTCCCTCAAAGATTGCTTTGTGTTTTTAATAAATATATGTTTCTGAGACACAGTGGAATTGCAACTTGCTCTATGCTTGGCAACTTTGTTCAGAAATGAGTACAGTTTAGGGAGAGAAGAAGGTCTCCAGGTCTTCCTTAGGTCTGGAGAAGGATAGAAAGAAAAACACTTTTTAAGGGTCAGAAAAGTGTATTTTATTTCTAGTATCAGTCATAACTGCTGAGAAATTACTCTTCAGATCACGATAAAGGACCTAGAAGTCTGCTTCTACATATTTAGCTCTGAGAACCTTGCTGAGGATATTTCAGTTGAATGTTTATGTGTTCATCTTGGTGCTCATCTGCAGTCTCTAAATGCGTATTTTATGCCACAGACGACACCTAAGCAGCTTGTATTGTCAAGAGTGCTTTGAAGGGTGATGTATGATGCATGAAAAGTTCTGTAAACAGCTGGGCTGCCCTAAGCATCTAAAATGGTTTAAGAGGTTATGTCACTGTAAGGGTTTGAACGAGTACTCAACCAAATCAATTTTAATGATATGTGTAGGTTGGGTTTTTACCTTTTTATGATTAGTGGTATTAGTGATTTTTGCTGGTATGATAGTTCTGCAAATCTAGCATACTTTCTTGGCAACTTCTTTTGCTGAGCTTTGAATAAGGATTTCTATTCAATATTCTGTTGAATTCTGTGTTCTTTGTGCATTGCTGATTTCTTCTTGAGTAAGACAAATACATAGCCAGGACAGTGTTCTGTACCTCGAATTATCAAGTTGTGTGAAACAAAGAGAGTACTTATTGCTAACAAAGATGTTATGATTCTGTCTTGGTGTGAGTTTATGATGTTGTATCCCTTATCGCCGCTCTGTGCCCAGACGTGAATCTTGAGCTTTTCTATGCCTTTAAAACTGGGTGTGAGAGAAAGAAAAAAAAAAAAAGCCAGACGAACTTTTCAAAGGCGTTTGTATGCCAAGGTCACTCTATCCACTGCTCAACGTGCTTCTGCAGCAGCAAGAGCAGAGGAAGCACCCTTCTTGCTTTTCAGCCAGCTTTTGGCCCTGTTTTCTCCAGAGAGAGACAGAGAGTCTTCTTTTTTTTTCTGGAGCTTCAGTGTTTGCCTCTTCTCTTCTGGAACTGTTTGGCAACACCAAAACATACCCAGGAGGCCTTACATCTCCAGCCTGGAGGGGGCTAGGCCAAAAACCCAGCTCTGAAGAGGAGGAGAGAGACCACACCCACAGAAAGGACTTCAAATTTTATCACATTCTCTCCACAGCAAGAGGTTTTATTATTTAGCATTACTGTTCTTTTCCCGTGTGTTTGTTAAATAAATATTTTTATTTCTCTTTCACTTTCCTCTGAGGAATATTTCTTTACTGAACCTGGTGGGGGAGGGGAGGCTGGAACCTGCCTTCTATCAGAGGATATTCAAATTCGGACTTTTCTCTGAATTTTGTCTCAAAGCGGGACAGATCCCTAGCAACTTAAGAACACAATTTTTGCAGCTACTTGCATCAACAGCTACTGTCTGTCTCTCCCAAATGCTTCTGTGCTTGGGGCAAGGATTAGTGAGTCAGACTCTTTGTCTTGTGTTACACAGGGCAGATTAGGCAGGCTACTCTGCCTTAAGTGGGATTCTAGCTTTATTAACATCTGTAGCAGTTGTTTAA
The DNA here is from genome assembly GCA_013396875.1 of Vireo altiloquus. Classification (NCBI taxonomy): domain Eukaryota; kingdom Metazoa; phylum Chordata; class Aves; order Passeriformes; family Vireonidae; genus Vireo; species Vireo altiloquus. The sequence continues at coordinate 509,419 of VZRF01003403.1, read as the reverse complement.
AGTACCATTTATTAAAATTTGAAGGGAAATTACTTAGTTCAATGAGGCTAAGTGTTATCTCATAGATTTTAGAAGAGTGCTACTCTTGTGAATGGTGATATTTGCCAGTCTCTACCACAGAGTCATATCTTCTATTAATTCTTGTTCTGATACACAAGTGCTGCAATAATGGCAAGTGATAAATGCTGAAATTAACATTTTCATATGCCTATGTAGTCCAATACACTTTGTTTGGTCACAGATTCACATGGTATGGTGAGTAGGGCAGGTTGGACTAACCCTTGTTTCAGTGGGCTCTTAAACAACATGGAGACTTCTGTGATTCCCCTAATGGTGTTTATCCCTTCCTTTATCTTCACATGACTCAGACCCCTCACTTTTAGTTGTGATTATGATTCTGTCCAGAACCCTCAAAAGCTAGAAATTTGGTGACTACTACCTAAACGTACAATAATGTTTCTCATGTGAATTACGCGTTTCCAGCATTGTCATTCTATCAAGATACAATGCAGTCACACAGGCTTGGTAGGAGCCCTGGCAACTTGGACTCCTTTTTGTCCACCATCTTGCATCGCTCCATGTTCAGAGACTTTGTATAGTACTTTAATTATGGTCTTCCATCTCTCTGGAATCTCCTAGCTCATTTTTGAGGTCCTAGGTCATTTCCTCACTTTAATTTCACTTAAAAATCCACTTCTAAAAATATATCAGTTTCTTTGGGGCATTCTTTCAAGGATTAATTCTGCTCCTGTCTCCTGCTTTTGCCACCTCTTAGTAACCACTTTCAGGGACAATTAGATGTATTCAATATGAATTTTCATGAACAGGTTGCTTCTAGTAGAAGGTGTCCCTGCCCTCAGCAGGAGAGTTGGAATTAGATGATCTGTAAGATCCTTTCTAACCCAAACCATTCTGTGAATCTGTGATGCAAATAAAGGAATTTTTTTTTTTGAGCAGGACTGTGAGTAATGACTTTATTTTCATGCTTTATAGAGTTATTAGTATTGGTGTAACAAAAATTATCATTATTTAGCACTGTTACTAGTTTTATGTAATGTGATTGTTTAGTAGTAAGAGTGAAATCTGGAACACCTTGTGCTCTTCTGGGTTCGTGCCATATCTTCCTTTAAAATTCTCTTTATTCCTGAAATACATGCATTTTTCAGCATAGTCCAAATAACAGCATTTCATAATTATATTCCTTAAAGAACTTAAATCATACTATAAAGACTTTAATCCTCCAATTAAGAGAGAACATAAAGGCTGCATGTTATAACATTTCCTTAGAGTTTGCATATTTAGTAAAATATTTTTCACTTCATTTACTCATTGTTAATTCTACATTGAAGAGAAGTCATGCTATCTTTGAATATTATGCAGAACTAGGTCTAAATTCAAATTTAAAAGGGAACGCTGGCAAATTTTAAACCCATGCCATCTAACAGTTTGTGTAAACTGGACCTTGGTCTCTTTTCTGATGCTCTGAAGTTGTCAAATTTCTTGAATTCCACATACTAGGAAAATACGAGAATCCCACTGCTCTTCATTTCCAAGTTTCAAAACAACAGGATCTAACAGATTTGGTTTCTTAGCTCCTATCCCCTCTGAACTGCAAAAGAGTAACTGTGGAGCAGCTTCCAAACAAAACAGTGATTATTTACCAAAAGGAATGCAGCACTTAAAGAAATTAATGAATCGACAGAATCCTACTTTTGCTATAATTAAGCAGAACTTTAATTCAGGTAGGTCCAATGTATTTTAAATCATGTTCCAACTCCAAGAGTTGTGACAGTGTTTGCATCACATGAATCCCACTCACAATGAGACAGTGGTGGAATGAGTTGCACTTTTAGGACCAGGAGTTAGACTAATTTTTAAGCATCTGACATTGCTAACAAAGCCTTTTTGTGTGCTAACTTCAGTCTGCTGACAGTGTTTCTGCTCTTCTGTCCTTTGCCAGGTGAGCTGGCCAGAACAACTTAAGAATTAGTGTATCTAATTAGACATCAGAAGGTCAGCCTAGGGTGAGCTTCAGTCAGAGCTTAGACATCTGAAAGGTCATCTGCAGATAATCAAGCCCACAGAAATGGAGGCTTCTGTTTTTCTGCTCAGAAATGGCTTGGAGTTTACCTTGCTTAGTTAACAGATTATGGGTCATAAACCAGAAAGCAGTTTATGCAAAGCACTTGTGAAAATGCCAGTGCTGTCCATACTGTGTGCTTGGTCCTTCAGTTTTGGTAGATAGTTGCACCTGAAATATGGCAGCCTTAGTCATTCCTCTTTCATGAGACAGAGTTTTCCATTTCAGATACCCACGGCAGGAGTATAAGCACTAGGAATTAAGGTTGTAATAGTTTCACAGTTTGCATTGAATTTCCCTTCTTTGCTTGTTGTTTCTTTATTTTTGGCCAAATTCATACTTCCTTTTCCTTTTTATGAATGCATTCAGTTGAATACATTGATCAGAAAATGTTGTTTGTGGAGAAATAGAAGTACAAGCAATGAATGATTGTATGCCCTGCCCATAAAATTCGTGACCATGCATACAACCGTAATGCAAATGGAGAATAAATATGTCAACACCAGGTTATATATAACATCATTCATTTGTCCACCTTTGTGCTTGAGTGCTGGGGTCAACTTGTAGGCATAAGCTGCCGGTTATAATGGGTTTCTACACAAATAATGTTTCTTGGCTAATTGATTCATGATGTTAGTGTTGTCACAGGGAGAACAGTCGATGCAGACATTAAAGCTACATTCCTTGAAAATGTTCTAAAAAATTTTATCTAAGTGAAAATGCTGATAACTGAAGTATTCTCAGGGAAGAGAATCTTCTTCAGTAAATGTCATTTGGGTGGTAAAAACTTGTTCCTCATCCTGTTGCCTTTCTCTGGTCTTAAAATTAAAACCAAAGCACGGCTTAGGGGAAAAGGGGTTTTTACCTCAGTATTTATTTCAGGATCTGTGGATACAGCACTCCGTCCAGGTGGAATGCCCTGAAAGGCACACACCGCCCCCCTACGTATCAAAATACACACAATTGTAGGTTTTGAAAATTAGTATATTTATCAAAGATTTCCCAATGAGAGGCTCAAGTGAACCCCCTGTTCTGAGGAACCTTCCCCCTGCATGGGCCTATCTTAGTTTACAGAAATATGTTCTGGAGAGGACCTTGGTGTCTGGGGCTTCCAGACTGTTTGGTGTTCTGGTTTAACAGTGCCGTGGGTCTCAGTTACATTATCAGACTTGGAAAGTTACAAGTATGTAGGCTAAAAGCACTAAGAATACATAAAATTATATAAAAGGGTATGTAAGAGGAGTATAAAAGAAAAATCAAAAAATCACCCTGGCATCAGTCCAACAAATCAGATGTGGATTTCCTTGTACCATAAGGCATTTTTTGTGATCATCATTTTTTTATATCTATCACAAAATCATTGAACCTACACCCTGCAGTGTGAATTGAAGTGAGTCTGGGAATGGGCTGCTCAGATATCTGATTGTGTCGGACTTACTTCCAGAGTTTATCTGCAATTTATTTTGTGCTCCCAAAATATTATCTATCTAAAAAATTAAGACTGAATTATCTGCGAAAGCTATCTTTTCTGCAGTATGCCTAATGAATCTTTCAAAGAAAGGAGCTCCAGTTTCTACACCTGTACCTATTTCCCCCCAAACACACAGAAGAATTGGAACAGAATATGTACTAACTCAGCTCCAGGTCTGACTCTGATCACTTGAAAGTATTTTGACCAATACAAGTTCAAAGTAAAATCCTTGTGAACACAGATTTGGCATGATACGTTCAACAGCTGTTTGAATATCCTCATGTTGTAAGGAGAGAATACATTTATAGCCATGTGGTGTCTGTTTTTACACGGGGTGAAAATGAGTTTAGCTCAATGGAACACTTCAGTTTAATGCCAGGTGAGAAACCAACTAACTGGAACGTTACAATGGCATTTTTAGTCCTAAGCAGTGTATATGTAAAACGCTGTAGTGGCTCTGTGGCTCAGGAAGTCTTGAGTGCTGAATTTGATGGCTGTCTCTTGAGGTCTGAAGAGAATGATGATAGCAGAGTGTTCATCTTGTATTCAAGTGCAGTGCTTGCCACTCAAATGAAAGTATTTCTCAGGTTACAGTAAAGAAATAAAAATAATTAAAATTTATAAGCCAAATGATTTGGCAAATATTGGTCTGTAACTTTGCAGAAAATAAATCTTTGGGTGCAAGGGGATGTCTGTGCCTCTTAAACTGGAGGCCACATTATAGCTCAGTGATGTACGGATCTGGGGAACTCAAGGGTGTGTTTTTCATCTTGTGTTCGGGGATAATGTTCCCATCTTTACACCTCTGTGTGGAGTATGAGCCAGCTCCCCCTCCATCTGCTAGGGTGAGTAGCAAGGTCAGTCTGCTCCCCATTGCTCCTCAGCATGACCCAGTATGTGGCCTGCCCTGACCAGTCACCAGACCTGTGTGGCTGATTTTTTCTTCCCCGATGTTTGCTTTCTCTATGAGACCTGAAAGATGACCTGTCATAATATTCTTCCATCCAAGTGGCTTTACTTTCTGGCAAGTTTCTAAATAAACCAATTTTTACTGTGACTGGAAACTATTTGCAGCAAAACCTAGATATTCTACGTCCAGATATGACAGAGAAATGAGAAATGTCTTCTTTTTCTTTTTTTCATAGCAAACATACTGTCATTTATGCACAGTCAGTGTTCAAACAGCTGAGTGTCCACTTAGAGGTGTTTTATTTTTGAGGCTACAGTATCAACTGAGTTCAATATTACTGGGTTGGACTTCTTAATGCTTGACCTTTCCCAGATGAAACCTTTATTAACACTTGTCAGTTTGGATGCCTGGCAGTCCAGACAGTGACCTTTATTCCTCTGCTGTCTGAGACAGGGTTTATCACTCTGACAGAACCTAATTAAAATAGCAAAAAAAAAAAAAATCAGTGGCTGATGTCAGTGAGAGGCAGAGAACCAGAGTAAGAGCTTTTACTGGCCAGAGTACATCTATAACTAGTTGCAGCTCTTCCCTCTTCTTCACTGATGGAGGGAATGTTATTTTGCCAGCGGTTACTCATTCTCAATGAGCAGAGATAATCTTTCTTAATCCCTTAGAGGAGTTTCTTCGCAAGATGTTCATTCTGAACTTTAAATCACATTTATGTAGAGCCAGATTCTGTCGTGCTCTTCCCTGCCAAATAGTAGCTTCCTGTCTTAAAAATCCAATAGTGAGTAAGGACAAGAATGAAGAGAAGTAGGCTCAGTGATGGATCTTTAACTGATGAATCCAACTATGTGAATTTTCCCCTGCACTTACTTTTCTTCATGAACAATGACTTAAACTTTTAATTTTATTCTCAAACCCTTCCACTTAACCTTGATGAGCATCAAGATCTGTGGTCTTTTTTTTAATTTGGGAGAAAAGCCTGAAAACGATGCAGTTTTGTTTGTGTTGTTTTTCACAGGTTCAACTCCCACCAAACTGGGGGTTTATGGCCATCCCCATGCCATTAACATGAAAAGTTCAGTGACCTCTTTCAGCTGCTATCACAGTGATCATGAGTCTCACCAGAAATTTATATAATCAGTTAAACAAAACACTGCCATCCTTGCCTTTCATCTCTTCTAATAATCCTCAAACTGCAGCAAAATCACTATTCCAGACAGACAAGTGTAGAGTCTTAAGTTCAGAATAGTTCTTCCATTAGCATATGCCAGACCATTTCACAAGAAAGAAATTCTCAATGCTTTGCTTCTCTATTAAAGTCTCTTAATAGAGTGAAGAAGCTCCAGTGCATTATCTATTCCTTGTTTTCTGAAGTTCTTGGTGAATATCCATCCGTCTTGTTTCAATCCTTTTTACTTTTGTTTATCTTACCTGTTTGTGAGATCAAGATTTGCTGGTTCCCATCAGTTTTGCTGTTTACATCTTGAAAGGTAGGTTTATTAAGTGTCAGAGTTTTCAAGTCTGGCTTAGTATTTTCAAATAGAGCAAGGCTGATCTTGAATCGTACTCTTTGCTTGCCATGCTACAGTATTTCTGTTTTCATAAACCCTATCAGAGAGATTGTAAATTTTAGTGTTTCCCTGCAAGTTCCTGAAAAAGAGTGGTAATGTCAGCTACCCCCAGTTCTTCACTGTTGAGGACCTTTTTTGTGCTGAATCTGCATCATGTAGGCAATTAAACAACCATAAAGGGGATACAAGGAAGCAAGAACCTTTAAATACTTCAGTTCTTTAGAGAATCACTCTGACAATAAAAGATACTGTTTAATCAATTCTGCAGTAAAAAAGATGGATGATCATTATAAGTGTGACTTAAGAAAAGAGCTGCAATAGAGTATCAGCTTCAGTAGTTTGAATCTATGCAGATATTGAAACTGAGGATGTCTAAAAACAAATCCCTGGTGTCTCTCAAAGGCATAGTTCAGAAACTAAAGGTACTTGCATGTGAAAATATTAGATTTTAACTCTATATTTCATTCAGTTGTCATACAGGATGGATTCCTTAGTTATGGTGTTTGATTTGCATAAGCTTTACCTTTCCTATTGTTGCTGCCTTTTCTTTCTATTTTTCTTATTTTTTATATTGGCCACAATTGCAGTCGTGTTCTAAAGTATTTACAATTACAAATCCTGATATGACATAGATAATATGGTTGCATATATATAAGCTTCTCTCATTTGATGTTATGGGGGTTTTTCAAAGTATTTTCTGTTTTTTCCGCTAATATACCAGAGGGATACTGGATTACTCACTACTGATACACTGGAGCTGCACTGCTGAAGATTCTTTCCAGAACAATAACTCTTTCTCACTTTGAAGAAGCCTGTTCATTGAAGGAGAGTTATGTGTTCAGATATCTGGGTTGTTGGATTTGACTTACATCCTATACAAGCATGTCTTGACAAGAACCTGACCTAGTACCCACATGAGCTCTGAAATTTCTGAAATAATAGTGAACTCTGGGAAAGAACTGAGAGCAACAGAAACTAAGGAGTTTTAACTTGGTGCTGGCTATTTCAGTGCATTTTGAACAAGAAACGCTTCTCCATTTTAATAATCTAACCCTTTCATATGTTATTGATTGCAGTTGATGAAGGAGTTTCCTCTGCTCAGCATGTTCAACATCCACGAAAACCTGCTAGAGGCTTTGTTGGAACTGCAAGCATATGCAGATGTCCAGGCAGTCTTAGCAAAGTATGACGGTAAGTTCAAATATGTATTTGTATTTTCTCTAGGTGATACACACAGAATAAATAGATTTAAGTCAAACTCTTAAAATTTAGGCAACACTGTAATTAAATTGATTGGCATGAGCTTCATACATGCCCATACACAATCCCTTATCCAAAGATTAAGTATTGTGCATTTTTTCTGCCAACACATGCTTAAATCATTGTACAGGGTGATGGCACTCACTAGAAGCTTCTCTGTGCTTTCTTTGCATTCTGTTGATTTTTAAAGAATGACTGTTTAGGTTTTGCAGACTTTTTATTGCATGCTATTCAAACCTTTCCTGAAGAAAAGATTATCAGTTCCCCCATAGACTTACATGTGAATGCTGACTTAGTAGCATACAAGCATTGATTTAACTTCAGAGCAGTCTGGTGAGTAGAAGACTTCATGTCTTACAGGGAAAACTTGGAAATCTCAGAAGACTAGGTGGACTTCTATTAATTTTTTTGTTGTCTTTCAGTAAACATTGGTTTATACAGCATTGCAACTCTTTTCATGTCCAAATCACAGCTGCTCCAGCTCTAGCTCTTTGAACTTGAATTTAAGACACCAGGTTTTCAGAGATGCAGATTGAGAATCATCAACTGGCATACGTTGTGTAGTTCAAATTGACTGGGTTTTCCTTGTATTGCATAAAATCTTGGTGACAAAAACATGAATGCAGTCCAGTTCTCTAGAACAGCATTTATCAGCCTGCACAGCACCACTCTTCCTTCTCTTACTGAAGTCCCTGGCTTACTCAGTGGCCGCATTCCAAGTTCTGCATCAAGTGAGTCAGGGAACCTACAGCTGTCAGTTTCCTGTTGTGTTACTTCACAATCCTCATTCATCCTCAGAAAAGCTTCATTCTGTGCACTGGGTCATGAGAGTTTATGAAAGGAATATTACGTAATGATATAACTAAAAATGAGATCATAACCTGCATGTATCAAATAGCTGACTTAAGTGAAACCTATTTAGCCTTAATTGTGATGTTTCTTAACTCTTTCGCTAGGTTGATCTTGTAGCCTTTAAAATGTTCTTAATTGCTAGCTTTTACTCTCTCTGGTGTTCTTTGAACAAAGATTTTAAGTTTTGCAACATCTACAGTTTTGGAAAAGATAGATGGGCATTGAGCTACTGTTGTATTGTAGTGCCTACCAATATGGACACTGGAACCTATATCCACAGTGCTTTGGACACTCTTTCTCATGAATTCTTTTAAGGAATTGGCTGGTCTTCTGTCCCATTTGCTTACTGAATTGTCTTCTCTTCTGCATGCTCAGTTTTAGCTTTCAATTGCTCCTACTTCCTACCAGAGACTCCTTGTTCAGCCAGTACCACTCATTCTCAGTTCCATTTTTGTGCTTTCCCTAACCACCTGTCCAGATCTTCTCTTCAGGGCAGTGATGGTCAAGATATATCTTCATCCACTTTGCAACTTCTGTCTTAACATCTTTTCTGTCTACCCTCTTTTCTGTCTACCCTTTTCTCTGTGGCTTCTGCCTCCTCTTCATTTGTCATTCTCTGTTGCCTTGCCTGGGTGCCAAAAAGCAGAACAGCAGCTCACACAGACAGAGGCTTCTCGCTGTCAGCCCCAGTACTTGGGCCCACATCAACACACAGAACCATGGCAAGGGGATGGTGCGCGTTCATTGGAGTACTGAGACCTGTGCTTGTTGAGCAAAGAATCTTTGGAGGGTATAGGCAAGAAAAATGCAGATGGTCCCACTGAATATGTGCTAACTGCTTTCTTCTAATGTCTTATAACTTAGGAAATTAAGATAAATGTAAATAAGGCCCGTAATAGACCATTGGCTTGGTACTAACATGGTCATCCAGCCAGATTTCAGTTTCCTGCAGCAGAGTGTGGCAGACATGAGACTGTTTAAAAAAAGATAAATACATGGGTGATTGCAAGCAACATTAGTGATAATCACTGCTGCCAGTCCAGTCTGGAATGTTTTCAACTCTTTTTGGAGTCAAATCATTCTAAGAGATCAAAATGTCACCCAGGCTCTCGAGTACTGCCATTCAGTAGCAGTAATGACTCTGGGAGAGATACTGGTTGTACTTTGTCTCATTGATGAAACTGGCAGTTAAAGTGGTAACATCAGAGTCTTTCTAGTAGCTCCTTGTATTTCAGTCATTCCTGTGACACTGGGAGAGATCCCTCTGTTCTTTATTTTGCCATGTTAAAAAGCATGTAAGTAGAAATGCCCATTTTTATTCCCCAGGCATCACAGTATGTTGGCATCTTCTAGTCTTCAGTGTAGTTATGAGGCAGTAGTCCTGGGAAATAGCAGAACTGTGACGGAACAGGGCATTAAGCCATGCCTTCTCAAATCTCAAGACTAAACTCCAGTGTGAGCTCTACATTGGCATACGAAAGCACCGATCCCTGATTTTAAACAATACCATGGTAGCACTTTATGTCATGAAAGTTGATAAAACTTTAAGGTGTGTTTCATTTTCTCAAAAGCATCTGATAGTCAGAATAAATTAGACTTTTAAAAATAAAGCTCTTACTTTGGCTGCTTGAGCATATGCAGAGTCAACTCACACTCGGTATGGTGTGTGTGTGCATAGGTATGCACAAGGACTCAGCAAACACAGGCTTAACCAGTATAACCCTTGCAGTTCATGAGTCTCAGAAGACCTGTCTCAGGGAGTCTCAGCTCATTTTAGAACTCATCAGCTTCATGTGTTGTAAGATTTATTGGAATATAAAACACTGAACTCATTTATACTTTCCTATCTGCAGTTTCTGTTGGTCCCACTCCACTGCTTTTTTTTTTAGTAAGACCAAACCTGATTTATTGTGTTTTGATAACATATGAACAAATTATTTCCTTGAGCAGTTTGCTCCCACCCTGAGCTAAAATGTTGGACCACATCATGTGAAACCTCAGCCTCTGCAAGCAGATGCACTGCTTTACCAAAAGCCATGTGTTAAATTGTGTTTATATTATGTACCTGGCAACAGAGCTGATGTCCATACTCATTATTCATGGAAAAAGGGTCTCATTAGTGGAACAGCATGCACTGTTGCTGAGCTACATCATTATGGTTTCAGAGTTCAGTGTCTGTCAATAGAGTGAGGATGACCTAAATACTGTTGAATTCTGAAAATATTTTTGGCTCTGATTTAACACATATCCATGTTATTTACAGCAGAAATAGTTATGGCTGGGGGAGTTGGTCTGCTTGTAGTGATGCTTAGAGCAACTGATTTATTAATTTCCCTGGCAGCCAGTTGCTTTGTTAGATATTAAATGCTAACTTGGGCATTGTGTGAAAACTCAGACTTTTCTGGCAATTTAAAGTCAGGTTTAGAAAGAATGGATGACTTTGTATTTAATCCTAGTGATGCAGTAGTTCCTCTCTACACCTGTCCTTGCTTTCATTTTTTAAAAGTAGAGTGTTTTCCAGGGAGAGTGTAAGCCTCCTGGTTTGCAGGATGAACACCTTATACAGATTGTTCTCTCATATACCCTTTGCAGAGAAGGAGAAAGATCATATTACCATGCCAGAGTCCCAAATGCAGAGTTCACTTGAGAAGATATTTTAGAGCCAAGTTCGCATAGAAAGAAAATGGGGTTTGAATACAGAAGATCTCATTCTGCTCCACGCTTTGACACTTCTTTATTTATTAACAGCTTACTTAGCAGAATCCTACTTTAAATTAGTGTTATATCAAAATACAGCCCTTTGAAGAAACATTTTAGAAAAAGACTTCTTTTTCTTGGAATACTTTTAACTTAGTGAAATCCAAACAGTTAACACAGAGAAATTACTTTTCTAAAATGAAGCCTATTCAGGGCTACTCTTTTCTCTGCCCCCTTCTGTCCAATTTCTTCTTGTCGTTACAGATTATGCATGTAAATTCTATTTATTTTGAGGGCAGTCTTTTTGTAGAGAGTTGCAAATTGATGAAGCAATAGCATGCAGCCATCAGTTACATTAGCTATGGTCTCCAGGAGTTCTATAGATAGTTTCATTACTTGCCATGTTTATATTTGACAGTATGGAGATATTATACCTGGTGGAGCTGGCTGGGTAGGTGTTCTAAGTGCAAGGAAGAGTTTTCTTCAGAGTTAAAGATGTGTAGCAAGTGGCAGTATGGAAGCAGCCATTACCTCATACACAGTACTTTATAATCCTTTTGTTTCTTTGAAAGAGATATCTTAAGAGAAAGTTCCTTTTAATTAAGGTTATACCAAAACCTAATCTACCTTCTCCAGTTTGTATAACAGTAATATCAAGAGAACAGTTTATCTTTGTTCCTATCACATCTTTTCCAGCTTCCTGCTTGTAAGAACTAATTTCTTTCCTCCATATCAAAATCAAAATCACTTATCACTCAGCATCAGTTCTGTGTCTGTTCATACCATCTGGTCTCTTTTTTTTTTTTTTGCCATATGATTCTGTGGGGTTTTTTGTTTCTCCTATTCGTGCAAAAGCACAAAAAGACTAATTATACTGGTCTTACTCTCTTTAACTTTCTTGAGCAGAAATTATTCCTTCCCCTCCATAGGCATTTAGGATTGAACTCGGTCAAGTTACAGTGGCTGACACCTGCTTGGTCACTGATAAACGTGTCAACAAGATTGGCATATGAAATGTTTAAAATCAGCAGTTGTAAATCTTTCCATAACTCAACAGTGTAAGTTTTAGTTGTGGTCATGGCAAAATAAAGACTTCTTGTATGTGCTGAAATGGTTTTCCCATTCTATCAGGGGACCAAAATCCAGCCCTTAACATAGTGGCTATGTGCATTGGGTTGGGGTGTTTCCCACTACTGAGAAAGAATGCCAAAAGTACAGAGAATCAGAAATGGTTTTTGTAAGCACCATGTTCATAGTTGTGTTCCCTCCAGCATGTTTTCTACTACATTTTGTGGGAAAATGAAATCAGTGTTCTAATGGGATATTGATCTTTTTGATAGTGTTCTTCCCCTGATGTTCCGCTCATACTTTTCTTTAATGATTTCCATCACATTACTCTTGTTTTTAACCATTTGTATCAGCTTAATTCACTTTCTTTCTTATGTCACTGTCTTTATAGATGACTGCATCTCTCTTCTGTCATCACTGATACAGCTTGCACATATTTATTTGCTAGAGTGCTTTCAGTCTTTTCCATAAGCAATTCTTCCTACCACTTGTGCAAAATAGGGAATAATTTCTGATTAATGGCTTATTTTTGTATTTATTAATGGGTAAAGCAGTTGCAACATGCCTGTCTCTTCATGTTTAGAGCCTTCTGATGACTTGGTAGGGGATGTTGCATCATTCCATATCCAGATTCATAATTTTTTTTGTTTAGTTGCTTTTAATAAGAACAATAGATCCCATGACTATTTTAGATTACATATAGCATACTCTTCATATCCATAGCGTCTTTCCATCAGTTCAGTCTCATAAGCAACTGTTTAAGAAGCAAATGAATAGTAAGAATTCACTTTCCCAAACCTCCCCATACCTGACTGGGGCTTATTGAAAGAAAAGGCTCCTAAATTAAGTCTAGACTTTTGTATTCTGTTTAAAGATACAAGCAATAAGAAAGAAGGAGAGCCTTTTTGAGATTGACACATCAGTTCCCGTTAGGTAAAAATGTCCTGATGGATTTGACAACAGAATAGCAGTCACATCTTTCAGCACATTGTGGGAGCTCCGCAAGTAATCACAGGAGGGTGGGAAACAGTGTATGTGAAGATACTTTGCCAGATGGCTCACAGAGCTGAACACAGTCATTTATTAAAACTTCGCTTTGGTTCCTGACAGAGTACATTTCTCCTAGGGCTAGTTCGGACATGATTCTCTTGCTAAATTCAAATTGTAACAGTCATAATTGTTTATGCCTCTCTCTGAAGTATTAGGGTGCAGTTTTGGAGATGAAGCCTAAATTATATGAGGATTTTAAAATATTGTAGTCGTAGACCAGCATATAGCAGGACCAAATACTTATGGTCTAACGTGTAGCAAACAAAAAGAAAAACACTTTTGAAAGGAAGCAGGCATGGACCTATTAGGGCTGTCTCAGTTGGACTAGATGATGTCCAAAGCTCACTTCTAACTCCAGCCACTCTGTGATGAACATGAACCTTTGTATCAATTTCTTCCATTGCTAGGGGTCTATAAGTATTATCCTCAAACAAGTGCTGCTTGCTCTCTAGGAGCATGGTACTGGAAGAGGCCTCCTGGATAATTCAGGGCCTGTGCTGTTGCATTCCCTGCAATATACTGCCCTTTCCATGAGCTGAGCAAGCTCCATCCTAGAATCAGTTGTTTTGTTTGCCCCTCTGTTCTACCTGGAAATCTGCCTCAAATGTTCACTTTGCAGGAACTTTCTTTCAATCTCCAACCTAAATTTAATTCTGAACTCTTTATTCTTGTGCCAAGGTTGTCCTTTAATAAGCAGCCCTTCTCCTCTCCTGGTGTTCCATGTGGGTCTGCAGAGGAAACAGTTGGATCTTCTCTCACTCTTGATTTCATTTGGCTTGATACAAAAACAGTCCAGTCCTTCTGTTTGTTTTTGTTGTTCTTGACCATGGGTGATCAGATTTGAACAGAGCATTCTGTGAAAAATCCCATTTCTTCCGCAGAAAGGACTCACGTGGTGTATCTGAGCCTTACCTCATCTCACCACATTTCCCTTCCTTACAGATGCCAGCTGTTCATTGTGAATCATCTTGCAATCTATATGCACAGATGTTTTCAGCTCAGGACCACTTATTGCCTGCTAAAAGATAGTGGTTTGTGATACTGTGTTTTGTTTTAGTATACTTAAAAGACATTTCTGTTTACTGGAAATAACTTTCAACTCCTAATGTTAAGGAAAACTTGGTATATAGAGGGTTATTGAATGTGTTTAGAAATATTTTCTCTTCCTGTTGTTGAAGATGTGCTCATGCCTGTGTCTGTAGCTGTCTTCTATTAATGGAGTAATTAACATATCTGTCATCCAAACTGCTTTGCATGCTGTTGATTTTAATTACTTTAGTCACTACAATTACATACTCCAGTGAAATTATAGTTGCAATATATTGTAGGGAAGCCTGTAACAGTATATGTGCATCTCATACTTGAAGTGCAAGTGCATAAAAAGATAATAGGATTTAACAGGTAGCCTTTTCCAAGGGCCTCAGTCATTCTAGCAGTGTTTTCCATCTAACAGAGCAACATTGTGCCTGGTTGCTTGGTTATTATTAAGGGAAGGATGGTGACTGCTGGGATATGACTGGCTTGTCTGCTTTAACTCCCTTTTGGAGCCCTATCTTGCAAGGCCTATGAATTCAGTAAATAACAAGTATCTGTTAATCCTAAAGTAAAGAAGGTATCATGGTAATTTTGTCTTTTTAATCAAATTTAATGACAAACCAAGGGATAGATTGTTTCTTAGAACAATAGTCAGATTAGCTGCTCCTCACTTCTACAGTGGACTTAGTTCAGTGCCTTGTGTTTGCTGTTTGCTGTAGGAAGTTATCAGTGTGTGCAGAAGGATTTGCAGAATGCAACCTTTAGTGGGTGTGGTTTGTTGTGGTTGGTTTTTTTTTGTGTAGCTGTAATCTTCAAATTTTTAATGCTGGCATATTTCGGTCACAATATGTGACTGCTGGATACAGATTACAGAATCACAGGATAAACTGAGTTGGAAGGGACCCACAAGGATCATCGAGTCCAGCTCTTAGCCCTGCACAGGATGTCTCCAAGGGTCACACCATGAGATCAAAAATGTGGAAGCCAATTCTCTGTAAAAGTGAGAACAAATATATCATTCAAGTCTGTCAAGCAGCATTTCTCTCTACCTTTTGAATGCATTGTGCCATTTGCTGGTAGAAAACACATATAAATTAAGGTAGCTAGTGGGTTAAGTGAGGTTTATGGTTCCTGTGTGTCTCTGGAACAGGGTAAAATGGCCAGAGAGTGTCTGGTGAATGTGTGTTTTGGTTCAATATTTTCTTAAGAGGCAAAACACCTTATTTTATTGTTGATTTTTAACTTCAATCAATCTACTGGTTGGTTTTTCAAGTCAAATCCATTATTACTTGAATAGCTGTCTTAACTTGTATAGCTGCCGCATACTCATATTAGACAACAGCTTCTCAGTGGAAACATTAAGAGTGAGTAAGATAGCCCTCAGCTATTACTTAGATATTTTGTGAACTATGGAAAAATTCAGGTATGCCAAGTTATCTATACATTTATGTATGGAGTAATGAATTCTTTCATTATGTCTCTATCATGTCACTCTTTGAATTAGTTCTCTGATGAACCCAGTTGCTGTTTAAATAGCAGTTCCAGAGATCATTAATGCACATTTTAATGCCTGTATATCAGGTGAAAATTTTAAAATCCATGTGATGTGGCAGCATAAGTCTCAAGAAGAGAAAGTATTCTGAGTTTGCATACTAATTTTGTGTATGTCATGCTTACTCTTAAATATCAATCAAACACTTTTCTTTCTGCACACTTTGAAGTTTTCAAATGTTTACTTTTTTCCTTTTTTTTTCAACAGATATAAGTTTACCAAAATCAGCAACAATATGTTACACAGCTGCATTGCTCAAAGCCAGAGCTGTCTCTGACAAGTAAGTGCTTAAGAACCACTGTCCAGCAAAATTCCTGATTTAACATGAGATTTTTCTTAGCTGAGCCCACACCCTAACAATCTCCTGGTTTGGCAGGAAAATTAAGACCCGTGGTAAATTGATAAAATTACTTTGTATATAAAAAATTGGTAGTGATCTACAAACATTGCACTTTTGATACTAAGGAAGAAGAAAAGAAAAGAAGAGAAATAGTGTAAATTCACTTCTTGTTTCAGTTTTATATATACTGTCTGGGTGAGCTCTGGCTTCCTAGATAGTATAGTGAAGATGCAACTGAAAAGGGTTGTGTGGCTGAACCTCTTCAACTTAGTGTAAACCTGACAACAAAAAGGTAATAACTAAATGTGGATGCAGTGGTAACAATGTTGTTTTACAAGTGCTGTCAGAAGGCTACTCATCTAATTAAATAGCGGCAGGTGGATTTAGCGTTATTATGTCAGGGATTCTGGGAGGTAGATGACGTTCATATTTTTAGAGACACAAATATCTGTTCATTCCTTTTATGTTTTTCTCTTGGGTCTCAACCTTCCAAGGTACTGAGCACATCAATTTGGTGCCTGTGGACTTGAGAGCACTGGCCCACTCTGAAAGAGTGCTCAGCTCCTTGTGAGATGGAGCTCAAAAATCCCTCTTCTGCTCTCAGATACCTTCACACAAATCCCAAGCAGAGTTGTGTCTGTGCACCTGAGGGTCAAATGCCCCCTAAAGTTGAAAAGCAAGTGGAGTGGAAAGCCATTTTCTTGACTGACATCCTGACAGTTTTTGCTTTTAAAGTGTATGTACACATCAAGATCTAAGTAATTTTCTTTCATTCTTTTTATCCTGTAGATCGCCAGTACCTACTGCAACATCTTTCCTCCCTACACAGCGACTCCAGCTTGGGAGGGCAGGGCTAAGGTTGTCACAGCTTTCCCTGTGGTGTCTGCCTGCCAAGTACAGCTCTGGAGTTAGCCGTGGGGTGTGAGGTGAGAAAGAGATTGCATGGTCTGGTTTTTTATTCACTGGGGCAGATTATTTGCCCACAGTTTGGGCATGCTACCCTCATTGGTGCTGCAGCCAGTAGACCACCTGCTACTGCTGCTGCATCGTGCTTCCATCCCAACCTGACCCAGGGGCATTGGGTTGGGAACCTTCCTAAAACTTCCCCAAACCTGTTTTTAATAGAAACCCTCCAATAATAATTTGGCATTGGTTTTTTGGGGGTTTTTTTGGTCGTGTTTTTTTTTATTTTCTTTTCTTTTTTTTTCTGCAACTTCAGCCTTGAATATGCCCCTAGCAAGGTACCTAGAGCAAATTTAGATTAGTGACAGAGAAAGGACTGTTTGAACTGACTTTCAGCCATGATTAGATACAAACATGCTTTCTGCTTCTGCTGGGATTTTCATTTGCCTTGATGTAATAGATCACTCAGAGTTTCCACTTGCTACAGAAGTTTGGACAGCATAGGAAAATTACTCAGTTTGGTTACACGGGCCCACGTTCTAGATTCCTTTTCTGACTTTTTACTAGCCCTTCTGAGCTAATGTGTTTGTTTCGTTGCTTTTGCAGATTTTCTCCAGAGGCTGCCTCAAGGCGAGGGCTGAGTACTGCAGAGATGAATGCAGTAGAAGCTATTCACAGAGCAGTAGAATTTAATCCACATGTGCCAAAAGTGAGTATTGAGAAAACGTTGTTGTAGCTCTAATACTGCTGAGGATATAACTCCTGATTTTTGTGTTAGAATAATGAGTGCTATTGTGGAAAAGAGAGCAAATAATGAAAAGGGAAAGAAGCTGATGGTATGCACAGTTTCTTCATTTGCGATATTTTTGTTTCCCATTCAGGACTCTGCAACTTGAAATTTTAGCTGAAGTGGATTGCACCGAATGCTGTGCTGCAGGGAGACCATGCATAAAGATAGATTGTTATTTGCAAAATAGTCATTAAAGATCTTTTAGTTCAAAGTAGCATATTTTATTTGTTTTGATGATTATATGTAAGCATATGCTTTAAGCATGCTGTATAAAAGAACCTGTCTTTGGAGTTGATTTGCTGTGCTTCGTGTAAGTTGCATTAGTAATTCCTTATGCAGCAACCTGTTATTAAGTTCTGAGAATGCAAAGCTCAGAGATGAAGAATTGCTGAAAGCTACAAAGTAAAAGAAATAGATTTATGTTCTAATTCCCATACCTCCTCTCTGCGGTTTGTATCTCAGCATAAAAATGTTGCCAAGAGGTTGCTAAAGGCTAACAGTAGATGCTTTTTGGCCATTGGACCTTTTTAGCCTCTGAACTTCACCCCACAAACCTTTGGGCTAGTATTGCCCTTTGAAAGTAAGCAGCAGAAAACTGGGAAGTGTTAATGTAGGGAGCCTGTTCATTAGGTACAGTTGAACACCAAGTCTGGTCAAGATAAATCCAAACTCTCTTCCATATGTACACATGGGTTGCAGAAAGGTAATTCTCATGCATTGCAGGAATTACATGTTTTCTCTGTGAGCTTTGTCTGTTATGCCAGCCACTAAATAGCATGGTGTAGCTGTCTGAAAGTTAGACTGTTTGCTAAATAAAATCATCTAGATTTCCTCTGCAGGCAGTGGGAAGAATGAACTGTCTTAGACATCTTTAGACATCTTTTCCTCCTCAATGCTTCTACATTGACTATGAAAGGAGCAACTCTTTTCCAGTAAAAGCCTGATTTTTAGACAACAAAGTTTAGGTGAGATGAGTCCTTTTGTATTATTAGCTGATCTTCTATTTTTGTGCTATACTATAAAATGAAAATAATAAATAAAGCTTGATTCCAGGCCTTCTCTGTTTACTTTCTCCATCCCAGTGGTTCTTGCAACAACACAACCATTAGTATTTCTCTTCTGCCCAGTTGCCAGTTTAACTCTCTAGCCCAGTCCCGTTCTGAGTGAACCTTTATAAATGTTTTACTGAAGCCCAGTTAGAGATCTTGCCAAGGAGAAATACCAGTTTAGCCTGTCATGAGCAATCCTTGGGAGCCTGTTGCATTTTCCTCACTTATCTCCATTCTTTTGATAATTGTTTCTATCAAAATCTCTTTTAACAGTTTGCATACTAACATTCCCATGTTAACACACACAGTTTCCATCCTCTTTAAATGAATGCCTTTGCATTTATGTCTCTCATCAGTTACTCTGAGTGGGGATCATTTTGCTTTAGGTCAGTTTTGCTAGTCCGGCTGTTTCTGGGATTGGTTTATTCACTGTTCGGGGACAGAGGTAGTTGGTTCACTGGCCTCCACTTCTGTGCATGCTCCTTATATCCATCCTGCTATTGTCTCCAGGCTCTGCACTGCCATGAAACTGAGGCCAAGTCTTCATTTACTATCTTTTTGCTTTTTCTATTTCTGTTTATACTTAAGACCTTGATGTTTTTTGGTTTGACCTCCTTCTCAAAATGCCCGTTACTGTAACTCGTGCCATTTGCTCCATAACCTCTGCACTTCCAGACCTCCAAGATCCTGCTTTTCTTGCAAATCAGTACTTTCCTTCATCTTTTATGACTTCCTTCTTACTAGCCAGTTTCTGGTTAGGTGGCTGTTCAATAAAAGGCTGAATTTCCTCTCAGACAAGTATGCCCATGTGTGAAATGCAGATTCTGTATCATTTACTCTACTTTTGATTTAAAGAAATTCCAGTCCTCTTCCTCCTTAAGTTCATGTTGTTAATTGATTCCCTCTGTTTTTCAAAGTCTGACACTCTGATATTGAAAACCTTTGTGAAACATAAATTACCAGGATAACAAGGAAGTAATAGGAGCAGACTCCAGAGGTTCTTGTGGTTCATATTTTAACATTAAAACAGAATAGCCTAATACAGATTAATATACAGCAGTGCTGGTTTCACACCCATTCCTTCTGCTATTAGCTAAGGGATATTAAGGTGCAGAAGTACATTTTTGGTTATAATTGTACACAGTGTAATATCTACACTGCGTGGATATTACACCTCAATTTGCACTCAGTTGTAATTGAAGTTGTATCCCATTTGTTTTTAATGAAATGGGGATAAGTTTTAGCAAGCAGCATCACAAGAAATCTAACAGGGCCACAAAACTAATGTGTGTTCAGAGCTTCTCTAGGATTTAAACGTTAATGAGTCTTTTGTTCTGAGTGAGGAAGAAATAAACTACAAACGTGACAAATTATTTAACATACTACACAAAAACTTAGGAGTTAAACAGAGAGGGTTGTATTGCCACTGAAGCTGTAATTCCAGAGGGGTTTGTATGTACATAATATATCATGAAGAGTACACAATTTGTGGAGTGGTTAGGAAAAAAGGTATATGTATTCAGAGACGCACAACTTCATCAATTTTATTTATATGTGTTTGGGGCTTTCCTACTTGTATGTAACAGGACTATAAAAAGCTAATGCTGATAAGCTACCACAGCTGTCTCTGGGACATTTCTCAGTTGTGGAACACCCTTCCTGAACTGATTTGCAGAGCTCTTTCCCTTCTTTCAAATTCTTCCTGAAAAGCACCCCCCTCCTTTTCTCTGTCATGTATGAGACCAGAGGTATTTATTAAAGAGAAAACAGATGATGGTCTGTATATCTGATTGCTAAAAGTGAGTCAAAAGTATGGCCTATACGGAGTTGTATGGGTTCAGTATGTAAGCCAGGAGCTGAGTTGATTTGAAGAGAGTCTCTGCTGAAATATGCTGCATTTCAATCAGACAACTTAAATATTGATATTACTTTAAGAAATGCCAGTTTTGTCTATAAACAGTCTCTTAAAGGGATGTAACAAACCATTGACTTAAACACTTTCAAAGATTCATCTGTTCTCTGTTGCATCCCTTCCCATATTTTTCTTATTTATTTTGATTTTCTTTAGTAAGAACTGTGTCTGTCCGTATGCTTGGGTGGTTTCTAGTAAGTTGTAGTTGCTAATAGAAACAAATAATGCAAACAAATTCATAGACCAGATGGGAAATTAATCTGTTCCACACACCCCATGATATTACAGAGAAACTATTTGAGATATGTTTGAGAGAGTTTTTAACTCTTCCGTGAGACAGTAATTTGTTGTTGTCCAGCAAAAAGGCCAAACTTCTTAATTACCATCAATTCAATGAGAATTTGAAAGGTGACCTAAAAGTGGCTTCACTGGGCATGTAGAAACGAGTATTTTGGAACTTTCTTAAGCTTTATGCTGTTATCCCATTGGGAGGAGGAGAGTTCCTGTTCAAACAGTGTTAAATTCTCATATTCTGGCCTGGAGGGATGCTGTCACAGGTGCAGGAGTGACTGTTTCCTATTTGCAGCCTGAGCTGTAATTTCAGAGTCACATTGCACAGTTGAGGAAAAGAAGGAAACCTGTCTGAGTTAGGTTGATTTGTTTTATAAAAGGTCACTGAAGTAATGTGGAATGCTAAAAGCACTCCCAGCAGAAGAGAGTTAGGAGCCAGAGAGCTCAATATTGTGAAATAAATAATGTATACTCAATCAATTTAAGAAAGAGAAGTAGAAATTCCACCCTGTTGCACTTCATGTATACAAGGTCCATTGTCATTCTCCAAATTCCCATTAAAAGACATTCCTGTATGGGTACAGAATGGCTGTAGCTGTCCTGTGCCTATCACAATGTCATGTAACTGGCCCAGAAGCCCTCTATAGAAGCACATGAAAACTACTGTTAAACTTGTTGTAACTCCTAAATACTGGTCTTTGATTAAAAAAGTTAAGGTTAGAGGGAGAGAAGATAGAGATCAGAAAAAGAAAAAAGACAACCCCAAAAAAATTCCAAGCCAGAACAATGTGGTAGCAAAGGGCTAATTGAGCTATCTCGTGATGGCTAAAATCATTGTGCAACTCCAGTATTTGCTTCTAACTTCACTGAGGCTGGGTCATAGAATCGTCAAATCAGAGAAAATGCCAGGGTTGGAAGGGACCCACAAGGATCATGAAGTCCAGCTCCCAGCCCTCTGCACCGCACGATCCCCAAGAGTCACACCATGTGCCCAAGAGCCTTGTCCAAAAGCTTATTCTGTCAGGCTTGGTGCTGTGACCACTTCGCTGGGGAGCCTGTCCCAGTGCTCAGCACACATCCTGTCACTGGCCACAAGAGTGAAGAGATCATTCTGGCTGAAATTTTCTAGGTTGTTTATTTCCAAGCTGGTTCATTTTTTAAAGGAATATAATAAGTCTAGATGGTGACAGCATTCTGTTTCTTGTTCTAGTTAACTTTCTTCATTTGTTCCTGAAAAACAAAAGCAGTTGGAGCTGTGTTGGTCTTACCATCTAGATTTCCTCCGTGAATACCTAGCTCTTAGCTAGGTTTCTTATTTAGCCTGTTGTTGATTGTACCTTTGAAGTGGAACCATGCTTGGGTTCAGAGTTCTGTCAAGATGACAGAGGGCTCCCTTCTTCCCTTTATGTTCAAAGAATTGATAAGGTATTGAAGTTTTATTACTTAAATTGTGAAGGTTGTAGTTTCATCTGAGTGGATGCCAGTGTATCGGGAGTTAAGAGTTAATAGGGAGTTTGTCAAGTAATGTAGGTTACTAGTATGAATTTTAGTGCTGTGATTGGATTTTGTGTCCCTATTAGTCCTGTCACAATAAGGTCCGTGTTCTGAAATAAGGCCTTTGGAAATTTTGAGATATGAGTAGTCAGATTCCCACCTGCTGAAGAGAAGACTGCACCTATCTAATATAGTACCTTTGATGAAGCACAGTAGCAGCCTCTTGGAAACTACAGTCAGGTGTCTTTAGCTGAATTTTTTTCCAAGAGCTGGAGATGTTTGTTGCATGCAGTGGTCCACCAGGACTGTAGTTCACACATTATGTGGGCAGTGTGAGGACTGCAGCTCATTGGATGGTTTTTAAAGAAAGATTTTATATTTTTTTATTGTTTAGTTCCTTTGACTGGAATTTTTCTGCTTGTCCAATACGAAATGTTTCAGGAGGACTGTGTTGGTTTCAAAGACAACCTGCTAGAAACCCAGCAGATTGCTGGGACTCAGTCCTGCCTCTGAAAGGTCTGGGACCAGTAGCCTGCAGTTACCATGAAATGGGGCTGCCCTTGGCTATGCTGTCTCCAGGTAGACCCTAAGCCCTGCCAGCAAAACCTCCAGGAACCTGAATACCCCCTGGGATCTTGAACTCTCCTTGAAAATACATCAGTGCACCAATGGATATGATATTCTAGGACACCAAGACCATCCTAATTTTCATGGACAGTCATATCTCTCCTTCCGTAATAATCAAGCCCTACTAACAGCTAGGTAGCTTTTTGGTTCCCTTAAATAATGTTCAGAGAAGTAGATGGAGGCCTTCAAGTGCTGTCTCCCAAAGCCATTTCTTTGTGTTCTTGAGAAGTTTGATCTTTTTTGTTCTGAAAAGTACCTGACAGGAACTGTACAAAGTGTTCCAGACAGAATCTCTCTGGGGTTGTGTACAGTCAATGTTCCTGCTGGAAATGCCTCCAGAATAAATTAATTGATAGTCTGTATGCCCAAAAGGTGTGGCTGACATTAATGCATAAAATAAAAACAATTATGAGTCACAAATAGTCTTGAGCCACCTATCAGCTCTGTGTGTGGGTCTTCTTGAATATTGCCAAACCAGGTTATGGATTTTTTGTTCAGGAAGGTAGCTGTGATAGAGTAATGAGGGAGGAGTGTTTCACATTTTTGATCTGAGGAACTTTTTAAAAGTTTCTGAAACTGAGAAAAATGCAGACTGAAAAGTCAACATAACTGAGTGAGGACTAAGCTTGATTTGCAAGTGTCGAGATATATCCTTCCATCTGCTATATCCACTTGATGTTCTTTCCCTACAAAGACTGACATGTCACTTGGCTTGTTTATGTTTTTTCCTTTGGTTGAAATATTTGAATATTGAGAATTTACTTTCTCATTTAATTTTGCAGAAAATATGGAAATAAGAGTTATGTTCTAAATTAATAAAACAGGTAGAGACCTGTAGCTCTTGCAGCTGTATTCCATTCTGCTCAACAGGTATAGTATGTGTTTTTAAAAGGGTGAGGCATTCATTAGGGCAGTGAATGTTTGCTGTATCCGTGTAAGCCTGGCAGCTCCCTCCCTCTTGTCAGCTCTTTGTTCTGTTCTCTCTGTCACTCTTAATCCCCTGGACTGCCTACTAAACTGTAGCTTCCTCCATTAATCCACCTGCTCTGCAGCTCTCTCAGATTTTTCTGAAAGGCTTTAGGGAAAATCCAGGTATCACACTCATCTACTCCCACTGCTAATTCAGTTTCTTCTCCTTTAATACTGTTACCCACATCAGAAACATGTGATTTCTCTCTCCTCTTTGAAGTATTTATCTATTTCTTAGGGTTAACAGTTCCTCTGTTTTGATCATGAGCTCTCCAAATCTCTTACCTGCTTGACAGCTCCTTCATACAAAGGGGTGATAAACTCTAGGATGTCCTCCATGACATCATGCTGTTGGTACTCATTTCCCTCTGCCCTTTTCCTTTCCACCAGGCTGACTTTCAGTCCTTATTTCTTTCTATTGCCTTCTTTTCTGCACCAGCACATCCTGTTCACAAAAGTCAGCATTTATCAGGAATTGTGCAGGGTTGACAGCACCCATGCCTCCCTTTTGCCTCTGGTGCCCGGTTGCCTCCTCATGGGTGCCTGCACTAGGAAGTTGTCAGTCCCTGGGTCCTGCAGTCCTCCTCCTTCCAGACCAGGCTGTAGCACAGGGTGAAATGGAGGGGCTGCACTCCCCCTCCTTCTTTGCCAGTCATTAGCCATAACTTTCTTTCCCAACCTTGTGCTAGGGCCCGACTCACCTACTGCCTTTTGTGCTGACTTGTCCAGTCTGGTAGGAAGAGCATTTGATCTTGGGCATCCTGGAAGAGAGCAACAGTTTCCCTGTGCTGTGGAAGAGCAGTCAGCACACAGCTGGGAGATGTTACACTCCTCAGGAGAACTGACAAACAGGAGCTGATTCAGCAGCCTGTTTTCTGTCTGTTACTCCTTTTCCTGTAAAGGATGCCAACAAGGGGCTTATAACAAGGGTATATCTTTCCCCTCTGCTGTTTCTTTCCCCTCCACTAACACCAATGATGAGATGTCTGCTGAACTGGTGAGAGTTGTCTGTCCAGTTAACTGTTAGTTTAATTCATGGATTGAGGAGGGAGGAAAACCACCTGCTTGAATAATGTCTGAGACCTCTATATTCTCCTGTGACATGAACCCTCTCTGTGTTTCATCTGCGTCTGCTGGGGGAGGGGAAGCCAGTTATGGGGAAATTTTCTGTCGAAATTGCTTGTGGGTTTAGTCAGTGGTACGTTTCATTATAATAACACATTCAAGAACTATTTCAAGTAGCAAGCTTAAAATTCCTATACTATTACCCCCAGCCCACCCCGGGAAATCAGGCATTTGTTATGTTTTATAATATTTTTACTTTGTAACTTGTTCTTTGCTACTTAGGTGGTTGCCAATCTTGCATATTTACAGAACTAGCAACCAGCTAATGGCAATGCGGTAAATGCAGCAACCTGTGTGCAAACCATGAGTGCTGTGTGTTTCCGTATAGAAAGACTTTGTGCATCAAAATGCTTAAAGTCTTCTTCATTTTATTATAAACACTTTTAATTAAAAATCTCTTGTAATTAAATTCCATTTTCTGCTTTGAGCCCTTTTTTTTCATCTCCTTCAATAAGAGAGATGTTTCATTTTGAATTTCTCTATAGTCCCTGTACTACTGCTGGAGAGCAGAACCATTTGACAGCCTATCTTAGTCTTTGGGAATAATTCAATAGTTGTCTTCAAGTGCAGTTGGTGATGTTACACTTTTGATGAAACACTTAGGAGAGAAAGTACTTTAGGAAAATAGACCTTTCAGACATTATAGAATTGCAGTTAGCTTTCTGTATTTTATATTACCTCTCCAATGATTGTGCTCTGCTTTTTTATTTCAGTATCTACTAGAAATGAAAAGCCTAATTCTGCCCCCTGAACATATTCTGAAGAGAGGGGACAGTGAAGCAATAGCATATGCTTTCTTTCATCTTCAACACTGGAAAAGAGTAGAGGGGGCATTGAACCTCTTACACTGTACATGGGAAGGCAGTAAGTAATCCTCTTTTTTACAAAGGAGCTAATCAAATATTTTTATTGAATGTCATAAAAAAATAATAGTTTTTTGTGAAGTGTAGTATGTGAGAATTATGGACGCCAGTTACATCCTCACCAGCATTGATATATTTGAAATTTGAACTGAAAATACAAACTTCATTTAAAGAGAAAAAGGGGTTTGAAGTCTTGTATTGTGTTTGCTGTGTAATACTGAACAAAATTTCCCAGCATCTTTGAGACACATTTCCTTGCTCGTGGATGAGGGGATAATAATTTATCTTTTTTCATTCCAGGATTGTAGAGATCTGTTTGTCATTGGTTAAATGAATAGTTTCAAACTGAAAGTATATTAAGATTGGACATAAGCAAAAAATATTTTGCAATAAGGGTGATGAGGCACTGGAATGGGTTGCCCAGAGAAGTTGTGGATGTGCCATCCCTCCAAGTGTTCAAGACCAGGTTGGACAGAGCTTCAAGCAGCTTGGTCTAGTGAAAGGTGTCCCTGTTCATGGCAGTGGAGTTGGAGCTATGTGACCTTTAAAGGTCTCTTCCAACCCACCATTTTGTGATTCTGGGAATGCTTTGCTATTTGGAAATTATGAGTGTGCCTGACAGACAGATACATATTAATGTGTAATATAAAGAAATACTGGACTTTATGACTTTTTTTAAACTGACAAACTGGAGTGAGTTCAGCAAAGGATTACTGGGATGCATAGGGGACTAGAATATTTGATGTAGCTAAAATGCTGAGGAAGCTGGTTTTGTTCAGCTTGGAGAAGACTTGTGGTGGGTGAAGAGATGATCCAGTTGCTGTCTTCTGCCACCCAACAGAGAGATGATATGGAAGAGAGAGTCATAGTCTTCACAGAATGGCCCAGCATAAAGAGAAGAAGCAGTACACACAAGTTCAAAAAGAGAAATTTAATCCAGACCTAAGAGACATATTTTCACAGTGAGTGGTGGCATTGGAACAGGTTGCTGATCAGCTGTGGGACCTCCAGCCCCAGAGACACTCCGAGCTCAGCTTCACATAGTTCTGAGCAATCTGACCTAACTTGGAAATGACCCTGCTTTGAATGGGAGGTTGGAGTATATGATCTTCAAAGATCATATACTAACCTACTCTATCTTATCCTGTCTTTGAGATGTGTTTTTTTGCCAGGTTTCAGAGAATTTAAGAGTACAATTTATAATCAGCCTTTGTAGCCTTTTTTCGGATGCAGGTTTTTCCTTTATGTAATCTAGTTCCCCTTTTCTGCTCTACTTTATTCAGTTCTTCTTCCTCCTCTCCATATGTTACTATGCATGTGTTACTACCAACATTTTTGTCTGTGTGTTTTTCACCATTTATTGTCCTTATTGAGCTTTGATAGAAAAGATATTTTGTATGATGATTCCTATAGAAATGCACTTAATACCCCCAGTGTAAAAGTGACTTACTGTCTCAGTTACTGTATGAAATGACCTGAACTTCCCTAATTTATGTAATTAGCAGATGGGGAGCAATGTAGGCTCCCTGAGGATGCACTGGTTTTATTTCTAGGTGTATAGAGCACCTTGCTAAATAATCCATACCAGTGCTGCCTGAGGTTTGCCCTGCTGCCTTGTTCTCTGTCACATCTGCTGGTTCCTCTCCCATCATTTCTCCCAGTCTGTTATTTCCTCTGTCATAGATTCATTCCCAGTGGCTTATTTTCAGTGGTTTGCTTTTACATGGTGTTCCTTCTCTTCTGGATTATTGTAGAAGTCCTTTAGCCCAGGGTTCAATATTTCATCAGTACAAAGCAGTATTTTGCAGGGAATCCTGAACAGATGTCCTTTTGCTTCGTCAGGCTGGGGAGCCCCTAAAGAGCTTTGTACCAGGACCAGCTTTTGGCACAGGAGTCTGGCTGCCCTGCAGTCTTCCTGCCACTTAGGAAATCGAGTCATCTGTGCCTGAAGGCAACGTAGGGAATTCTCATCTGACTACATTTCCCTGCTTATTATCTCCACATTCAGCAATCTGAACACGTACTTTATTAGCTAATAGCTGTATAATGGCCTGTAAAGATGTAAATGAGTATCACTGCATAACTTCTGCAGAAAAATCCATAATTCATTTTGTACAGTGATTTCAGAAAAATATGAACAGTGCACATGTCCTCAAAAATTTTGTTCACATTTTGCTCACACATGAAGACAATCAAGGGTTTTAATGGTTTCACAGTGTCTAGTCCAATAATCATAACATGTGATCCATATCTTGGCATCTCTGTATAACTGTAAGTGAAAACCAGTGAAGACATGACAGAGAAATTAAATGTAATTACTAGTTTTAGCCAACGGTCTACATATAGTACATGGCCAGTTGCCCTTGCTTTTTCTTCTAGGTGTTTGTAGGTATTTTATTCATAGTACAACTATAAAAGCCCAAGTGCCACCACCAGTGTGTTTGGGCCAGGCTCTCTGTACAGAAGGTCTGTGGTTTGAAGTGTTGAAACCAAGTTTCAGAAGTATCCAAGGTGATGGTTCTTCACTGTTGGTTTCTAAACTTGTGTCAAAATTCATGCTGTTTGCATGAAGAAGAGAAACCTAGGGGTTCCCAAACACTCCAGTGGCTCTTGCAGCAAATACATGGGTGAGTGGCAAACTGCCTCCGTGCTACCTGAGTCAATTAATGTAAAATAGGATCAGATAATAACGTAGGAGTAAGGCAGAGAAGTACCTACATAAACACAAACTGACCCAGATGAACCAGAGCACTTCCTAGTTAATAACGCTGTAAATATTGCGTAGTTGCTATCATGTCATGGATAACTGCTTAAATTCAGTAAAATCTATCTAGACATTTTTTACTTGTTTTGTAAAAGCAACATCTTTACCTCCCATTTTATTTTCATTAAAATCTTAATGTTACTGTGGCTTAGGGTAAGGCAGAAGAGGCTTGATTGTTTGTTTCAATATTAAGCCAAATTGGAAGGAAAAACTTGCGTTAGGGATTTTGAAGAAATGAACATTGAACATCATTCCACTTATGTTTTTGTACAGACACTCAAGTCTGTTGTATGTTAAGATTATACACAGCTTTGATTACTGTATTTGTACTTGGCTTTTTGAGTTGCTATGGAGATGGGTGGTTAATACTGGAAGACCATTACAGCCCAAGTTGGTTTACAATCTCAGTATCTCTGCCTTCTTTATTATTGCTTTAAATGCAGCAATCAAGAAAAAATACAATAATATAATTTCACAAAAAAAATACAAATTTATTTCAAATGCAGTGTGCACAGCTGAAAGTATTGGGGGTTGTGTATTTAACCAGTTCTTAAATTGTCTTGTGAGCAAGAGATAATGGAGTGTTATTGTGTGGCAGTGGGCTGTACCTAACAACTAAAGTGTACAGTGCTTCTAGGACATCTGTTGGGGAAAATATTGCTTCAGTGACTGATGTTCATAGGAGTAGTGAGAATAACATGTTGATGACATTTTAACAGTGAAAATAATATATAGGATAATGGAAAAGGATGCCTCGATTGCAAAGCTATATTTCAGTCAACTATTCTGATGTTTCCATAAACCACACTCAGCTGGCCTATGACATCAGCACCATCAAGATTTAGTAACCCATTTCCCTCCCTATCTGTTATTATTTTCAATTTTAAAAATTCATAAGTATTATTTAATCCATGACCTAAAGATTTATATTGGAAACATGACTTGATCCACTGCATTTAGAAAGAATGCATGAGCCATATAAACCTGGGTTTAATAATTTAGTATTAATCTTTGATTGCCAAATAGAAAATGAAAACATGACTGTGTTGGAAAACTGGTCCTCAGAGCTCATGTCATCAATGTTACCTGGCTTGCTGGACTGTGATGGAAAAAGAGTAGTGTATTTTTTCCATGAAAACTTCTATTATGCTTGATGCGCAGAGACTGTGAGTATTGGTCTGAATTTACAGGCTTGGCTGGTCATTTTTGTAGGCTATATCTGTTGTGTCAGATACACTTCTTTCCCCTGAAATTTAAAAATCCTGCAGCCTAAAAGCCTAAGGCAAAATGTGTAAATTTGGCTATGAAATTGGACGTATAATGGGCTTTGATTATGCAAACATTTTTGCGTGTCCTTGTAATGTGGTTTCACCTGACATTTATGAATATTGTCTCAAAAACAAAAATAGGAGTCTTTGTGATAAAAAACTCAATGCAGATTTATATTCTGGCACTTCATTAAGCAATTTATATGCTGTTTGCGACCAAATATAAATGTTTTGCCTATGTTTGTTTTCAGAATTGCAAGTATACGTAAGTATGACTGCCACGCTCACAGTAACTTACGCACCGTGTTTTCTTTTCAGCTTTCAGAATGATCCCCTATC
This sequence comes from Vireo altiloquus, assembly GCA_013396875.1. NCBI lineage: Eukaryota > Metazoa > Chordata > Aves > Passeriformes > Vireonidae > Vireo > Vireo altiloquus. The sequence continues at coordinate 479,133 of VZRF01003403.1, read as the reverse complement.
CACTGGAAAAAGGACATCTTTTCTACCCTTACCCTATTTGTACAGAAACCGCAGATAGAGAACTACTACCGTGTATGTTCAACCTTTTTCTTCTTACCATTGACACCAGAGAGTTGTTTACCTGAGTCTTGCTGCACCAGTCTCCTTTGATGCCTTTTAAATGGAGTACATGGGATTAGAATAACCAGATGGACAGTGAGTCTCTGAAGCTTCTGTGATGGTTCAAGAGGCAACTCCTCGTCATAGTTCATAACAATTAGCCATATTTATTATTTTTGAAAGTTTACAGACAGGGAGAGAGATTATCAGTGAGATACAAATCAGTTAGATCTTGCTATTCTCTCTTGCCAAGACACTGATCTTTCATTTAGGTTAACATCCCATCAAACCAACAGCACAGTGTCTCAGCCTTGTTAATCTTTGGTAGACACACTAGCAACTTAAGTTCCAAGGCAAGATCCGACTTGCTTGAGGACAGCTGGATCATTAGCGCAGCTAGTACTCGTGACAGGTTGTGCTTACATTTTCCAAAAAGCAGTCTTAAATAGCAAGAAAGGGCTTTCTTTGTGTTATGTTGTGTGTACTATTATGAAGAGATTGATGTGAAATCATCTCAGTCAATTTTATGTGGGTTTATTGTGGGAAAGCACCAGCAGTGTTCCCCAATACGGATATAAAGAGAGATCCGGCCCTCACAAAGTGTTACAGTCCAAGTTAATGAGACTCATTGCAGTGCATGCAGTGAAGCACAGGAATGCAGAGGAAGAGCCAAAGCAGCCAATCTTGCAATTACACTTCAGTCCCACATGTGTTCTCTCAGTGGGACTTTGTGTGAGCACAAGTGGAACACACACAAGTTTGCAGAGTCAAGGCAGAGGAGGCAAATAAAAGTTGATCCAAGGAAGAAGATTCTTCTCTCACCTTCTCTCTCCCAAAGAAGGAATAAAGAGAAATTTGTTCTGGAACAAGTAAAATGAAGCCTGCTTCTGCTGGGAAGGCTGGTTTTGAGGGCATTTGCACCCTTTGTAGTCTTTCATTTAGAACCTCTCTGGTCTGGGCTGAAAAATGTGTTGCCTCTTTTTATAAGCCTACATGAGTAAACATTAGGTGAGAATAATACAGCGAAAATCCACTCGTTGCAAGTCTCTCCTTCACAGCACATTCTTGCTGATATTACGCAGAAATCCTTGGCAACTGACAATATCTCCCCACCCCATTATAATCATCCTAATTATAACAACACCTCTCAGAGTGCTCTGCTTGCTTTACTCAGAGGGATGCTGAGCTGCAAAGGGTGGAGTGTCAGGAGATTTAGGAATGACAAAGTCATGCAGAATAGCTCAGCGTTCTCTTTTTAGATGCAAAACTAATCGTTCTTGTCAAATGTTAGAAGCGAGGGACTCTTTAACAGCGTATGCAGACAGTGTGTTCTGCTCTGGCACTTACAGGAAATGCCTTTCACTGCAAAATCTCCTGGGTTAGAGGAGGGAAGGGTTTAGCATACCGTGACAGACACAGGTGGGTTACAGGGGTTTTGCATACCTGTGCACACCCTTTAATTGTGTGTGTTTTACGGGAGGGTCAGCTGGAATTATATCAGAACACAACAATCTGATAGGCTCTCCATATTAAAAATATTAATTACAAAACTTTTGCCCTGACTGGATAACAGACTGGAACAGCAGGGTTGAGCCTGTGTGAAAAGGCAGTGCAAGAAAAGCATAGATATCCTAGACTTAAAGTCCATGATATGGTATTTCTAATCTGTACATTTATTTTAAATCAAAGAGCAGTTGTGATCTAGTTTTGTTTTTTTAACTGATCAAACTAGTAGACTCAAGAGTCATACATTTTTTTGGTTTTTAATATTCTAATTTAAACTCTTATGAATTCTTGCTTTTGGTTTTGAGAATGAGTCCACTCTGGATGAATGCAGTCATGAGTATTATCCTGCCATATTGCTGGATTATCCTGTGCTTATGTTGTCTGCAAGTACAATGGGATGAGAGCTGATCACTGAAGCAGAGAAAGCAGGCAAAATGGAAGAGTAATGTTTCATATATGTGAATAGCCATAGGATTTGAGTATATGGGAAGCCTTGAGGTTGGTCCTATATGAGAAAAGAATGTTTCAAAGTTTGCATTTATCTTGACTGTAGCTCGAAACTGTAGGCTGGAGTGAAACAGACAGGTAAGAGTCCACCTGACCTTTTGCCAACCCAGACAGATTTTCACATTGAATATGAGCTGCCATAAAAGTTTAAGGGATATATCCTTCTTGTAAAATATTCATTATCCTCTTCTAACCCTTTTAGTCATCTCAGTGCTGCTTTTTCCAAAGTCCAGTGAAGAATTTTTTATACTGGAGTCAAGGAAATTTCTTTTTTCCTATCAGTGTATACTAATAAACCTATTAAAAATTCACTGATCACTGAATTTCCAGGTTTTAAAATACATGCTTTTATGTCCAACTTTTAGGATCATTTTTCTTGGCTCTGCAGATTAAACACTCAGAATTTGCAGTTACAAAGGCTGTAGCTCTACAGCGTGCTTTGACTGGTCTGCAGCAATGCTTCTGTATGGTTGTGCTCTCTGCTGCTCCCAGGCACACGTTTCTGCACTCTCTGTGTATCAGCATTAGCAAATGTGCAGCCGTGGGGTTAGTTAATGATTTGCATTTAAAGAAATTGATGTTTATTTCTAAATCTGTTTTCTGGGATTAGCTGTTGCACAGCTGCACTATAGTTAGTGCTGACACAAGGAAAGCAAAAGTAACGTGTAGATAGCACCAGAGTAAATCAGAAATCTGATCTTTTGAGAGAATTACATGGCGGAGACAACTGACACAACAATAACATTCTTAGATGTTTCAGACCTTCCATGTTGTTCTTCCTTCAAAAGCACCTTTGTGCATCTCAGGTTGTTTAAACTATGTAGGAATGGTAATTTGATTTTGGTTGGTGTTGTGTTTTAATTTTTTTCAATGTATGATGCATTCCCCTCCTCATATCTTTTTCTACAGCATTTCATGAAGTTTCAGTTTACCCCAAGAAAGAGCTTCCCTTCTTCATCCTCTTCACTGCTGGACTCTGTTCTTTCACAGCCATGCTCGCCCTCCTGACACATCAGTTCCCAGAGCTTATGGGGGTCTTCGCAAAAGCTGTGAGTATTCCCTGCTGCTGCTCTCTTCTGGTAAATAAAGACAGCAATGCAGGCAAACCAGAGCTAAATACTGCCAGGTATTAAATATCTGTGTATTCAGAAGCATCAGTCCATATCTGAGGAAGGGGACATATGCACATCTGTGAAGCTTGCAAATCAGTAAAAGCCACAGCTCTTTGTCTTCTCTGGTTTGTATGGCTTTCTTGGTAGGTTNAAAAAAAAAAAAAAAGAGGGCTTGGCAGGAGAAGTGAATATCTATGTTTTCATATATCATCCACTAAAATAAACTAATAACAGTTTGCAGAACCCCTCTATTTTGTGTAGAGTCATAATAACTGCTGTGATTTCCAATGCAACAGAACTCTCAGAGTGAGCAGAAATAGAATGTGCTGTTAACCAGGACAAATTTCTGTGTTTTTTCCCTGAACTGTCAAGGAGGAAGTAGTCTCAGTATTTCCCTCATAACTTTTCTGAACTACATGCAGAGAAGTCTCTCCTAATTCTGCTTTTTTAATTCACCAAGGATTAATAAATGTTGGAGGATGAGGGGGAAGGGCCATGAATTATTCTAAACCAAACTTTTTTCTTTGCAAAACCAAGAACATCACTGCTCCATGGTGCTAGATGAAAAATCCACTACGGGAAAAGCTCTAGGATAGTAAAAAAGTCCTTCTCCAATAAATACTGAATATCTTTCACTGTAATATATTTTCTCAAATATATTTTTATCTAAGTCTTGTTTTCCCAAACTGGCCTCCTGGCCTTGTTCTTAATGTCTTTGGTGCTTTTGATTTGGGAGTATAGGGAGTAGGGTGGAGGAGGACAGGCTGAAAAGTTTTGGCAAATTCCAGATTGTCAGTACTTTTTCAAACCTCTTTGCAAATGGCAAAAGTCTCCCTTTTCAGGGGAGCTAGGTCTTTTATTAACCCAAGCCTGCAAGTGATAGAGGTCTGGTACAGCAACGGTTCTTATAACAAGAATTTTCTTTCATTCGCTCTAGAAGACCGAAAGTAAGATTAGTTGTAGCAGAAGATACCTCTTCTGTCAGCAAAAAGTGCTGAAAGGTACCTGAAATATTACTCTTTGTCCTGAGTGTGCATGTAGGCGTTAGGTGGACACTTAGTGTTTAACTTGAGTATATGAGCATAAATTTCTCTGTAAAGCTTTCCTTTTATTTGGTGGTTGGGATTTTTGTGTTCCTCAGTTACTGAAGTTAGAGAAGTGTATGACCCTTGTTTGGCTCTTTCAGTCAAATCTTTAGTTTTCTGATACTGTCACAGTTGCAGATCCCAAATCTGTCTCTATTAGCCTTGTTCCTGTGTTTATCAGCCTTGTATCCTGAACAAAGAATATATGCTGACAGTATAATGAGATTTTGTGCTTAGTTCTTCTGCCACAGGCAGTGAGCTACTGGAATTGGAGAAAATTGTTAGACTGTGTTCATGGGCTTAAATCACCTGGCTTTGGATGCCAACTGTAGAGAGAGATAATGGAAGTTACACTGGTGGCACACTGGTAATTGTTTCTCCATGGTTTGGAGCTTGCAGGTTCTAAAGCCAGTTGGTGAGTAGAATCAGACCAGAAGGATCTATTTCCCTGATGTGTAAGTGCAGCTGCCATTGGTGTTAAGATAGATACCCCAAGGTTTTGTATGGGCTTATTCAGTTCTGCCTATCAGAGCAAGTAAAGCTTCTCATCAGTAAGCAGACACAAATAGAATTGAAATGTGAGCTACGTTATGTACATAAAGATGGCAAGATTGCTCAAGACCTTCAAACCTGTATGCATAGAGTTATTATGTCAGTTAACATATATTATGGCTTGGTTCAGCTATATCATGATCTTCATAAACCATGCAGCAGCTGAGCTGGTTTTGTGCATGAGAGGGACAAAATTTAAGATCCTGTGGCATTGATTTCGTAGCTCATAGAAAGACTTCAATTCAGAAGGCTCATTTTTGTTGTCTTTTCTGGGAAAAGTGTCCCAGGTGCACGAGACTTAAGAAAATCATGGCAGACATCCCTTTGAAATGCAGCTGTATCAGGACAGAATAGAAAAGGTTGGACCAGCCCTGACTCTCTGATTTCGGTTTTATGGAAGATAATTTCATAAGTAACTAATTCCCTAAATAGCTAAAAGATGAATGTGCTGTTTCTGTGGCTATGTTCATGGAATTACATATTCCTGTCTGCTGGGCAGTCATTGTGATGGTGCTACATTTCATTGTGAAGCCGTGCACATATGCACCTTATGTTTTACCTGGAAGTAAGTTTGACTCTTCCATGATGATATTGAAATAATCCAGTTCTGCCTTGATATTTTGTCAGACTGAGTATAAATAACTTTAAAATGGACAGTAGATGTTAGCATTTTCTCTTGGCTAGGAAGAAGCATTTTAATAGCTTGTGCTTTTAATTTTTGCTAGCCTTTCTAACAAAAGGCTTAGGGAAGTCAATTAAGAAATAAATACAGGCAGAACAAATTTCTGAGTGCATGGCTTGGCTGAAATTGCCAGGACACTGTTGCTAGTACCGAATTTCTTTCTTTGACATGCAGAAATTTAGCAAAATCTGGGAAATCATTAAAAATATAGAAGTGTGGCGTCTTTCATAATGTGATAACAATAACAGTGTATCTTAAATAAATTTGAGAGTTGTATTAACACAGAGGTCACTATATAATTCCAGTCAACAGACATATCTAAAAGTGTACTGCCTAGTTAAATTTTTAAAATGAGTCAAACTTCAGAAAGACTAATTTTTCTGATTTCATTCCTTTGTTTGCCTGAGATCACTCACATGATGTGTCTCAATATTTCCTGTGTGGTGGATGAGACTTCAGTTCAGCAGGTGGGTTTGCCGTGGGAGGTATTTCATCTACTTGGACCTCTACAGATGCTGATGCAGGGAACATGTGGATCCAGTCACAAGGACTGAGCACTGAATAGGCAGTTTATCCATGTAAACACCAACCACACTGTGGAAAAGCTTGAAAAGAGACTTCTACATACATATTTGAATCAAATGGTGCTATTCAGAAGGTGCTACCAGAAAGCTACTTTTGGACAGCTTTGAAATAGCCAGGTTGATGGTTTTCTTTTCAAGCACAAAGTAATAATAGAAAACAGGTCTCCTATCACCCCTTCTGCCACCTTGAATTCTTACTCTACTGCTGGTGCTGGTTTTTGTGATCTCTGTAGAAAAAGACAGTCAGTCTGACAGACTGTCAGACAGACAGTGAAATGGAAATGCAAAACAATTTAAAAAACCCAAAACCAAACCCTAAGAAAAAACTTCAACATGTATCATGCTGACTAAGCTCTCTTGGGTGCTGGCAACAAGCTGGATAGGCATCTGCTACTGAGGAAAGGAGGACCAGGAGCATTCCAAGGGCCAGACAGCCCCAGCACGGGTATTGGTTACATCACTTTGCACAAGAGAGTAGGTGGCATCCTCAACTTCTTGTTGTCGGCAAAGGTTTTGCTTGGACTTTATGAAAGTCAGGTTTTGGTATCCTTGAGTTCAAATGTATTTTGTAGACCCACTGATTTTCCAGCTGGAAAAAAACTTGGCTTGCTTTAAGCTGCAGATAATTTGCTGAGTTTGTTATAGAATACAATCAACTACTTGAGCAACAAAATTCCTGTAAATTGCAGTAAAAGTCACTGTCAGGCAAATTACTCTTGTTTCATTGATTTAACAAGTATGTTATTTACACTAGTTACAAAGCTGAGTTTCATTCAAGTAGATGTCATGGTACAAGCTTACCACATAAATCAAGTGCTGCTCAAATAGCAGAAGATATCCTCTGAAGAGCCTTTTGCATTTTCCAGAATTAAAGGAACATATTTATTTAAGCACTTCCGAGCTTAACCAGAGGGAATGCTTCTCTTTGGCCTAAGCCACATGAAACAGAAAGAGCAGTCTCTAAGATTAGGTAAATCAGCATTTCATTGATTAACCTGTGGCTTATGTTATATAGCTTCACCTTTAGCACCAGAACTGAAATACTCAGTTCTGCTTCAGTTAGTTTTTCCTTCGACCTGTGCTTATGACAAAATGACATTACCAGTGGTGGTGTTCCCTGGTTTTCCCACGATGCACAAGTGGTCCATGATGTAGTGTCTGCATTGTATGCAACCACATCCAAGAGGAAAAAAAGAATTCAGGTGCTTACTATTGCCTTTAAAAAGCATAAGCATCATAAATGCTGTACTTTCTCATACACATATAGGGCCCCAGCATAGGTGTGTGTAATGTGTAGAGCTGAATTGCAGACAATGTAAAGCACAGTTAATACATGTTTTTCAAAATTTCAGGAGTGCTTTGAGTACCTGAGTTCTGCGATGTGTAGCTGCCAGTGTTTTTTTCCTGTGATTGAATATTCTCCATTCACTTGATTTTTTCACTTATGCCTGTCTGAACACTGATATATTGAAGTCTCTTTGAATGTTGCATTCTGTAATAGAGAGAGGATGTTAAAATAAACTTTAGTCAATGATGCAGAGTATGTTGAGATAAATGACAGTCAGTGATGCCTCAGTGTATATAGCAGATCTGTAGATAACCCTGAGCCATTTTAAATCTGCATCTCAAGGCACGCTTTTTGTCTCTCTTTCTCTTCAGTAGCTTTTGGGTTGAGCCTTTAGTAGCTTCAGTATGAGCTTCAGTCTAGGATGTGAGATGTGTGAAAACTTCTGTATTTCATCACTTTGATCTTTGTAAAGATGGGGCTCTTGCTTTCTTTACTGCAAAATCCAGAAATCTCTGTATATGCAAGGTTCAAGAATTTGAAAGTCTTTATATGTGAATTATGTAATATTTATCATGCTGGAGGATTTTACAGAGGAACACAGCAAGAATATCTTACCTTATTGGACAGCTTTCTCTTGAGATGTATTGTCTCCTGGATTTTGATCTGAATGTGTATCTGCTTTATTTACAGTTTCTCAGCACCCTCTTTGCCCCTTTAAATTTTGTGATGGAAAAGGTAGAAAGTATCCTGCCCTCCAGCCTGTGGCACCAGCTGACGAGGATCTAAGGGAGCATGCCTGCTGACTGACTGCCATGACATCTTCTGTGCCAACTTTTTGTTGACCACAAGAAAGCATGATAAAAAAGGGAAGCAGTTATAAGACTTAAAAACTCTTCATGGATTGTCTGTTCTCATATAAAAACTGTTTTGTTGTACAAAATACATTGATGTTAGGTTCTATTATATTTTGCCTTCAGAAAATAAAAAAATAAACTTTTGTGTATTGTAGTATTGCTGTCTTGACTTTTTCAGAACACAGATTCTACATTTTGTTTTTAAATGTGTGGTATCTGTTTCACCATAGCTAGGGTGTGGCTACACATTCAGCTGATGAAAAGACACTACTAATGGTACAACTGAGCAATGTCTCACTGCCTTTTCTTAGGGAGTTCAATTAGGGTGAAGCCCTCACCTCTACAGATGGTCTAGATGAGGCTTCTAGACAGTCAGAGCTCTTGCTTAAAGCAGCTTTAGGCTCTCCAGGCAGTTTGGATGGCACACTGGCCTTCTGATGACCTTCTCTGCACAGAGGTCAGCTGATCCTCATTTGAATTTTCAAGAAGCCCACATAATTGACAGATTTTCCTCACACCCCTATTGTTTCAGGTACCTTCTGAAGGCTCATTAGCAAAATTTGTGTTGGTTCATGCACAATTTATAGAGAGGTTGGTGTTTCAATATACTGATCACCTCGGGTAATCTTATCCTTGTGCTGTGACTGTTCAGACTAAGTATTCATTTATGACTGAGCTACTTTAGATGGAAACTTCCAAGGCCAGCTCTGAGATGAAGATTCTGATGTGGAAGTTGAAGCAAACAGTCCTCTCTGTCAAGAAATGAAAGTGCATCCTTGCAGATGCCTCAAGGATATTTTTTTCCGGCTCACCTTCTAGATAAGGAAGCATAGCCCTGATGCAGTGGATCAAAAATGCCACTTTACCATTTCAACTTTGCTGTTGCTCTTAAAATGCTGAGTGGTTTAAGGGACTGGGATCAGCAGCAGATAAGTTTGTTTATCAATGAGGAAATGAGTGAGCAGAGACAAAACTCCCAGTACTAGAACTGATATAAAAGGAAGTGTTTCTTAACAATAGGAGATGCATTACTTTTTTTTTTTTTTCACTTGATCACAGACACAGTAGTAGAAGACAGATGTTTGTCCAAGTAAGCAAAAGTACTATGTTAACACTCCTGCGCTATGAGATTAAAAAAAGGCAGCTCCACACCAGGAGAAATCAGCTATGAGACTTGGGGGAAGATACAGAAGCCCATGGACAAATGTTAGAGCTGCTGGGGCTGTAAGGGGTTTCCATACAGGTATTTCATCTCTGGCTATTACTCCTGTAAAACAATTCACTGTAAGGTTGAAATTAGTCTGGCTTGCAGTTAATGTAGGATGTGGCATAAGATTAGAGATAATGGATTGCTAGTGGATAAGCATGTGGAAGTATGAAATGGACCAATATTTATCTTCTCCTATTTTCACCTGAATTGTTAGAACAGCCACAGAAAACACCCTCACAGCAGGTGCTGCTATGTATCTCCAGCGGAAAAACTAGGGATAACCATATTGATTTGTTTGCCTCACAACAGCACTGTCAGAATTATTTAAGGCTTGAAAATCAGAAGGATCAGGCATAGTCAGCTCTTGTCCTATGCTGCTTTGTATCACTTATTTCCAGACACCTGTACCCTATATTGCAAAAGAACAAATTTATGTGATTCACAGTCATAAATATAAATGCATTTGCACCTCAGTGTATATGTAGCTATATACAAATCTCCATATTTGTCAGCAGCTACAGCAGTAGTTTGGCCTTCTGTTCAAAGATACTATGATCTGCGTGGGAATTACTATCTTTAATACTCTGATAAAAAGGATTGCTTAACTCCTGGAAGAACCATTTCCTTTCCTTCAACCATGGGGAACATTTAGGAACTCAAAAATACCTTTATGCAATTTTATTTCTACTACTTCTAGTATCTGTCTCCCTAATAAGCAATAATGGGCCATGGATTTTATCTAGAAAATCTCTCTTTAATTATAATTCTAGGCATCTGGAAGACTAGGCAAATCAGACAAAAGAATTTTCTTTTCATTGGGCAGAGTTTATTGCCTTTGGCTTTGCTGCCTCTGACATGTTTCCTGTTAAGTTCAGTATGGCTTAGATCAAAAAGCAAACACAGCCTGTGATTATAATGACGGAAAGCCTCTGGCTTAGTGCAGAGATGAGCCTTGAGGAAATCTGGTTCAGATAATAATTCATCTTCAGATTTAGGGATGGAGGAAGCTTTTTAATGTTAGCAGTTGCTGTTTTTTCTCTTTAAAGACAACTTAGTAGGATTTGTATGCACATTATCTCTTTACACTATAAACTGCATAGAACAAAAAAGGAGAGGACCCCCCAGGAGTGTCAAGTCAAGCTGGTCACCTTCTGTCCCTCTCTCCCACTGGATAGATTTACAGCTGCTCCCTGGCAGGAACTGCACTCGGAGAGGTGAGTGCTGTGCCAAGGAAAGGGCTGCTGCTTTCTCTCTTTCATCATTTGGTGTGTATGCTGAACATACAGACTGCTTTTCAGAGCATAGAAGTCCTTACCCCAGTAGAAAGGAGGAAAATTATCAGGAGTTTTGCCATGTTGAAGAAATCTGCAGAAGCTAAGCATCTAGAGGAAGCTGCACCTCTTGCACACACCACACACCACACACCCCCCTTCACAACCAGTGTGGCTGTCACCCTGTGGTGGCCCTAAAAACCTCAGTGGCTCTAGTTAGAGCAGATTGTGCAAGGTAGCCCCTGGCTCCATCTGCCTCCCACCACAGAGGGAGCTGTCAATGTATTGATTCATATGCATTTGCTTCTTTCACACAAGAGATCTTACTTTATGAAGTTACATCCATTTCACCAGGCAAATGAGCTGTTACACAAAAGAAACAACCTAAAATCATGTTTGCAGTTACAGCTCATCAGCTGCTGCTCTCTTTCTGATAATAATACAAGTTCATTTGTACCGTTTGAAGTGGCAGGTAAAACCTGCAGGCTGTGACATGAGACCACAAAGCCACTTCTGCCCTTGGAGGCAGCCATCACCTGCCTGAAGTCCTTCCAAAGAGTGCTGGGCAAACGCCGTGGAGAAGATCGAGCCTTGGTACACTTTGTGCTGCCACACTGGAGTAAGAGCTGGTTTTTCTCAGCAAAAGCACCCTCCCCAGGTCCAGATCTTCACTAATCCCCAAACACTCCTCTCCCCCTTGCCACCATACACTAAGCCCCACAAGAAGCTGGACGTGAAGCCTGCAGGCAGTGACCAACAGCTGTGGTTTGGGCATGCAGGCTGGCTGCCCTTCAGCAGCTGTGCAGCACAGTACCAGAAATGCAGCATTTTATTTCTAATTCACATCTGCAAAGAAATTAACACAGAGATGGGAGGCCAGGATGAGATGCACAAATTGTTTTTAGATATTTTTCCAGGAAAAGGAAAAGCAGCAATCTCTCAAGCTTCAATGCCCACAAGCCCTAATATACACCACCATACCTAAGTCATTCCCCATTCTCCATGTGGTAAAAGAAAATTAAACTTTTTTTACTAGATTTCACCTATAAGAGCACAACACACTTTTTAGGGTAAAGTTTGTTGAAAATGGTGGGGAGGGAGCAATCCCAAAAAGCTTGGCAGGCTAACAGCATTTCAGGGCGCTGCTAGGTTCTGAGTTCATGCAGCAAATTAAAGGGAACTCCCTCAAGTAAATTGGACTGCATATTTTAAAAAAATAATCTACAACCTTTAGCCTCAGCTAACATTATTCTGACACTAAAATATCTACCTAGAGACAGCTGTTTCCTCTTCATGACTAAATACATGAGTAAATTTATTCCATAGAACAAAATACAATATTATTTCATTTGCCATGCCTGATTTCTGTTTCCTCTTTTTTTCTCCTTTTTTTTCCCTTTTATATTCTTTGCTGGATTTGCTGAAGATCATGGAGGGGTCTTTCCTAGCAATATTTTCATCTCTGAGTGTCTTTTGCCACTAAGAAATAGCAAAAGTTTCTGGAAGTGCATTTCTTTGTGGAAGAGGCAGCAGAAATGCCTACAGCTGTAAAAAGCCTACCTTGAGCTCTTAAAAAAACCCCAAAAAACCATAAATACAGAAAAAACTGTCACCAAGTAAGTGGTCAGCTCAGCGCTTACCCATTTGTTATGCTGTGAAATATTCTGGGTCTCCTCTGGTGAAGTGGCTTTGATGCAGGCATTGCATCACAGCTTATTGATAAGGCACAGGCCTGAAATGGGAACATCAGCTTGCTGTGCACACCTGGGTGGGCTCACTGCTGGACAGGGTAACAAAGGACACTGAAAAGGCCAAGGGACTCAATGTCTCCATCTTCCTGGTCTTACTGGTAAGACCAGCCTTCAGGAACAACAGGCCTCTGACCCAGGGGAATGTTTGGAGCAAGAAGATGTTTCTTAGCAGAGGAGATCCAGGTTGGGGAATAAAAGTTAAATACGCCTTTGATACAGTGACTCCAAAGCGCTTTATCTGGGACTGCGGAATTCAGGTGAGTTGATTTTCTGGAATATTAAACAAATAACAGGTTTAAGAAGAGATCTGACTTCATTACCCTTCATTCAACTACCTAGAACAAGTTCTCATAAGAATGAGCCTTTTTTTCTTCTTTCCAGAACATTGAAATATTTTCAGCTTTATTACATAGGTAATCTTTTAGACTACTCCCTGAATCTTTAAAAAAATAGCTCTAAAAAGTTAAAAATCATTATACTGCTTTTAAATTCTTTAAGGCTTAAAGCATGATATTGCTGAGGCTACATGTGGATTTAATTTCACAGTGAAATCCCAATAAAAATTCTCCTTGGAGCTCACCTTTAAATACAATTAGGTATGAAATTTTCCTTATCCAGCCCAGAGCCAGAATTGGCAGTAATGAAGAGGCCAACAGTTTAACTCCTGAGTTGCACATGGGTGCCTATGCCCACGTTATACATGCACAGCATGTGCAGAAACACGTGGGCAGGGCTGTTCCCACCAGCAGTTGGTTTATAGAGAGAAGTGTGATCATTGTTACCACTAGCCATGATCATTTCCACATACAGTAACTGAAACATTATCTTATTGTCCAAATAAAGAACTTTCTGGAGCCCCCTAATCTTTTAATACCAGCTGTGGCTTCTGGAGATGAATGACCCATTTTAATGATGCAAACTGTTTCCAAAGCCTTGCAGATGCAAATGACTGCTCCCTCAAGACCACGTAATGCCAAACCCTCTTTTTAAATAGTCTTTTTAAAAAGTTCCAAAAAACCCCCATACTCAGGATACTCACTTTATTTCCTTGGTTATCTACTTGGATATTTCTTTTTCCTGCACTGTTTGTACCTGCTAGGGTTCTTCCAGTCTATTTCATTTTCATATGGAAATTTTACTTTAATCTACAATACGTTCTAACACTCATTCAACCTCCTTTTCCCATGTTATTTTTTCATTGCCTTGCCTGTCTCTGCTCTTCATGGGTGCTTTTTCAGAGCCTTATTATACTTATTGGCACAGAACCCATTTTTCTCTTGGTTCATGTGGCTGATCTCTGCCCTGAGGAGAGGCAGCTGGTCTCTCTCTGACCCAGTTCCTCTGCACCAAGGTTGCAATTTCTGGGCCTCATAAGCCTACACATCTTTACAGTAACTTCTTGTTTTGTGCTGATCCCAGCCCAGCACATGGACCTGGCACAACCTATAACTGCCTCCATCACAGGCCAATACACTCCACACGATACACATCACAAGCATGGGGTTTTTGCAGGAAGTATGCAGAAAAAATCTGATTTGGAAGTCCCCACCTGAGTGGAAAATATCATTTTGAGCACATTTAATAAGATTTATTAACTTTAAAAGAACATAGAAGCTGATAACTTCTTTAGAATCCAAGTCATTACTGAGGCAAGATATTTCCTTCTCCACCACTGTTCGCAAATATTTTTCACTATTTGTATGTGAAAAGAGGAGACTTTGTCCTTAGGTAGTTGAGTGTCCTGTACCCAGCTTTCACTAGGCTGAAAAAACATTCTCTTCAATCCTTCAGATCAGAAAAAAAAAATCTTCAGCAGTTAATATTAATTACTTTTTAAAAACTTTTAAGGCAAGTTTTCACAAACATGTAACTAAGATACCTGCTTTGACTCTTTAATAGTTCATCGAAGTGTTGTGGCTGAGTACATCTCCTGCAATTTCCTTTGTTTTAGGCCATGGGCCGATTTGTGCCCCACAGGAGGCCACAGTGTGCTAATGGTGGCCAGGGTGGCCTCAGGTGGACACCTTACTGGAAACTCTAGTCCACCAGGGATGAACAAACACCCTTCCAGTAAAGCTCTTCACCAGTCTGGCCCCAAATTTTCTTTCATGGGGAAATCATCAACCAGTGCTCAAACTCCTGAGGCATTTGGTATCCAGGGCTCAACTGTGACCTGACCAAGATCTTTCAGACGATGCTTGAGCAACCCCAGCCCATGCAGTTGGTGGTGGTGATCTTGTAAAAGTGCCACATTTTGTATCTTCTTGTGTTCCTGACGGCAGGAATGAATTGCCACAAGGATTCTGGATGAGAATTACATGGTAGTTGGAAGAGTCTTGGCATAAGTTTGTCCTTCCAGAGTTTGTCTGTGCACAGACAGCTCTGCAGCAACACTGTAATGCAGAAATGCAAAGTAAATGCTGCAGGGTTTGAATCAATTATTCAGCAGCTTCTGTGCAATGAACAAAGGCAAAACAGGCATAAAAGTCAAAAAGACCTCTGATGCATTCCCTGCATGGACCAGGAAGGACAAAGGCTGTGGTCCTCAGCACCAGTAGCCTGTGCATCATGTCCGGGAAATCCAGCCAGCGCTCTTTGGTGCTTTGCAGGTGTGAATGTCCACCACTTCCAGGCAGTCCTGGCAGCGCACAGCACAACACCAGTGGAATTTGCACTCGCATTTTGTCATCCTGCTGACACGGGAGGTGTCGTAGCCTCTCCCACAGCACATCACTTCACAGCTGTCCATGCCACGGGAGGTTTGGTTACACACCCGACCAGCTGTCCCAAGGGACCCTGCAAAGGGAACGCAGCAAAGGTCAGGAGGCGCATTAGGAGACTTAATTTGCAATGTGTGTGATCCTTCAACATCACATCACCCAGGATTCAATATCAAGCCAGAGAAATGCCTATAATAAGGTAAAATTGCTCTCATATTTCCCCTAGACATCAGGTCTGGAAATGAGAAGGAATAAAATGGATGAAATACTTCAAGGCTCTGCTTGATCCTGTTAATATCATCATGCTTTACTTCACCCTTCCTTAGCTTTCCTCCAGAGAGCAGACACCCTTCCCGAGGCAGCTGTGCAGGCCCTTCCTGCTCCCTGCACCCAGTCCCCCAGGACTGTCTGAAATGGGATGCCCAAGTGGAGCATTTCGTGGTGCTTGGGATCTCATGGGCTTTACTGGGGAGCTCTGGGTGGGCAGAGGAGGGCTAGGAGAGAGGACACCATGAAATTTGGTGGCTGCAAGGTTCACAGTGGGTAAAGTAACTGTGCTGCCAGTGATTAAAGCCTTGCAGAAGTGAGTGCAGAAGCACCCCAGGCATCTGGCATCACTGCTGTGTCCACCCACAGGCCCCATTCCACCAGCTCAGGTGGCAACTGAAGAGCTGCTGCTCTGTGTGCCTCTCGTCTCTGCGGGGTAACACCAAGGGTTCTTCTCTCCTTTCATGATGAGATTAGAAGAAACTGAATTACAGCCTGCGGTGGACAGAACGGGGGAGAGGGAGCATACCACACCTTGTCATGTTCTTGAAACACCCAGGAGTGGCTGAAATGCCCGTGCCTATATCCATGTGGCACAAAATGGCTCTGTAAGGCATGTCAGCCTGAATAGTGACCATACCTCATAGGAGCCACTGTTCATCTAGCACAAACTGATTTTAGGGTACATTTTAGGATCAATACTACAGCTGCTGACAGCTTATTACCACCAATCTGAAAACTTCATAGAAATTAATTGCCTCACCTAATTTCCTATGTATTGCTATTATGAATCAAATGCAGGTATGTCCACAAAATTAACATTCTTCTGACATTTTCCATAGACCTGATTGATTACAACTCCATTCTTTTCTTGGGCAAGGTGATATTCCCTAAGTAATGGCTGTGGTCAATAAATTAACTGGATATATTTTACAAAGTGTATTCACAGGTGCACACTGAACATGAACAATTTACCTTCTTAAGGAAAACAAATACATGCAAACATTAATTAAAATTTGCATGAGCTAGGATAGCAAACCAATCTTAATTAATAAAAATGTAAACTGCAGTTAAATTGTAATTATTAACAATTTAAGATGAATAAATAAATTCCAATTTTCTCTTTTTTTTCCACCTATGGTGTATTTATGGTTGTATACACTGATGTTGCTCTCTCAAAGCAGTTTGTAACATACAAGTCTTCACTGTCCCTCCATCCCCTGCTGCTTCCCCAACATCAGGGAGACTTCATGTTATACGGGGGCTGGTCCCAAGCCACTAATGCAATGAGGGGTCTCAGGGACTGTGGCAGTCACCTTCTCTGATGTTTTTCCATGGGACTGACACATGATCCAGCCTCTCAGCCATGGGGGTGCTGATTCTCCTCTTTGTGCATCAAATTTAGGACAGGCTTCAACCGCCGTCCTGGAGAAGCACTTCAACCCCTAGAACACATCTCAGCTTCCCTCCCATGGCCTAGATTCCTGCATTTATTTAAATATTTAAATATTCATTGGGTAGAAGTATTCACCTGGAAAGCTTCCCTCTCGAACGGCTGGCTCATGTCTTTTCAGGCAGAGCAGGAGGCTGTTGGTGGCTGCTGGCCCCGGGCTCAGCAGTTGCCCCCCCAGGAGCCACTGGCCAGCTGCCACCCAGGGCCGAGCCCCCGGCCCTGCCTCAGGAGCCCTGAGCTGCCCAGGGGCTGGCCGGGCAGAGATGTGCTGAGCCATCCCAGAGGGAACTGGCAGAGGGAAGAGAAAACACACTGAATGGAGCCAGAAACAGGCTCCTGCAGCCCCATGAATCCCAAATCTCCTTGGGGTCTGAGAGTGTTCATGCTGCTGCCAATGGAACAACACTCTGCAAAATGTCCTTGGGGAGGCAGCTGAACAGAACTTTAAAGTAAGCCTCTGATACTTGGGGGAGCATCTCTGTAGGATGAAACAAACAGCAATGTGGTGCATCAGGCACACCCTGCACCAGGAAACCACCAGGAACTCCTACTCCTGGCCTACTGTCCCTACAGCCGGTGCCAGCACCTGGATTCCCCTGCAGGAAGGCCTGGGGAGGAGAGCTGCCCTCAGCAGTGACCCACATGGGCACACACTACCCCCAGCAAGCCCTCAGCCATGCAGCTCTCCCTGCAAAGCCAGCTGCACCGGGGCAACTGGCACAACAGGCATAGCAGTGATGCCAAAAGGCCCTTCCCAGACCTTTTTTTCAGGAATCACTCCATAATGGGGAAAGAGAGCCTTCCAGCGGCCCCCAGTGCTCCCAGTCTAGGCAAGGCTGAGAAGTCAGGAGGATGCAGAGCTACATGATGTACCTGTGGTCTCACGGGAAGCCTGTGGCAGAAAACAAGCCAGATCCTGCTTCCCAGCCATCACACTCTCCTCCATCCATGACTCTGAGCAAACAGCTGGGACACTTGAACGTAAGTTCTGCTGTTTGTCTCCGCCCACTGCATCACATCCCAGACTGTGCAAAATACAACCAAATTCACAAAAATGGTTATTAGCCTTTGGAATGAATTTCCCAGGTAGGGGGTGGAGTCACTGGCCCTGGAGATGTTTAAGGAGAGACTTGGTGTGGAGCTTAATGCATTACCTAGTTGACATGGTGGTGTTCGCTCAAAGGTTGTATTTGATGATCTCAGAGGTCTTTTCCAACCTAATTGATTCAGTGAATAACTTTTAAAGGCACTTGTCCTTCTCTCTCTGTTCAGACCAAAAAAACAGTATAAAGGCCAAGCTTTGTACCCCATGCAATTTTGTGACCCATGTGATTAACATCCTGTATCAGGAATTCACACCAGTGATGGAAAAGCAAAGGCATGCTCCAGCTCAGCACAACTCCAGCCAGGAGCAGAGTGGGGCCATGTCATTTGGCTACTGGGAGTGAACACCCCACATTGCCCCACATCCATCAGGAGCTGCCCAGCTGAGGCACAAGTTAGTTTCCAAGTCCAATGCTCTTATTTCCAGATGTCACACAGCATTAAAGGACAACCTAAGCAGGATGAACCCACTGCTTTCAACAGGAGTTTTGTCACCAACTTCAAAATTATTTCAGCCACTAACAGTCAGAATCTGGTATCATCTGATGCTGACCACAAAAAACAACGTCAACATTTACTACCCCACTAGGACAGGGGACTAAATTATCTACAGATTGAGACAAAAGTGAAAACAAACTCATATAAAGGCTTAGTTTTTGAGCAAACCCAACTTTTTAAAGTTCAAACAGCATCTCCAGAATATCTGCAGCTTCTCTAGTGAGAAAGAAAATTAACAATAACTATCACTGAGGAGCCAGACAAGTTACTGCGTTCCTTGGCAGGTCCCTGAGTGATGAAGGCAGCAGAAGACACTGCACAAAATAAGGCAGTTTTCTGCTTGCTACCTGCAGTGCACCTCCTCAGCACTTACAAGGCAGGAGTAGGTTCTAACTTGTAAAAGTTTTTGTAAAACCTCTTTGTTTTCATTTCAAATGTTGGAATTGCCATGCCTACACACATTTTACCTGCCAAAACATCCTCAGCTTTTCATACTGGCAACTTCACAGCCCATACATCAGGCCCTTTCTTCTCAGTTTGCGCAGTTATTTTGGAAGTCAACATGTGTTACATTGAAAACTACTTTTTTCCATTCTTAAAGCCCTAAAATGTATTTATTAGTTTATGATGAGTGCTTTTTCTTTCTAATTATGTTGATTAAAATCTGGTGTCAAGCAATAACATTCATTATTAGACTTTCCCACACATACATAAAAGCAAAAAAAAAGTGCAAAACCTGTGAAATCCCCAATGATAGTTTCCTCAGAAGTGTTTTTGGGGAAAAAATAATTAAAGGAAATATTCACAGAAAAGTAGCTCTGAAGCTACTGGACTATATGTACAACAGCCAGTACAGAAGGGCTGGAGAGAACAGGCAGTATACATTGGAGGCAGATTTGTCTGGAGGGTCTGGGATTTCCCAGGCCAGTGCAGAAGAGATGGCAATGTGTTGATAAAAACAGCTTATCCAGATTCAGTTTCAAGTAAACGTGTCTCGTTCTAATTCCTGTAGCCACTGAGAGCATTCCTAAGCCCGCAGCTTCCAGAGGCTCTTGGGGTGATGGCACTGCTCCCTGGCCAGGAGGTGCTTGGAGGAGAGCTGCCCTGATGGGGAGCCATTGAAGCACCCCCACCAGCCTGCCCGGGGCTGGGACTGCGCCCGACGTGTTTGCCGTGTGCAGACTGGGAGACAGGGGCCCAGAAGTCACACAGGGACTGCCTGTATGTAGCCAGCCTCAGGGAGAAGTGTTTGACATAGATCACAATTGGTTTCCCTACATGGTGTGTTACATTCCTCAAGCACTGACACATCTTGCACGACACCAGGACTCGCAGATTACACTTTAAATTCCAGACTACACTCGGTACTTGGCCTCATTCCTCTCAAAAATGCAGCAAATGGCTTACGTGGGGCAGCAAGGGGAAAAGAATTAACACAAAAACAATCCTGTGGAGTACTCAAAGCAGGTCACCCCGGGCAGGTCACTCAGCTCCAGAGGGCTGCAGGTAGCACTGCAGGTGCCTCTCTGCAGTGCTTTGTGCAAGGAGACCAGCGGTGGAGGGCCCTCAAACATGGTCACACCCTATCTGCCTGTTGGGGACACGGGAGATGGGCCCTGCAATCCCAGGAATGTGACCCCACGCACAGGTAGCAACACTGGCTTTGACAGTGCCCAGACAGTGCCCAGACTGGGACCATGTGAGTGTTTGGAGAAACCTGTGGATGATTTGAATCATGTGGCACATGGAATTGCAGCAAGTTCCGAGGGACTGCTGCAGCAGCTTGAGGTCATCTGTATGTAGACATGCCCTGTGTCTCAAGTGCTGCCTAGAGGTTTTTGGTTGCTCTGCACCAATGAATTTTTACTAAACTTGTTACTAAACATTTTCTTTTCAGGGAGATGTTACGCTGCTTTAACAGTGTCAATGAACCGCAGGCTCTAACAAAGGCTCAGCCAGCAGGCAGCTGGTGTGCTTGTCCCTAAAGCAGCCTCTGTGTGTCCTCTGGTATATCCCAAACATGATAAACTGACAACAGCTTTCAACCAACCTAGCCTGCATGGATGGACAATTAGCAACTTTTTAAAACTTAAAATGCTTAAAATAGAACCTTATAAGCAGACAAGCAAGAAGGGTTTTTAGAACATTTTGGAGGTGAAGTAGCACATTAAAGGTAAGGTAGTACATGCAACAGCAGGACTGTCACTTGTACAGCTGTCACTTTAGTCCCTGTCACAGCTCTATCACTCCTAACAGGTCTCTTCCTGTGCAGTCCTGAGTGTGCTTGTATTGGGTTTGGGAGCTGGAAATTTATGATACTATAAGGAAGACAATGCAAAGCATAGCAAAATTTGTATGTTCACAACATGATTTTTAAAAGCTCTCTGGGATGTTCTAGCTCTGTTTCTATCAAATTTTGAATATAAAATTGCGAGCAAAAACTATTTCAGTAGAGTTACGTGTGCAGGGTTAAAGGAATTCTGAACACTTCTGAAAATCTTCCTTTCGTCCTTCACGAAATCTTAAGGCAAGGAAAAAGGTGGTTATCACATTCTCTTGCTATTCAGCTACTTTTAGTGATTTCCCATATTATACCTCTCTTGAAATCAATTCCTCTTCTTTTCCTTCTAGAGCAAAAAAGAACCCAAACAAACCACATTTTAGGGTGTTCCTCGTATGTATGTCCAGTTGCCCCCTCAGACAGACTGCCAGGCCCAGGGTGGAAGCTCCACTGGGGGAAGAGAAGGTATCTGCCTTTTTTGGGTGATGGCAGAATTCTTGAGCACCTTTAACTCACTGGTTCCTATATGTTAGCACAATCAAGCCACAGAGGACACTGGCTTGGACATTTTACAGTTTGTGAAGTTGTCTCCTGGTCAAATCATAGTGCTTCACAAGGTTTACCCTGTGAATCCTTCATTCAGCCCTCATACCAACCAACCTCCAGGTAAATTTTTTTCCTGAAGCACTGAACCACTTGAATTCCCTGGAGAATGAAAGGCAGAACTGTATTAAAGGACATACTAAAACCCTGTGGTATTAGATTCAGCTGACACTGAGATGCTCCCCACCTATTTCCAAACTCAGACTTCCATAATCTCATTTCATTTGCATGTCATTTAATGGGGCTGGCACTCTGCAATGCTCAACAGGGCAAACCAAAAAAAGGGAAAAAATGTTGTTTAGCTGCCAAAATCATCTCCTTCAAAGCCAGATCAGGTGGTTTGGGGTTTTTTTTTGTGGTTCTTTTTTTGCTCCATGCAAGCAGCAGGGCATTCCACATCCCGTCAAAGGTTTACTGCAGTTTGCTAAAAATATGCTCTTTCAAACAGCCACATTCTCTGAATTCTGGGCAGCTGAGAAATACCACCTCAGCTTCAGCCTTTTCTTGAGCTGAGCCAAAGAACATGTCTGACTTTGCCATCTCTGGGCAGGCTTGTCAGTGTCTGGCAAATGCACATAATACACTGTGGTGAAAAATGCCCACTCTCCTCCACAATGACAAGACAGACAGATGAGATTAGTTTTAGTACGAAAAGATTATTAAATGGCTTTTTGACATAGAATTGTGTTCTCCTTCCAGACAAAATGAAATCATGGGTTTGACAATGAATGAGGCAACCTCAAGAGATAAATGTTTTGAAAAAATCCTAGTCTGCAAAAAAAATCTCTGCACAATGCCACAACATGCCCATTTACTCACTTGGATTAAAGAATTAGACTTCACAGTACCAGTCACTATTCAAGGAACAGTATGTGCTCATGCAGGTAATAAACATCACCTGCCAAAATAATAAGTAACATTTAAAACTATGTTGACAACTAAACTAACCAGAAACTCTGTACAATATAATTGTACTGGATGAAATTCTGGGTTCATTGAAGTCAATAGTACATGACCAGGAATTCACATATTGTTCTTGTTTAAATACAGCTGTTTTGCAATGTTTATTCCATGCAAACTTGGATTGTAAATATGCAGCAGTGCCAAAAAGAGTTGAGCTGCATTGCTATCCAGATACTTATGAATTTGTCATATGGGGTGCAATCTGGTCCGTTATTCAATCTATTAATTAGTTCCACAACTTCTCTCATGCATTACTCAGTCTGACTCTCTTTTCCAAATTTCTGGTTTTCTAGTTGCTAGTTTTTAATTGCCACACCAGGAAATACTAGACATGGGTCAAGCACCATTAGCAGGATTCCTGGTGCTTGGCAATGCCTTCAGTTCTGTAATACTGTTAAGTATGTCTCAGTGAATCTCAGAAGCAGGAAAATCCAGTATGAAGAGCAGCACTAATACTTTATCTCTTCCCACAGGGGCTGGCACAGCTCTTCAGCAAATGTGATAGTTGTCATGGACAGAGCCAACACTGCCTCGCAAAGAGGAATAAACAGCTGTGTCATTCAGCCTGGTGTGCTGTGTCCCACCGACCTCCCCTCCTTCATCCACCTGCACATCCTCCATCTGCCTCACCCCACGTCACCCACAGCTGCCTTGGCTGGTGCAAGCAGGGTTGTATTGTCACAAGCTGTACCTCCCACATCAGATGGGGACAGGTGTGTCTACAATCGGGCTCCACAGTCACAGCGAGCTGTGGGAACGTGCAGATGAAGGAGGGCACTGCAGCCATAGTGTAACAACGTGGCAGGGAAGCAGTGTAACAGGAGGGGGCATCACAGGGACATCATGGGACTTGGAGCAGCTCTGGAGTGAGCTGTGTGACACAAGAGTGAGTGTGGCTGTGCCCAGTATGGACCTGCCTCCAGACCGCGACTCAAACTTGTACTGAAAGCAGCAAACTTGTACAGAAAGAATAGCTTTGCCTTACAGCATCTCCAGGGCTCCATAGCATCTGGCAGAAACTGCTGGATTATATTAGAACAACTGGCTGCTGTACATCCAGAGACATTGAGGAACTATTGTCCTTGTACTGAGTCCTTCCAAAACATCTTCTTTCCTGTTTCCTGCTGGTTACATGCATGGATTTATGTTTCTATATTTTTATAACTATCTATCTACACACACACTCAATAAAATTATAAGTTTTGACCTTTGAAGCATAAACATCTTAAACAAAACCATTTGTGTGTAATGATAGAGGCTTACCTACATCCCTGTCTCGGATACAGTAGTCTGGAGAGCTTTCAAAGTACACCAGGTCATTCTTAGTTGGCTTCTTAAATTTCTTATTAGCCACAGTGAAACCCGTGCCGTCTTGATTCATGACCACCTGAATCGCTCCATTGTATTTCTTCCACAGATAATCTCCTGTTTTCCTAAAGTCTGCCATGGCCAGCCAGCAGGTCCTTAGAGTGCACGATCCACTCACACCGTGACATTTGCACTCCTGTTTCAAAAACCGCTTCACAGCCTGTTTAGAAATGCAGTAAAATATACACAGGTAAAACAAACCGTAATTAATTGCTTCTCAGCCCTTTTCCATCCATCCTGTAGTGCCAGGCCAGCGATGGGCCTCCAAATTATGGTCTGTAGTGACACCCACTGGTAGCATCAAGTCATCCCCATGTGGTTGGTCTGCTCTGGTTGTTTGACTCAGGGAACATACAGTCCTCTGGCTGGTGGGCTGCTCCTGCCAGTCATCCCAAGGATCGATGTGGTCTGTAGTGCTAAGACACAGACTGGACAGCAATGGCCAGAATCATTCAGCCCCTCCAGAGGCAAAGGCATCCCCTTTCCCCATTGATCCAGCTGCAGGATCAACGTGCTGACCCTCTGACCCTCTCTAGCTCATCTTCATGAAGTTACCTTTTGCCCTGAACAGTGTTTCAAATATTGCCCAGAAATTCACAGGCATTTCATATTTAAATGATTTTTTAAAGACTGTATAAAGCATTGTATCTGTGCCAGGCATCAGATCTATGCAGAATTTTAAAATAGAGTATACTTAAAATGCTTATGCACCTTTTAACAAACATTTTTGTATAAGACCTTAGTTTGCATTGGAGAGATCACCCTTATCATTAATTTAACATCTGGATAGGATTAAAGCCATTTCAGCTTCATCTCAGACATTTAAGCTATCTGTATGATGTTGGAGAACAACAGATGGGTTCATAGACAATAAATAATTCATTCCTAATTACGTAGATATGGATATTTGATCTATAAATATTATGCCTTAAGGGTTCATGAAATATGAACTTTTCAGAGTTTGTACAAGAGGAATGTCCTCATGGGAGGAAAGTAAGAGAGAGGAAAGCTCCATGATTAGACATGAGATTGATGCACAGCGGGGCAGCATTTTTCAGTCAAGCACTTAGTAACAAAGTGAGAATGTATTATACAACCAAAGGACTTTTCATTTTCTTTCCAACTTGCAAATGATATGACTACTTCAAAGAAGTCACCGACATTCCCACAGCCCCACTTCATTGCCATATCACAAATCTGGGATTTAAGCAGATGCTTGGTTTTAATTACCTGAGCAGAACTCAGTTTAACTACTTGTATATTTAAAACAACTGGCTGGAATAGTGGAAGAAGCACATAGGAATGCAGGTCTCTTTTTTATGTCAGTGATGTTCCTCTACTGATACACAGCATATTATGTTCTATGATTCATATGGGAATATTAAAAATATTTATTTTATTTATTTTTTGATTAACACAATTGGAATAGTCTAGTGTTAAAATAAATCTATCAACCCCCCTTTTGGGAGCAAGAAAAAAGCAAGGGCACAGATGGTCTTACCCAGGTCAAAATACCAGGCTTGTGTGCAGCTGAGGTGGTGAGATCCCTGCAAAGCTAAACCTACACTACTGCACTGTGGATACAAAAGAGCATCCCTGTCCATAAAGCAGGTCCTAGAGAATGGGAATGCATTCATTATTTTTAATTGATTATATATATTAAAATCTCTTGATCTTTGTCTGAAATATCTACCTGTTTACCAGTACTGCCTTAGTACTTGGCAGAAGTATTTTTAAAAAATTAATGATAACAAGACGCTCAAACATTACAGAAAGTACTTCCCATCATGGAACTTATTTGCCCTTAAAAAATCTTTCTTTGTGTTGAAGACTTCAGCCTCTTTTGGACAGTAACAGAAACATGACCATGGTACTGCATGTGCCTATCACTGATCTGAATAGCCTCATCTGCCTACATTACTTATTAATTACACCTGCTGGCAATAAACAGGTGAAGGAAAGATGCTGAAGAACAAAAATCTACCAGGAAACTCATCTACTTGCAGTACACAAAAAGATCAGAATACAAACAATTTACTTCCTACTAAATATACATTAAGGAAAACCAAAGAAACAAAAAGTCTCTACAAGTAATTCCAGAAGTACTTGGTCTAGCACAATAAAACATTTTTTCTGTATTATTTCAGATGTTGTGAGAGCAGCAAATTTTTAATATTTTAAATAATGAAACAGCATATTCCAGTTTCATGCACTATTTTTATTTTTATAGCTACCATCAAAAAATGTTAGCGTACATATCCCTCAGCCCTTGCATCAGAGGTGGGCAATACATCTGCCAACTACTCCTTCTACTCACCTACAATGTGAAAGTATTGACTCTTCTGGTTGAAATTCAGGAATGATATTTTCATACAATGTTTGGAAAAGGGGTTTGTTTAGAGCAGGTCAAGCTCCAAGGACATTGCCTTTTGGAGGTACATGTATTTCGGATTTATTTTCTCAAAAACTGAAGTAATTACATTTTATCTCTGCTCACTTTGTGATTAAGTTTATCATATACATACAGAAATGGACAGAATCGTTTTGTTTCTCAAGTGTTATTTTGAATTTGCTCTTTGTCAAGCCTGTTCCTCACTGTGATCTTCAGCCTCTCTTAGGAATTTGTATTCTGTATTAACCAAAAATAAAACTCCTGCTTATATAAGAATTTTGCTGAAAACAAAACCTCCGTCCAAACTGATCCTGCAGCTTAGACTCCTGCTTAACTTCCCACACAAGGAGCGCTGGAACTGACTCCAACAGGAATACTGTTAGGCAGTTGAATTCAGTCTGTTTGGAGATCTCTGTCACACTGAATGCCCAAGGGAGATAGAAACAGCAGCTCAGGTTCCTGCTCTTCCCGTATTTCTTCCTAGCTGCTGAGACCAGACAGCAAGGGCCAGCCATTAACTGCCCCAGACACAAGAGAGCTGTCCAAGAACATATCTAGGCATCTATTGGATGGACACTCACCTTCCTTCCAGCTCTGTTGTTGTGAAGGTTCATCAGTGCCCTGGCATCTTTTCCTTTCCATTCTTTGGCATCCACAAAGGCTCTGGCAAATTTAATGCCATAGTCGATGTTATCGCTGCAGCCACCCCAGTCAAAATGGCCCTTGCTGTCCTTGGCAGAGCCTTTCTTCTTGGGATCACAGGAGCAGGATTTCAGCTCCCCTTGGCTACATGCCCTGGTGATGGCAAAAACAACTCCAGCAGAGGAGATGGCATGTACAAAAGCAGATTCTCGACTACCTGAAACAAAAAAAGTTACTTTAAGTATCATTGGGGTAGCTAGTTTGAGTGGCTGTCCTATATACAGACAGTCAGCCTGGACTTTTTTTGCAGAGCAAAAGATAAACTAGGCTGAAATCACACAAATGCACATTCCCTGGAGCCAGAATTAGTCATGGCTTAAACTTGGACCCCTCCCTGGTAAAAGCTCATCAATATAGTGTTAGAGTTGGAAAATATTAAACATTTGCTTCTGATATTGATTAATATACTTTCATGGATCAGTTGTTCTGTACAGATATGTGACTAGGATAGCTGGTATTCCTATCATGTTTCATGAATTTAAAAGAATATATGAAGTGCTATTTGAGAGATAAGTTTAAGAAATTATTAAATAGGGACACTAAAACAACATGTGGATTGCAAAATACTGCAAGTAACTCTTGAAACTAGATTTTCCTCTCCTGAAGCTCTTGGAACAGACTTTCCTGCTTAAAATGTGCTAGGGAGAAAACTTGGGTGTTATTTTCTGAAAAATACGTTAATATTAGGTCTTCTGCCTAGAATTAAGCTCATAACAGTAATTCACACAAATAAGTTCCATTAAATCAATGGCACCGCTTGTGTCATGCTTGAGGCAGGATTTGGTCTGGCAGCTGTGACTTCTTCATGCCAGCTGCTCTGGCAGCTTTCCCATCTCCTAATCAAGGTACTTTATTATACCAGAGATAATCTGAATTTCTAGACTATGCCTACTCATAGGCTACTAGGTATGTATTTCAATGTGGTAATTGCTTTTATTTTAAGATGTAGTAGTTTACAATACAGAGCTACATTACACTGCCACAAATCTATTCATAGTAGTGGAATATTTTCCTACTTTTACAGTTTTTAGCATAGGAAGAGTGACAAGTAGATTTTCGTGCAGTGTCTAAAACAAGGCAGTGAGAGATATCTTTGCAGGACTTGTAAGCCTTAAGTAATATTAACACGGTAAAACAGGACCCCAAAGACTCTCTGTAGAGGCAGAATTACACCATATAACTATTTCAGTTCCAGTAGCACCAATATGCTTGACTTATGAATGAGCCCTGAACTTCCATCTTTTTTTTTTTTTATTGCCACAGTGCTGTGGCAATAAAAGCTTACAAAAGGACTGGGCAAAACATGCCTTCCCTACACTGCTATCAAAATCAGGCAGAAGTTACCATAGTTTGTTAAAAATCATGCTCTTTTGAAGACTTATTTCTGAGAAGACTTATTCAGAAATATCAGAAGTTTGTAAGTGTTAATTAAAAAGAAACACTTGATACTGATGGAAGAGAAATGTTTTGTTTCAGTTTATTGAACTAATTAATTTTATTAGAGCACTATCGAGCTACATTTCCATGGCAAACACAGCCTGATCAGGCTCAGTGTAGAACTCAGAAGCTTGATGTTGTCATTCTCTCACATGAGCCAAGAGTGAAAACTTCACTTCTGGAAAAACTGCATTTTTATTTTTTATATTAATAGCCTCATCATAATTAGGCTGTGTTCTGCCAGACATGTTTTCCTGAATATCAGACAAACCTCATTGAAAACTTCAGCCTATGGGTGATGTTGCTGGTTACTCACAAATAATTGCTAAGGGAACATGAAGCTGGTTACAGGAACCAACCTCTTACCAGCAGCAGAACCTAGTATGGAATGAAAATCCCCCTGCTTGAGTCAGCGTTCCCAGTGTCTGCCATCCTTCTCTCCATCCCCACCAGTGGGGCAATGGCCCCAGAGCATGTTACTGCTCCCCTCCTTGCAGGTGCCACGCTGCCCACAGCTTACCACGGTGCCAGGGACATTCCAGGGACACAAGTGGCAGGGCAGGGTCAGCCCCAGGGGCTGCGCACCAAGGCCGTGTGTGCAGGGTGTGGCGCTTGGTGGGGCTGCAGCTACCAAGGACCTCAGCACGTTTATCACTCGGATAAGGTCATTCTGACGCAGTAACAGATCCCAGCCATTTCTTTGAGTCAAAAGGGCCAGATTTGAGATTTGAAGACTCACTAGATGTCTTAGTCTGACCTTTAGGTGACAACACCACCTTGCTTAACCATCTTCCCTCAGGGTGGGAAGCAAAATGTAGTCCTCAGCTGCTTGGGGCCTGCACAAGCCTGGCTCACCCCTATCAGATGTGTGAGCCCGGCCTCTCTCTCCCCTGGAGCCTGACCTGAAATATGGCAGTGCCTGGAGAGAAGTGCTGCCCTGGCGTATCCACAGACCCCACACCCCACACCCCACAGACAGCACAGCCCTGGAGAGACTGCACCCTGCTGCTGCGCTTTCCCGGCGAAATGCTCCAGCAGGAACTGGCCTGCAGGAAGGATTGTTGTCTGCCATCCCAATGCAGTAGGCTCCTGTTTGCACGTGAGCTGCCCCTTTCAGCAACCTCCATCTGGAGTACTGGTATCCTGAGGTTGGGCTGTGATGGAAAATCTTCTGTCCTGCTGGCCACATTCTGATGCCTCCATTTCCCTGTAGGCCTTAATTTGTGGGTTTGATATCCATTATGCACCAAAAAAAGAGAAAAGTTGGAAACGGCAGAGCCAGCCCCTAATATGCCAAAACTCCACAATGTCTCCCTGATTTGATACAGGTTTTTAAGCAATACAGCCCTTCACGTTATCATACATGTTGTTCTGCTGTCCTTGAGATCCTAAAATAACTTTGCGTTTGCTCTTCCCTTCTTCCTGAAACGTAAAACCAAGCTTCCCGCTTGCTAAGACCAAAGATACAGGCGGATGGCCACAGCTTCTCATCGTTCCCGCACACTGCCCAGGGGGTGCCAGCCCCAAAACAGGCCCTGTTACCCTTGTGAGGAACACTTGCACCCTCACGCCGACTCTCTAAACCCCCTTTTACCCTGCACGCCCCACCCAAGCCCACGGGACTCACTGCGCAGCAGGACGCGGCCGAGCAGGCGCTGCCCCCGCTCCAGGGCGTTGCAGTCCCAGCGGTGCCGGCGGAACTGGTGCTGGCACTCGGCCGTCCAGGCGGCCACGCCGCGGCCGATGGAGAGCATCGCCTCGGGGTGCCGCCGGCACAGCTGCCGCTGCCGGCTCACCAGGCCCGGCACGTTGTCGCACATCACCCGCGACGAGCCCACGGCGCCCATGTACCTGCGGGAGGGAAGGGGCAGGGCAGCGCCGGGGGCACCGGGTCCGTGAGAAGGAGGGTCCTCAGCGCCCCGGAGCCTTCCTCTGGCGGGTCCAGAGCTGCAGCTACCTCTGCCTTTTTGGTGGAAATCCTTTGCAATTAGTCATCGACCCTGTGTTCTTTTAATAACGTGAAGCATTCAGGAGAACCCCAAGTCCCGCTATTGCAGCTCCGTGCAGTACTTTAAAAAAAAAAAAAAACCTTGACAAAAATTAAATTACATCATCTGTATCCAGATGGTCTCTATTAGTCCTGAAACGTTTCGAAAGGTACCTTTCATAAAACCCAAACTTCTATAGGTGTCTTTTGAAGGGATCAAACAGAAGAAAATATCATTTTCTTGTATTTTCATTATTTTATACGATCTTAAAATCGTTAAAGCCCTGACTTCCAAAAAATATATAGTTAAGTGGCATGTAGAAGACACCATGACAAAAAGCCATCGCAATAAATAACATTTATACGGCTAAGGACATAGATAGTCATTTTATTGAAACACGCTCAGTCTGATAAATCAGGCTTTGATGGCACGTCAGTCCGTGTCAAGGTTAAATGTGTTCCCCAGGATTACAAGAAGGGGTTTAACCCCCCTCCTACACCAAGACTTTCCAGCCTGGATTTGTTTGGGGTCCCCAGTTTGAGGGGCAGGTTTATGTTTCCATTCTAACCCGCTGTGCAGCTAGCTGTCTGACACGCCCCACGCCCCACATTAACTACCACTTGTAGCCGGACCCTGCGCTGCCCGCAGAGCTCTCAGCCCTCTGCCCTGGCAGTTCGCAGTTCAGCGAGGAGAAAATGTGAAGGAGGGAGTGGCTGGAGAGGGCGAGGAAGAACGAAAAAAAAAAAAATTAATAATAAAAAAATAGCGCTGCTGTAGCCAATTCCCAGAGCCGCCGGGACGCGGAGGGCCGGCTGCCAGCAGCAGCGCTTCGCCCGCGCCCCTCGGGCGTATTCCCCGCCCGCCTGCCTGCCCTCCTCCCGCTCCCTCCGCGGCCCCGCCGCCCTGGGCAGCGCCGGCCGGGCGGTGCCCGCTGCCCCCGCCGGGCCGAGTCCCCCCGCACCGCTGCCAAAAGACCCGGCTAGCCCCCGCAGTTGCGCTGTGCTTATGCGGAGGAGGAGATCGGGGAGCGGGGACGGGGTGTTGGGAAGGAGGTACCGGGACCGTCTAAATCCGCTCGCTTTAAGGCCGGACTTTCTGGACCGGAGCAGCTGGCAGCAGCGAGCTCCTCTTCTGCGAGACTGAGAGGGAGAGGTTTCCCCCACCTCCCCTAATTCACAGTTAATCCGACCCCACCTTCCCCAAGAGCAAATAAAAATTTCTGGAATTGCACAGCTTACCACCATGAGGAGGTGACTGGTGGGGTCGCCCAGACCAAGACCAGCGGAAGAGACCACCAGATCCCAGAGAGAAAGTTCATATTAGAAACGCTTCGGTCCACATCAGGTCAGTTGTGGGGGACAGAAGAAATCCCATGGAGCAACACTGACGAGCAGGAGCAAACGCACCTTTGAGGGCTACTTCTTTCCCGGGGGTGAAGCGCCTTCGCATCCCCACACGCGATTGCGGGGTTTACTGATCCCCTGCCGGGATACGGGGGATGCCGGGTGCTGCATCGTTCTGGTTTTTTCTCGGTTCGCCCCACACCGAATCCGTCAGGACATGGAGTCCAGCCCCGCTCCCATCCTTCATCTTTGCCCCGATCCAGCTCTTCCCTGCAGTCACGGCAAAACTGAGGGGCCGGTGTGGGCTGCTCTCAGACTGGGTGGGTTCTGCTTTGGTTGGTGTTTTTTTTCCTCTGAAACTCTGATGGATGAAATGATGTCAAGAGACACTGGGGGAAGAGGAGGAGGTAACACCTCTGATTAGGCAAGGAATCCCGAGGAGCCAGTTGCTTTCCAGTAACCCTACAAGCAGTGAGTTCAAATCCGCCAGCAGATGCTACACGACCTGCTGCAGAGCCGGCGGCGGCCCCGGTGGGCTGTTTCAGACCGGCAGCAACTGGTACCTCTCGGTGTTTGGCATGACGGCACTTCATGGCTCGGTACGCGCATCCGCGAACACCGAGCACGGAACGGAACCCCGATCCGGTGCGAGAGGAGAAGCAGAGAACCAGAGCAGTCCCGGTATGGGGTGGACACCGCCCGGACGCCTCCCTTCGCCCCGGGCCGGCTTCTCCGAGGGCACCGGCGCGCCTCCGCCCCGGGCGTCCCTGCGCAGCCCTGCACGGCGGGGCCGCCCGGCCCATGGGCTCCGACAGGGGAAGGACTACGCGCCCCACCGCCCTTGAATCCCGGGATGGGGGTATCCGCTGTCGCCGCACCGCTCTCCGGCCCGAAAGGCGACTGGCGGCCCCCACCCGAGAGATGGGCGATGTGTGACAGGGCTGGAAGCAAACTCAAGAATAAGGGATTTGGCAGCTTTTTCACTTCGTGTCATCTCTGCAAAGCAAATACAGGGTAACATATATTCCAAACAACGAACTCCCATTATCAAACTGGAGATGCCCCACTTCCGAGACAGCACTCGTTGGTTGAAAAAAAGACAAATGCCCAAGGTTGCTAAAGTGAGTTAGGGACTATACAGCTCTTGTTGCTAAAAGAAACCTGCAGTTTTCTACTCCAGGTGAAAATCCTGGAAGAGCAAGCGAGGAAGCACCCTTTAAGAGCTGTTCTTCAGGCAGCATATTATAGCCATTTCTCCTGTTTCTACAACTTCTCAAGATCACAGACATAGAAACACATACCGTTTCAGAAGGAAAATGCAAAACGTAGAATTATGTGAAGTTTTGATGCAACATTCAGCCACTTACCAACTTAACCTGAAATAACCCCTAGAATCAACACCCAACACCCACCCACACTGCAATGTCAAAACCTTTTGACTGCAAAGACTACTGAGTAAGAGTAATTGAAGCTTGGGACATATGAATGCTTCTGCAACAGGACTACTTGCCCAGAGGCAACTACAGCTCCTCTTACTAACTCCAGCAGGTCTTAAAAGCAACAGATGAGCATTCAGCACCTATTTGATAAAATGTAATCAGTATGTAAAAACACCCCAATTTTTAGCTCCTGGCCAACTTATTTCTTACATTTACAGTACACTTTGGATCAATTAGCAGAGCAGAGAAACACCAGTGAGAGGACAGCACTGTACAAACAGAGGCTACAATGCTCCCCGCTACCAGCTTTCTCAGGCTTGCAGTAAAAAGCTGACATAGAATTTCTTATAGCCTTCTGTATTAACAGGAGCTCCTTTACCTGTGGCTACTGCATGAGTGGCTTATCCATGATGTTCTTTTCTTCTCCGTAAGTCACTTACCACATCTGCATTCCGGCTTTATAGCAATTCATATTCTTTCTCCAAGCCCTCCACTTTGTGCTGGCCATACAGAAGTTCACCTTGGATCCATTGGTGGTTATTTCCACTAACAACCACGGTCTCGTTATAAAGAATAACAAAACAAGTTGGGGAAGGCAACAAGGGAACAAGGCAAGTGGGGGACCACACTGAGTTTGCATGGCCAGGGTTAGGCAGCAGGGAAGCTGCAGGGGTGGTTTCTGTGAGAAGGTGCCAGAAGCTTCCCACATGTCTGACAGAACCAATGTCAGCCAGCTCCAAGATGAACCTGCCACTGGCCAAGGTCAAGCCTATCAGTGATGGCAGTTGCACCTATGGGATCACTATTTGATAACATGAAAAAACCCCTCTGTAACAGCAATTGTACCAAAGAGAGAGTCAGACGATGTGAGAGGAACAGCCACGGAGAGACCCCAGGCCAGCGAAGAACAAAGAGACAGTGCTCCAGCTGCCAGGGCAGAGATTCCCAAGCAGACCATGGTGAGTCCCCCTGCAGCCAACAGAGGTCCACGGTAGAGCAGAGATCCACCTGCAGCCTGTGGAGAACCCCATGCTGGGGTTGAAGGAGGCTGTGACCTTGTGGGAAGCCCATGCTAGAGGAGGCTCCTAGCAGGACTTGTGCCCTACAGGGGACCCACAGCAGAGGAGTCTGCTCCTGAAGGACTGCACCCCATGGGGGGTGCCCACATTGGAGCAGTTTGTGAAGAACTGCAGCCTGTGGAAAGGACTCGCATTGAAAAAGTTCATGGAGGACTGCCTCTCATGAGAGGGAGTGCCAGTTCCTGATGCAGCCCTGGAGAGGCCGCTGGCCTCCCTTGCTGCAAGAACAGACTCAATCTAGAAATCTGTAGGTGTCTTCAACAAGTATTATGTGCACGGTTTCTCACACAGTTAAGAAATCATGCCATGCGCAATACAGATGACAGTGGAGTAGACAGAGCACTGAAAGCCCCATTTTCTGCATACCTTCTGAAATCGAGCTGAGGTTTTTCAATACAATAATGAAAATAATGTAGTTAAACCTGTATTTCTACATTCACATAAAGACTGTTTTCAGAAAAGCTGAAGGCATGGAAGGCTCATTTGAAATCTTCTTTAAAAAAAAACACCACCAAACTCTTAAGTAGAACACATCTTCCCATACATATTACAGCCAGTAGCACATTTTAAAAAACCTGAAAATCCTTCCCCAGAGGTTATCTCTGTAAGTCCCACTTCCAAGGACTATGACTCTATATTTTAAGAAACTACACTTCCATTTGGATCAGAATAAAAACTAGAATTTATCAGCTATTAAAACTGTTGAGGGTACCCATCACATAATTCATCTCCTGTCAGTAATATTCCCATGTCATATCTCACTCATTTCTCAGTATAGTACCATTACCTGGAAACTCCTATTTCTAGAAGAGGGAAATAAAAATTTTCAAATACACATTTCCCCTCTGCCTCCAGAACAAAGAAATTACAGTACATCTTTAAAAGCAGAAATCTGCAGTTCTGATACCTGTTAGCCTTCAAGGCTTTGCAGCCTTGCTACCTGCTAACAGGTAGCAGAACTGCAGTATCTGTACAGAAAGACCCAAAGCAACAATTGCAGCACTTCACTAGTAACACGGGAGTTTTATTTGGAAAAGACGACCTGTAGCTTTTGCAGAACTGGTGAAACAGAGAAGGCAGATGCAAACAAACACCTTCTCACACTTATGAGGAAGTGATAGCTTTGGGAACACCTGAAAGGGTTCAAAGACAACAAAAGAAAGAAGAATAAACTGCACATTTTAAATCTTGTCCTCAACAAGACACTTGGATGAAATAAAAGAAGATAAAACAAACACTAAAGTCAGTGGAGAACAGAATAGAAAAAAAGCTCACTCTCTCAGTTTAAGAATATACATACCCCAAACTACTCTTAATTACATGTAATTGGCTAACAAGAATAATTAAGGGTAATGCCTTATGACAGGCCAGGTACTGCCTAAGTCAAATTTAAAGAACAGGGCAAATGCCAAGGCACAGAAGACACAGGACACAAAACCCACAAAGTATCTTAGATGGGAAAACTTAAAAAAAAAAAAAAAATAAATCTCGCACCTCTTTCAGATCTCCACAGGATCACTCAAGGCCCTAATTTTACATAACAGCCTAAAGATTCAGAAAAGGCCATTGTATGAATAGCCATCCTAATGAAGACAACTTAGGTATCCAGTAACATTGCAAGTAGGTACCTCACTGCATCTTCAAGCAGCTAGGTATCCCGTAGGATTTGGCCCAAGGTCCAATTCACTCAATCCTCAGGGTCTCAATTTGCACTACTGCAGGAGGAGAACAACAGCAGCAGGGCTGCGCAGCTTACCTGCTTAATAGATGCAAAGCTCTTTAGCATTCTCCTCCAATCCCCTCATAGATGTGCAAATCATTGTATTCTTACTGTTCTGGGATAATGACTGCAATTTGATGACTTGCAGAAGGAGGCCTCACAGCAGGGACGTTTTCATATGAAGGCTCCTTTAGGAGGTGCTGCTGGGGGTAAGAATTCTGAGGGCAGCTCACAGGCCAGATGTTGAAGGTTTTTCTTTGCTTCCTGCCCTATCACTACCATATTGTGACACCTTGTCAGAGAATTTGAAAGAGGCACTGCAACAACATGAAAGTGATTAAAGGATCTTGAAATGCATTGTTTAAGCCTGAGTTTGGAATCCAAGAAGGTAAATGCAATTTTCTTTTTGAATGATATGGTATGTTAAAATACTCTTTGTTCATTTGGCTCTTAACATGTCCTCCTCATGCAGCACAGCTTCTGAACGATCAATTAATAAAAACAGTCTGAAGTGGCTACTCCAAGACCCTTGCTTTTTTTGAGTGGTTTGAGGAATTTTGAACACTATACTTGAACAGTGC
Organism: Vireo altiloquus; assembly: GCA_013396875.1. NCBI lineage: Eukaryota > Metazoa > Chordata > Aves > Passeriformes > Vireonidae > Vireo > Vireo altiloquus. The sequence continues at coordinate 442,694 of VZRF01003403.1, read as the reverse complement.
AGGATGCCAAGGATGCTGCTGGCACAAAGCTTATGTTTAACCCAAACGATGTTCACACGTCTGTTTGCAATTGGAACTATAAGCATCAGAAACAGGTGATCTATCATAATTTAAAAGGACCAGCTTTTTCCAAATGTATTTTAAAGGTCATCTCCTGAAGTTCAGACCTTTGGCTCACTTCTTCAAAATCACTTTATTATAACTCTCACACAAAAAATTACCAGCAACTACCATGCATTACCTTTTTCCCTCCTAAGGATTTTACACCAAAGGCATAATTTAATTAAATACTGATAAAACTTTTCTGGAGCAGATTTTCTGCTCAACTGCAAGAGCTCCAAGTTAAGCTTAAAAGGCCTCCATCTGACCAGGCCTTTTCTTCAAATTGATGGAGAAAATGTTTAAACTTTTATTGCCTCAAATGTCAAGATATACTAGCTGCAGAAAACACATCTCTGGAAGTGGAAGCTATATTCAGTGTCCTCTGAAGTGACTGTTAATGCAAATTGTCGCTTAAGTGGAGAAGTAAGGGCTAAGATGCAGAATCTTTTGAATGACAGAAGCCTTACTAGTGGTTGAAATAATTCCACTTAACTAATGCAAAAGTACATGTAGGAAAAATAGTCTGAACAACATGCCTGGCATCCCCCTCCACTATCAATCCCCAAAACCCCAACAGAAACTCCCCAAAACATGTTAGGTGTCAAAGTTCTAGTACTGCCTAGAACTTTGCCATCCCATCACTGCCCATCACTGAGCAACTGCCATCAAACCGTATTTCAAGCCAATTAGAGGAGTGGTATGTATATAATAGGTTGTTCCTTTCACAATATGCAACCTGTTAGTTTAGGATTAATTCTAAGGTAATATGAAGAAACAGAGAACTATTTTTAAAATATTTTATTTTATGTACTTTGTTCATGCTGATACAATGTTCACTTCCACTTCTGATAGATGGTGGTGGTAAATACAGGCTATCCCCTCTGACACCAGTTTGGGAGCAGAAAAACACAGAAAAAAAGCCCCCAACTTATGTTGGTTTTGCTTCTGGCCTCATCACTCTGTAGGATGTTCCCAGCACTGAAGGACAAAAGGACGTAAAACAATTATAGTAACAAGGAAACACACTGACACCCAATGCAATTCTCTAAAACAGAAAAGCAGAAAACAGTGGTAACAGTGATTGGAATAGCACAAGTTTTTTTCTTCTCACTAGTCTCTAGAGGGAACATCAAAGGTTAAGACTCCACACAACATTTCTGAAAACTCAGAGACCAAAAGTTTCACACACCCATTCAGGTTTATGTTTTTTTAGACTCCTTTTGCTTAATTTGGAAAGAAAAATGTCCCTTCCAAAATATTCAGCATTTTTACAGATGTTTACGGAAACCTGCAAAAACCTAACTAGTTTGAATTCACTTACATCAACTCCCTTTTTTCCCAACATAGCTGGTTTGGTAAGCAGATCAAAACCAGTTATAAATGTTTCACAGTGGGATTACAAACACCTTTTTAAGTGGCAAAAATATTAAGAAAAAATTTGTAGTGAAAGACCAGACCAAGAAAAAGCAAGCTGCTATGCCTTCTAAGTTGTCTGCATTCTTATAGCAAAGGACTACTATAATCCTTTTAATAGATGAGATGAAACTCTTAATAGAAGTGAGTATCTCTAAGGAAGCAGATTTCAGGCATTATTTAAGTATCATAGTTCAGTGGGAAATGACTTTTTAGGCAATATGTAACAAGATCTCAACAGTTCTCTTGATTGTGAGAAGAAAAAAACCCACGTGTATCTCTCTGCAAGAGAAAAGATCTTTATCAAGTTAAAGTTGAACGTAATAATTAAAATATTTTAAACCATCTCAATCCCTAAAACATATCTCTACTATAATTTTAAATACAAACATGTGATATATACTCAAAATCTGCTTATGTTCACATCTGAACAGGTAAAGATAAAAAACTGAAACTAATAATTAGTAAGTAAATAATCACAGCTTTATGCCAAAAAAAGAAAAGCAGCTTTGATAAAATTTTAGACCTACATTGTATACCAACAATGAATTTCTCAAAATAAAACCCTAAGATACTCTAAAGTAACAGTTTTAATTTTTAATAACTTTATTTTTCGATCTAAGTACATACTAGATACAAATACTACAGATATGATGAGAAACAGCACTAAACTTAAATTTGGGTTCTCTTTGCTACTAATTTAATTGTAAATAAGAAAAAACCAAATCCAAGCAATGTTACCACTCCCATTTTTACTAATCTTTTTTCCAAGGTGGCTGTTTTTCCTGGAAGTTTCACTCTGTTAGATTCATTCTTCTCTTCATACTGAGACAGATGTTAAATCCATGTAAAAAGTGAAAAAAAAAAAGTTAGTGTGAAATCTTCTTCACTAGATTATAAAGTACCAAGTCCTAAGAAATTGCATGCATCTAGGATTGATATTACTTCTTTTTGTCTCTGTCCTACTTAATTTGAAATAAATGTGAGTAAACCATCATCTTATCTGATGTTCAATCAATCTGTAACATATTAGTAAAACAAGGTGTTAATTTACAAACCTAATTACTCAGGAGTAAAACACTGCTATTATTAGATGCTACAACTGTCAAATGTTTTAACTAGGACTTCTGCCATTTAATTACTAAAACAATTGTTTATTTAAAAAGCAAGTTAAATATGTAACAGATTAAACTTTCTTGAAATTAAAGGGAGAGTGGGAAGTACCTTACAAGTGCCTGCTCAAATACATGTTGAACCTGAGTGGAGCCTTGTCATAAAGGACAGCAGAGTTAGATTCTTATTTCCCTTCTTAGTTCAAAATCCTTAGAAGGCCATCTCATTTACTGCACTTTCAAAAATTGTATGCTACAGACATGTACTGCTGGCAAAGCCTTGTAATGATTAAGCTTAACAAACAGTACTGAGGACTTCAAGGGAATTTATACAAACATTTTATATCAGAGGTTTAACTGTTTCACTTAGATTCACACATTCATAATAAACGCTTGGGTGCTCTACATTCAAAAGTGCTCCATCATAAATTAAGTAGCACAATACTTGTATTAAAGTATTCATAATTGAAATTCATAAAACAAAACATGATTTTTAAAAGGAATTGCATTTTTAAAGTAATTAGAAGGCTGTTTCACACAGGATACAAAGACACCATGCTTCATCTTGACAGCTATTAAACCTTAGGTACAGATAAAGTCAAGTGGCACTAAACTTGGAACCCTTCCAGCCATTTAACTGGCCTGCATACATAGGAGGCAAACATATACACAACTAATTATTGCATATGCAAAAAAAGGAATAAATAGCTAGTAAGTTCTTTGCCACAGTCTCTACCTCTTAATGTATGTGGTGTCAAGTGATTTATTGGGAGAAGGCTGTTATATTACATTAAATTTACTTAAACTACAGGAAATCGAATTAGTAGCATTATACTCAAGGTCTGAGTTCCACATGGCTTCATTCAGCAACAGATTCCTTTCTGACACTGATGCTCCATTTACCCTACCCCAGCGGCAGTTCATTTTACCAGCCTATTACTTAAAATGACTCCATCTGACAAGAGAGTGTCACTGTGTTGGTTTGAGAATGACTGATGTGGTGCTAACATCTAGCCTTGACCTCTCCCACCCTCTTCTTTTGTCACTCTGCAGAGTTATCTGGGATGCCTCCCATTCAATCCATAAAACCTTAGTATCTTCCTTGTGAGTCAATAATTCCAAACAAAAGATTCCTTAATTAAAAAGTAAGAGTGTAAGTATTCAGCGTGGCATCTATGCCACAGTGGTTGTCCAAGAGCATAGGGGTACATTCCAATTAATTCTTTCATGCAGTAGAAAGAAAAATGCAGACTGTGCTTTCTTTTGGAGATTCTCCACAGATTGTGCTTTCTTTTGGAAACTCTCCACAGGTAAACAGTATTTTCTTCTGGAGATTCTCCATATTGCCGTGGAATATTAGAGATTATTTCTCATCCTGTCCATGCAAAGGTGGAAGGGCAAGAGATCGATGCAATGCCCAAGCTGAAGCCAAACAGCCTTTGGCAGACCAAGGTATGAAACATTTCCCTGACGGATGCAACATTTGAGGTTGCATCAGAAACTTGTACACAGTATTTAACAGCCTCACTCACACACACCCACCTCCACCACGAGGTCCTTCAGTTTGACAACTTCTTCTCCCAACTTGTTAACGTTACAAATCAAGTCTTTGCAGACTTCAATATAACATTCAGCCGGTGCCCACTCCAGTACCATCTGTTAATAATTACAGTTATTTGCCATAATTACATAATTTTAGATTAAAATTTATTATTCTACAGTTAATGTATCACAAAAGGCAATGCCAGAAGAGGTTTATAACTGCATTTATGTTGGATTTTAATTGTATGATATATGCACAACAAGCTACTACACCATAGCAGCCTTTGTTGGAAACTTTTGTCACCTTAACTCTCCTATCAGTAGAAACATGAAGAAACAAATCTATCTCCTTTACTTCTGTGGCTCAACTCTTTGAAATAAATTATTTTTAAGAAGTGTCCTTTAGAGAAAGAGCATGGGACAGCTTTATATGACTATATAATAACCAAGATGGTTGATGAATATTCAGTTTTCATTTTACAAGGTGGAATCAATGCACTCTAAATCAATCTTCTGTATGGTGGAATACCTTGTGAGAATTTTTGAGGAAATGGTTATTCATGGTCTGCACAGGAATGATCAGCTTACTACACTCTTTATTCAACCTCTGAAGAAACTTGAGGAAATCATCTTCACTAGAAAAATAAAATGGTATTTTGTTATTTGTCAAATGCTGTAACTCTTTGCAAGCCAAATACTACTTATGGATTTCCAACACTGGCTAGTGAATTAGACATGCAGTTTCACAACATACAAAAGCCCAGTATCATTTTAACAGAGAATAGTTAACAACATTTAACATCTTATCAAGTTTTTTATTTTCTCCTTGTTTGTCCCATCCCCTCACTCCACAGCCTTATTTTGGAAGGACAATATTTCTGACCTGCAGCTTACATTTTTGAGTAGATGCAAGGGAAGAAGTCTGGTTTGTACTTTGGAGCTAGGACTGAAATGACTAGATTTAAGGTCATTTAGTCTCCAGCAGAGTGGAAGAAAGTAAGAATTCAGTAATACTAGCTTGGCCTTTGAATCTGGAAACATATACCTCAGAGCCTAGAATATCTGATAATCTTTTTGAAGGAAGTTCTTACTTGGTGCTCAAATACAAGCAGTATTAGTTTGATCCGTGTCTCCAACAAGCGGAGAGAAGGATAGAAAAATTTAACAGTTTATTTTCAACTTTAAGTTTCTAGAGCTCCCACATGACACTGACACAACTTTACTGGAAGTGTCAGAATTTTAGTCATAAGTCAGGTGCTGGCCAGAAATTTGTTGCCACTCACCAGGAAGATGGAAAGAGGGTAAGGAAGAAGATCATCCAATTGTTTTTACTGAGTGAGCTCTCAAACCCTGAAACTCCTGATAAGCGTCTGTATTTCCAGTAAGAAAAGTTTCTGTTAATCCTAAGCTATTTGAGTGAATAACAGGCAGCGTCAAAACAAGAGACAATTACAAGTTGCTACTGAAGATGTTCCTGTTCTACAGATCCATAGGATCTGAATAAATTAATTCAGACTCCATCATTCCTCCATTCCCTAGGCAATCCACTATCAAGCCTAAATGCAACATACTCACACCACTTGTGTCTGAGGGCAAAAAGGTATCCATGAAATTTGTCAAACAGATAAACTAAGCTACATGCAGTGCAAGCATCTAAATGGAGCTGGAATTTAGGCCACAGAGTGTCATAGAGTGCTTTCCTTCAACTTTGGGCATAGGATCATTAGCGAGTAAAATTTCAGCCACTGCTCAGGACATCCGTGATTTGCTGAACTGTTAAGACTTTAACACTTAAACTAGAAATTTACAGAAGCATTAATAGGCATGCTAGAGGTTTAAAATCAATACTGCATATGGTTTTCATGTAGATGTGGAAGTATGAAAGCCTATTAGTTTGTTTTTATAAAATAAACTATTGCTGGTCTCAGAACAATGTAATTGGACTGAGTATTTCAGGTAAAAAACTCAAACAACTAAACATCTGGAGATAGTCTGAAAGTTCCTCCCACATTACCAAAGTCCAGCCATAATCACAAATATTTTCTTCTACTTAGAAAGATAACTTTTTAGTTGTCTGGGATCAGTTATGGCACCTTTTGTGTTTCATCAAAAAAGAAATTATCTTTTGGAATTCTGGAAGGATTCTCAGCAAATATAAAGAATGTCACGGGCTTGAATTAGGGAGGGGGAAAGAAGAAAAACATTTAATTTATCATACTACTTCACTACATCATAGTTCTTAACTCCCTATTTTCACAGAATTTTCTACCTGTTGCAGCGACATGTTCTTATACTTAGAAATGGAAATAATGTTTTCAAAAAATGATCACTTTTAAAAAGATTGAATGGCTGTCAAAACATCAGTGGCTAAACAGTCCTAGACACTCCGTAAGTTTATAATCAATCAGTTCAAGATTTTCTACTATGTTAGTTTTTCTATGACTTAATGACTGATTCTCCTTCTCACAGAATGACTTTGAACAAGTGGAAAGTAAAATCTTTATATAATAGCACGTAAACATAGCCTAAGATTTTAGTCTCAAGGTCAGATTCCTAGAATACATGTCAGGCAATTTTCTAGAAAACTATGCAGTGCTTGCCATAACTGAAGTGCTGTCATATTTTGTGTACTTTGATCTTTAATCAATCAATTATTTTCTAGTTTTGAGAACTACATATGATCTAAACTCACACTATACTAGGAATAAGATATGCCACTGGTGTGTGAGACTGCACCAGATACCGTGTGGGTATTTTATTGTATTTGGCCACACATGGTGAATGGATAATGTTTTGTATTCCTCCACTTACTCCCTCTGTTCAAATTTTCAAGCTGCTCTGCTTGAATGTATGTACTAAACACTACTGGGAACAGTCTGAAAAAAGCATACATTTTAACATAAAAATGCATAAAGCTTAATCTGGGTGAAGTCCCCTTAAACTGTAGCTAATTTTTGCTTGCTGAAAAGTCAACATCCATTTCCAAAGGCACCTAACAGATTCCTGGCCTACCACCTCAGCTCAGCAGCAAAGTCTCTTTTAGTACGAATGGCTCAGATGCTGTTAAAGTATTTATGGTGTATCCATATCATACTGGTTTATACCGTCCTGCATGCTGGAACTTTAGTTCTTCAGTATTGCAGCACATGTACAAGTTTGCAGGATTCCCTTCTTGTTAAAGTACACACTTGTTTTGATGGGCAATTACAGAATCATAGAATAGGTTGGGTTGGAAGAGGCCTTACTAGTCATTTAGTTCCAAACCCTCTGCCAGTGGCACAGACACATTTCACTAGACAAAGCTGCTTAAAGTCCCATCCAACCTGGCCTTGAACACTTCTAGGAATGGGACATTTTTCTGGGCAACTTATTCTAATACCTCACTACCTTCACAATACAGAATTTCTTCCTTACATCATATCTAAACCTGCCCTCCACCAATTTGAAGCCACGTCCCCACGTCCTAGCTCTTGTAAAAAGTCTTTCTCCAGCTCTCTAGTAGGCCCCTTTTAGGTGTCTCTGAGGTCTCCCCATAGTCCTCTCTCCTCCAGGCTGAACACCCTCAAGTCTCTCAGCCTGTCTTCACAGGACTGGTGCTCCAGCCCTCTTTGTCATCTTTGTGGCTCTCCTCTGAACTCCCTCCAGGTTGATGTCCTGGGGGCCCTGGAGCTAGTTACAGTAGTCCAGGTGGAGTGTCATGAGAGCGGAATAGACAGGGAGAATTCCCTCTCGACCTGCTGGCCACTCCTCTTTGGATGCAGCCCAGGATATGATTGGCCTTCTGAGCTGCAAGTGCACATTTGTTGGGCCATGTTGAGCTTCTTCCAGGAGTTGAATTTTATGATCCTCGTGGGTCCCTTCCAACTCAGGATATTCTGTGATTCTATGATTCTTATCAACCAACACCCTCAAGTTCTTCTCCTCAGGGTTGCTCTCAGTTGATTCTCTGTACTTGTGCTTGGGATTGCCCTGACTCAGGACATTGCACTTGGCCTTGCTGAATTTCATGCACCCACCACTCAAGTCTGTCAAGATCTGCCTGGATGGTATCCCCTTTCTCCAGCATACCACACAGCTCGGTGTCATTGGCACACATACTGAGATTGTACTCAATCCCAGTCTCCATGTCACCAGCAAAGACGTTAAACAGCACCAACCCCAACACCCAGCCCTGAGGAGTGTCACTTGTTACTAGTCTTCATCTGGACATTGCACCACTGCCCACAACTCCTGCCCAGTGTGAATATGCAGCCAATTCCTCATCCTGGAGTAGTCTCTGAATGAAATCTCCTCACAGACCAGAAGCAACATCAAAGTCCTCTATCAGGACATGAACTCCCTGCTCTTCTAGCCCATCTCAGTGTCTGAAGGGCTTCCTCAAATGCCTTGCATGTCATCCCATGTCCTACAGCTCAGACTTGGCATTGTGCTGCAAAAACATTCCTCAAGCAGGCCACAAAGTCTCTTTTTCATGAAAACACAGTAATGAAAAAAGACACCAGCATAGTACCAGCATTGGGAGCAATCAGTGTATGAATGATTGGTTGGGAGTGGAATACATGCTAGACAGTCTGATGGAACTAGAACTCTAAAGACAACACTGTGGCAGGATCACATCATGACATGACTGCTAATGCACACCGTTAGTGCAATTCAGCTGTCTCCAAAGCATGGAGACATGTACCGATTGAATTTGAAACCAAGCCTATTCTTTGGGCCACTGAACAACATAACTAACAGGAACTCTAGCCTTACAGCATTCAAATAATACAGATAGTTCTCCCCAGTATTTTGGAGAGGGAAGTTGTTGCCCTTTCAGCCTTCTGAATGTTTGGATTTTTCTGTAATGGGAGTTCTCATGCATTGCATATAAACAAAGCAAGGTTTTTCTAACTGTGCCTTTTGTCTTCATTCCTTCTATTTTGACCAGTGTAGTTGGAGAGGAGGCAACCTCATCCTCCAATCCATGGTTGTTTTCAGAAATCTATAAATACCGAGGTCAAAATTAAACTGTACCTTTTCTGCTTGAGAAAACTGGCTGTGTGCATGTTGTTCATTTTGTGTCCTATAGCGACAGGAAGTAATATCTATGAAAGTACCAGCACAGCTATCAGATCACTAGTCAAGAGGGAGATACACACACTTCGAAGAGGCACTGAACCCTTACTATCTAATCCATTTTTATTCTTCTATAAGTTTGGGAACTAAGAAGAGGAAAGACATGAGCCTGGAATTTAAACTGAAGTCTAGGTGTGTCTTCTAGAAAAAAAAAGTACTTGCATATAAAGGATAAGATGTCAGAAATCTTAAGACTCCTCTGTACTTATTATATCCTTCATTTCTCATTTTGTGCTGGATGTGAAGCGCTCTAGCAGTGCTCGGGGAACTTGCTAAGTTTAATAAGGTTGCTGAGGAATACACCTCTCAGTTCAGGCCTGGCTTCCATGGTACTGCACAAAACTATACTAAAAGTATGAGAGGTGTTGCAGAGCTGATGCTTAATTACTACAATGTGAAAAAATATCGAGTCGGAATGGAAGTCTAAAGGAATAACACTTTCTTGAAAAAGCTTCCTTAAAACCTACTGATACATATAATATATGATAAGGAAAACAGCTTCTAAACTGTTTAACTGGTAAAACAAAAAATATGAGGTATTTTAGAAGCCAGTTAAAACTGCATCCAGTGGAAGAGAAAAACAATTAAAAAATCTGGAATCTAAACAGAAGTGGCATTTATGCTTTAAAATACACATGTACAAGATATTATATTAAAAGCTGAAAATTAAAGGCCTATGCATCTTTCCCTCCCACACTTTTTTTAATTGCATCTTACAATCAGACAGATTTGATGGGAAGACTAACAGATCCTACCTTGTCTGTGTTTCCAACTTTCTTTGTGCAAAACACACCCACCATCAGCTCTCATAATCCACTAAATCGCATATTCTCATGAATGTTATGCATTAAGGGATTAGGTGTGAGACAATTTTACCTCTGAGCTATAGAAAATAACACGGTCACCTTAAATAGTTAATATTTCACTTCCATTTCCTCAGATATCCTGTTAATACCTCAATTCCAGCTCCATAATTTGAGAGATATCTTCAATTTTTTTTTCTTCCACTTGCAGCTTGTTAATAGCATCTAGGAGTTTCTGTTGATCTCCAGGATTTGTAATGCCAATCTAAATTTAAAGAGTAATACCAAATATGATTTAAACTTATTAGACATGAAAGTATAGTAACACTTATTGCATAAGCTTCTAAATATTAAGATTCAAAAGAAGTTGTTTTTAAGTTATTGCAACCAGCTACAACGTATGTGACAAATGAAAAAATAAAACCACTGAAAATATTTAATGATGCAGAACAAAATGACAAGAGATGAGGAACTGCCAAACTGAAATTGCACAGGATACTCAGAAAACCTGTTCAGGTTTTATTAGAAAAGAAAAAAAAAATTGCAGTTTGCCTAAGTACCCCAGTGCTGTTACAATGTTAGGCTTTCCATTTCAGAATCATCTTCGACACCAAGATAATGAATCATCATGATGGTGGTACAGAACTCAGAAAAGAAAGAGTGGACACTATCAAATCAGTATCAAAGAGAGAATTTTACAGGAAGACATCTTTTTTAACTGAAGGAAAACCAAAAGATATACACTATGTAACTGAGATCCTCAGTGATGCCTGGAAAAGAAAATGCTGGCAGCTGTGCTATTCATCAAGTATCTCAGATTAAATTTTAAGTCATATTTAAATCCTAAAATGAGAGTTTTCTTGCAGAACACTTAAAGAAAAAGTATAGTCCATTTGCTAAAAGGGAAATGCTTCTGTGGCACATTCAATACTTTTCCTTGCTCATCTGACAGGCTGCTGTGCAATGCAGGACTTCTGATGTTAGCAGCCCCAAGATGCTCCTTCACAAGTGAAAAACCTCTTGACTTTGTTCCTAAGGCACCAGCTGAGTACCCAACTCAACAGGAGTAGACCACTCTGGCATTTGAGACTGCAAGGATCTCAGAGTCTCCAAAGCTAGGCTATATGGGACCCTCACTGATATTCTGGGAACTTGTTCTGCACCCTCAGAAATATGGAAGATGTTCGTTTTTTGCAGTCTCCCAGATTTCTGTCAGAAATAATTTTGAATGAACAGCTGACAATCCACATCAGATCGAAATTCTAGGGAAATGCTTTTTTCTGAGACCCAATGTTCTGATGTGCAGTGTTCATTGTGACTGCACTAAACTGTCCTCCAGGTTCTCTACCAATTACAGGTAAAAAATAATTATGGGCTCACAAGTGTGCCTTTAAACATTTCAAAACCATGTTAAGTTTACAGACAACTAAGTTTTCCAGTAATGCAAAATCCCAACAAGATTAACTGGGAATTTAACTACATGTGTCAAGAACTTTTGACTTTCAAAAAGGTTTCCATGGGTACCTGAATAAATTTTACTGAAGTCTTTTTATCAAGTATCACTAGCAGCCTTAAGATAGAAAGATCCAGGTATCCTATAAATAACCTGCTTCACTTGTGTTGAGCTGTAAGTTTGCTCAATTCATTAGTGCTCATGTTTGCCTTGTGGAGCCCTATCTGTAATGAACTAATATTTTCTTAAGGCTTACAAAGCATTACAGCAGTCATTCCATTATGAATAAATAAGGTGATCTATACAACAGCAGTTACTCTTGAGGATTAAAACTATCTTGTTTAAAGTAGGAACTATTGTGAAGACTGCCTTTGCTTTTGACTCCAAGTTCTCACTCCTGAAACCAGCAAATCAGGATGCAGCTTTCTGACCAGCATATCAGGAAGATATTGGACTTTGCTCCACTAGAAATAAAACATCATTTTGTTCTTCTGCGAATGCACTACTGAGCACCATCACATCTTGAAAATGTGTGTTAGGAAGTAAAGAATGTGACAAATGTCACTATAGATAAGGCCTTCTACCACCACAGTAATTCTGCATTTAGAGGTAAAAGGTGCAGAACTTAAGAGACGAAGGTTGATATATCAGTCCAAACTACTTCCCAGTTTCTAGACCATCTCTGCAAGAACATGAAGTGACCCAGAACCTGACTGTTCACCCAGTAATGAATGCATGAAACAACCACAGTGCAATAAGCCCTTCTTGAAGGGTAAGTGAATTTTTAAGTTGGTATTGGTTCACTTGCACATTGCAGTCCAAATTATGCAGGTATTATTGTGAAGTGGCCATGTTTAAGAATTGAAAGTGCTGTACAAGAACTTGCTTATATCTGTAAAACAGACTATAAGCACTCACAATTTTAGTCAGACCAACTCTAGGAACACTTATTTTATTCTATACTTAAATGCATACAAAGCAGCCCCTCAAAATCCAAGCCCCAAGCTCACACTCCAGCATGACCGTGAGAAGAGGTGACTAAGATTGCCTCAACACATAAAAGATGATATACTGCACAGATAAAACCAGTGAAGCTATGCACAAACTCTTATATCAATGCCACTTTGCCCAAGTAGCCACTAATTTTAATAACCTGACATGTTTCTGTCAAATATTAAATGCTTTTCTCAGGGAGTGGAGGCAGAGGAATGAATCCTGGAACTATAATATAGAAAGTACATAGACCAGATAATTATCTAATTATGTAGTTAAATTTCTGGATTATATTTTGAATTTTGATGTGTCAACTTTTCATTATATGTTCTCAAATCCAAAACAACATGCCAGTTTCTCTTATTGTGAACTAAATAAAATGTGAGAAAGACACCTTTTTAGTCCTAAATGCATCCAGAAACAAAATTACTTCTGTTGCTATCTTACGAGAAAAATGCTTAAAACAAAATAAAAAATGTGAGTGTCATAAGCAGTGGAGACAAAAACCTCCAAATGTTGAATGGACATGCCCCAGTATATTGAACACATTTTTTTCCAGAATGGAACCGTTTATAAGCTTAGGAATGCAAGGATTTCAGCTTGAAAGACTCATTGTTTAGGCACTGTTGTAGAATACAGATAAAGATATTTACAGAGAAAATATCTTCCTGATATTGTTTGATGGAGGAAAGCATATCATGTTAATGACAGGATTTCTCTGCAGTTCTCTGGATACAAAGCAGCTTGGTTCAGAGGCATCCATCAGAGGTCATCATTAATCTCTGTAGTAATAAGATCCAGGCTATTTAAAACAGCTGGCTGTTAGCTGAAAGTCTGCCATCACAGTAAAAACTTTCAACTCTGAAGTTACAAGGAAACAGATTAGATTTGTTCTATCAGCAGCGTGGGGAGAAACTGTTAGCAGAGCTCTAAAACTAGACTGCATCAAGAATTTAGGATAACTTATGAAGTGCTAATAAGCCAGGAGTGTTATGTCATTTTTTAACTTCTCAACTGAGGACTCACTAATTAATTTATGTCCATGTACAAAGCATGACTTATTTTTCAGGAACTCTTTCCTGCTGTTGCAAAGTTAAGAGACAAAGCAATTAAATTCTTACAGATACCCTCCTGTGTAGAAGCAGCTGATCCATGTAGTTATTTCAGTTTGTTCAAAGCTTTGCTTGTTTTGATAATAGGGAGCCTCAAACAATTTAGAACACTGACACAGAAGCCATGATTTTGAGTGAAATTATACATCTTTGGAGAAGGTACCCTAAAGCTTAGCCATGTACTGGAGTCCACAATTCTCTCCTCTTCCCCCAGTGATCCCTGGACAAAAACAAGCAACGACTACAATACCAAAGCAAGTGATCACTATGAACATAGACTCACACAGATTTACTGTTTAATGCAATCATGACCAACACAGCAGCTCACACAGTAATGAGAAGAAATTCACAAGAATCTCCTTAAAGGACAACACTACTATCAACAGGGGCTTTAGAGTTCTAAAAATCCCAGGACACCAGGATGCTGTCCAATGATCCTGAGGCTTCAGAAAAGCAGTAACATAAAAACACACTGACATGCCTTGTAATAATTTGTCCTAGATGAACTCTTGAAAATATCTTCATTGACAAAGCTTCCCGTATGAGCACCCCCGAGAATACAGAATTACTTGTGAGTTCTGTCAGAAAAATTAACTTTACTCAGTTATAAAACAAAACTTCAAGCAAAACAATCCTTGTTGAAAAACACTCTAAAGGAATACACTGTTGCATCCTGCTAGAACACACGCCTCCTTGGTACCAGGCTAAGGAGAAAAAAGCTGGCACTAAGGACATGGCTAGCGCCAGTAGCAGGGAGCAGTCTTGAAGCAAATGTTTTTATGAGGTGTCTTTGGAATCCCAGACCAGAGATTCCAAAGCTCCCCAGTACAGAGTGCTCAGAAGAATCCCACAGTCTGAAGTACTTACGTTGTTCCAATGAGACTCCTAAAATTGGATTTTAATATAGCATCGTTCTCTAAGCACAGAAAGTTCTTTCATTTCCCACAGGAAAAATTCTAGCAAAGACTAAAGAAAAGCAACCACCATGTCTCAACTGAGAACTGAAGTGTTGGAATAATGTATCACTTAGTCAAAAGATCAACCTTTGCAAACAGCAAAAGACCAACCTTTCCAGCTGCACTAAACTGTAAGAAACAAAATCTTCTCCTTTTTCCTTTTTTTTGGGATAAGGTTTTACAAATCTGCATGGGAGATGAGATTCTACAATTTAAGCAATTCTCATGTAAGAGGGCTCTTCTTTCTACAACAAAAATTATCACCTCACAAAGAGGGACCACATCTAGTTGTTTAGTATTATCTACTGCTTATCTTAGCACTGACTTCACTTTAGAGAAGTCGCAATTAAAATCTAAAAATGTTACCAACTAAAATTTAAACTAGAACTATTTCCTGCTCACCCCGATCACTCATTGATCAGTGAGATTACATGCTTCAGAAAAAGCCAGTCTATATTCACATTAAAATTCAAGAAGTTGCAGAAGATGCTGAAAGAATTCTTGTAGGGTTAGACATTTATAAGAAGAAGTTAAGACATAAAAAACATCAAAAAAAGATGACAAAATTAAATGAAGTTCTAAAACAATAAACTGACCTGCATTAAGTCATCTTTTTGCATGGTGAGAAGTTGTCTTAAAGGTATATCTTGTTCCTGTATAAAACAAAGGGGTTTCTGACATCAAAAAGAATTTCAGAATAAAACAGTTTTAACTTCCCCGAATAAAACAGATTTTCTTCCCTGTTTTACTTCAGTGTTCAAGAACAAAATCAGCTACAAAACACCATTATTGAAGCAATGAAAGATCTGTCTAGTTTAGAAACATCAAATGTTGAGACTAATGCACATAATCAAAAAATCTAATTTAGTCCATTGCAGTTTAACTCCCCATTTAATAAATGAATTTTTGTTTAAGAAATTTATTTGTATTAATATATGAACAGTGATATAACTTTTTTTATTATGCAGTAGGTGCATTTTGCTTCCATGGATTACTGCACAGGTAGCAGATATACCACAAAATTACCTTCAATAATCCTCTAATGTGTTCTAGACCAAGACCATGTAAAAACACTTCCAAGTCACCAAAAGTTGAATAGGAACTGTAAAGATAATTAATGAGATTGGAGTTAAAAACAGTGGAAATTAAAAAAAAAAAAAAAAAAGAAGAAGACATCCAGAACAAAATGTTACAGAAAAGCTCCCCAGACAATGCACTTTGGAGCAACCTGAAGTTGCACACCTGCTGATGACAGAAGTACCTTATAAGCATTCAACTTAATCTATCAAAAAATTATAGATGTCTTTTCTATCTAATAAGTGGAATTGAACCTAAAGGGGATGACTTTCATACATAACGGTCATTTTAAGTCACAAAACATTCCAAATGAACCTTAAAGTTGGGTCACAAAAGCCTGAAAAATGTGGAAGTGGGTTTAAGGAAGATAACTGTGTATTCTTATCAGATAACGTTCATATTAATTAGATTCAGTCCGCAACTGGTACCCTTCTGGTTCCAGTTAAGCCAAAAAAGGTTATCAAAAAAACAGGACCATCTGTATTAAAGATAGTGCAATTTACTTCATCAAGAAACTTGTCAGAAGACTACTGTTCAGAAAGCAGACTGAGGAAATAGTTAACAACAAACCGTAGGTTCAGAGTTTAACATTTTAAAACAAATATCAAATACCAATTTTGATTCCCCGCTCTACCAAGGGATATAAAAGTGTAAGAGGAAAAATAACCAAACAGCTTTCAACAATCAGATGAACTGTAATGAAAAGAATTAAACTGAAGACCAAATCCTACAAAATCCTGAAAGGACTACTGCATTTGCTACAATGAATCCTTTGCCAAAATCCTGAGTTATGACATCCTTTGCTCTGTCTTGTTGTAGGCCCTGAATTGAAGGTCTGCCTCCTCTTCCCCTCAAACACCGAGGGAGCACCTTGAGTGCCATCACACAGCAGGTACAGGACCAGCCACAGAATCGGGCCCGGCCCACAGGCGTTCAGGAAAGACGGGTCCTGTGAAACCAACATGACCTCCTTTAAAGACTAGGTGACCCACCTAGCAGACAAGGGAAATGTCATGGATGTTGTCTATCTGGAGTTCAGTAAAGCCTCCAATACTGTCTTCCACAGCATTCTGGAGAAAGCCCACTGAGTTGAGAACTGGCTGCATGCCCAGGCCCAGAGAGTGGTGGTGGACGGAGTTACACCCAGCTGGCGGCCAGTCACTGGTGGTACTCCCCAGGGCTCAGTGCTGGGTCCACACCTGTTTAATAGTTTATTGATGATCTGGATGAGGGGATCAAGGGTACCCTGAGTAAGTTCACACATGACACTAAGCAAGGTGAGAATGCTGATCTGCTGGAGGGTTAGAAGGCTCTGCAGAGGGATCTGGACAGGCTGGATCAATGGGCCAAGGCCAATTGTATCAGGTTCAATAAGGCAAAGTGTTGGGTGCTGCCCTTTGGTCACAACAATCCCATGCAGTGCTACAGGCAGGGAGAAGAGTGTCTGGAAGGGGGTCCAGCAGCAAAGGACCTTGGGGTGCTCACTGACAGCTGAATATGAGCCAGCAGTGTACCCAGATGGCCAAGAAGGCCAGTGGCACCCTGACTTGGATCAGAAATTGTGTGGCCAGCATGACTAGGGAAGAGACTGTCCCCCTGTACTCAGCACTGGTGAGGCCACACCTCAAATTTTGTGACCAGTTCTGGGCCCCTCACTACAAGAAAGACATTGAGGAGCTGGAGCATGTCCAGAGAAGGGCAACAGAGCTGGTGAAGGGTCTGCAGAATGAGTCTCATGAGGATTGGCTGAGGTTCTTTAGCATGGGGAAAAGGAGGCTCAGGGGAGACCTTATCACTCTACAACTGCCTGAAAGGAGGCTGTGGCCAGGTGGGGGTTGGCCTCTTCTCCCAGGCAACTAGCAATGGGACAAGAGCTGACACAAGGGAGGTTCAGGCTGGACATCTGGAGGAATTTTTTCACGGAAAGGGCAGTCAAGCATTGTAACAGACTGTCCAGGGAGGTGGCTGAGTCACTATCCCTAGAAGTGTTCAAGAAATGACTGGACATGGCACTTAGTATTAACATTTAGTTGACATGGTAGTGTTCAGCCAAGGGCTGGCCTAGATGGAAGTGTTTTCCAACCTAAACGATTCTAGGATTCTAACAACAAAATCTGGTGAGGCATTGTCTGAAGTACTCTGAGACTACTTCACTGTGAACTGCTACTCTGTGAACTGCCATCAGCCTAATGCTACAAAACTAGAGCATTCCAAATTCAGCAGGACCTGGCTGAGCAAGGGCAATCTGACCAATCAGAACTGACTATGGGGACTGCAAGCTGTCTCTTTAAGACCACACAGCTTAAGCGGAAGGACACAAGTAGATGGTTTGTTGAGGACTTCTTAACCAAGTTCTTGCACAAAATCATATCAGGGATCTCTGAAGTTGCTGAAGTAGGTGCTGATTTCAGGCACAGGGCACCTTCATGCCTCAGGGTCAAGGGCACACTCCACCAAACTTCCAGAGCTTGCCTGGAGTTCATACTTAATTTTGACTCAAATTGATTCAGGAAAAAAAAAAAAGGGCATAGCTCTTCTTGGTGGCAATGAAGCTGAAAACAGGCATTTAGTGAAAGCATCAAAATTTTAACATCAATGAAGATAAGCACAGAACAAGGATTATGCAACAGGGGAGCATACAAATTTAACAGAGCTGAAATGAACTGAAGTGATATTGGACCCTGGCTCTTCTATACTTTACACTAAATGAAAGGAAAGAAAAATCTAGAGCATGCTCTTTGTTTATATTACCAAGGAACTCTGAAACCTTGAAAGTTAGTAGTACATTAAGTATATTAATGTGGAACCTTGGTAGCACTCCAAACAAGACATATCATGTATTAGAACAACTTAATCATTGATATGAACAACCTCTTAATAATGTCTATAAGCTAAAATTACACTATAACTGTATTTACCCAACTCTGTGGTCAGAGACAGCTGTCAGAAATTTGCAGATAGCCTCTTGCTCAACTGTTTCATGGTATCTCCCTTGCAAGTGATTTGCAGCCAAAGAGAGCAAACTAAATATCTGGAAGAGCCAAAATGAATTAATTATTATTAAAACTCAGAATACATCAAAAATATATGGGAGTAAGATTACAATCAATTACTACTTACAGGGAACATGAAACATCTGCCACTTCTCTAAAGCACATATCTATAATGAGAAGTTAAGACTAAACTAAGAGTTTACCAAGAGTTTTTCTGAATTAACCAAATTCCAGCACAGCAATGAATTGACACAGAGCAGAATGGGGTCTATCACATGATTTAAAAAAAAACATCTGCCACTACAGAAAAAGCCAAACACCAGCACAGTCATTTTTGCTGCTTGTACACAAGAGCTCTACATACTCAATGCAGTAAGTTCTCTAAAGGGTACGAGGCAATGAGTCTTATTAACATCTCCATTTCCAGTGCATATATAAGCATAACATTTATCAATTGACAACTGACAATCTAAGCTAACTATCTGACAGACAGGGATTCTTTCAACTGATTAAAGAAGAAGCCTTCTGCTAGGCATCACAATGCAGTAGTGATGGATTCCAGACACTGAACTGCCTCTATGTGGGTTTTAAGATAGTTACAAGAAAATTCAGCGAAAGAAGTAGAACCTCAATAAAGCTAAATGAATGGTTAAACCACTTGTCTGGAATTCAGGTGACTAGCCAGTTTTATATACATATACACATACACAAGTATGTGGGTTGATCCTGGCTGGCAAATAAGCCCCTACCGAGCCCAGCAGGATGGGGGAGAATGAGAAGGGTAAAAGTAAGAAAATTTTTAATGGACTGAGAGAATACAATTTGATACGTGAAGGGAAAAAAAAAACAAACCCAAAAGCTAAGTGATGCAACTTACCACCTCTCACCAGCAGACCAATGCCCAGTCACTCTCCAATTTTATTGCAGAGCATGATGTTACAGGGCATGGAATACCCCTTGTGTCAGCTGGAGTGAGCAGCCCACAGCTATGCCCCCTCCCAACCTCTTGCTCACTCTCAGCCTACTTGCTAGAGATGGGGAACAGAGTGAGAAACAAAGATGGTCTTGTTTCTGCACAAACACTGCTCAGCAATAGCTAAAACACTGGTGTGTTATCAATAGCGTTTTGGTCACAATCCTAAAACACAGCACCACACAGGCTGTTTGGAAGAAAAGTAACTCCCAGTAAAATCCAGAATAGTACAAGAGAAAAATACCTTCCCTCCCAGAAACAGTTTCTGCAGACATAGTCTATATGACAGCCCCTCTGGGTTGTCAACAACCTGAAGAGCAGACCCTGAAGCTGGAAGAAGCACACAACCATTAAATACCTCAATACCATCTGCAAGACTTTGCACCAATTGTGTGAAAGTTAGCCCTGCAGGTCAAGAGGCAAGAGCCATCTCTCAAGTGTGACAAGCCTGTATTCCCTCCATGTCAGAGAAAGTCATGTTATAAGATTATATGGCTGCAACCTGCTGAACAAGTTGTTTATCAAGGGCAGAAAGCATCTGTAACTCTTTTCAGTAACCTGAGCTAGCAGATCACTGAATCTCAGACACAGATCTTGCTAGCTTCCACTGACGGCTCTGTGCATAGTTATCATTTTTGCTCCTGCCTAGCCCTTGACTCTGGCAGGGAAAAAAAAAAAAGGTAAGAAGCTGTAAATTACAATTTATAACAGTGAATTATACATTTTTGAACAGCCACTGTAAAAAGCCACATCATTGGTAAGAGCAACTCAAAACAAAATACAGAGGAATATGGTCTGACTGATCCACCATGTATCATCTAAAACCAGCAGTAAACATATTTATTTCAGGAGAATACATGTTGTCTTCATTAGCTTTCTACATTGATAATTAGTGGCTGCTCTTTCCATGATCTGATGGCCAATTTACATTATTTTACACCTTCCTCCGGAGAACAGATTTTGAAAATGGACAGTACCAATTCCTCTTCTTTTTTGCTTTAGCCTTTTCACTTCCAAACGCACTTAGAAACTATACTCTAAAAACCAGTTAGATATTGGCATTCTCTCACATACTTTGGCAGATAGGTAAAAACCAACACATTTTTCTACTTCTCATATCAACACTGCACAACATGAATAATCCCTTATTTTTATTCTACATCTAAAGTCAATGATTCTGAAAGAATAAAGAAAAAAGGTTTCCAAAACACTACTATATAGCCTTCACAGCACTGTGAAAAGCTGTGATATAACAGAAAATAGTCTGTTATATACATAAATGTAATAATACTAGTATTCAACTAGATGCTATAATGTAGTTATTAAAGTAATACTTCTGCAGAAAATTATGCAAATAATGAATAGATTTTTAAGGCAAAACACAGAATTTGCATTTCTAAGAGAAATTAAATACCTCAGAATGTTTATTGATTTTTGCTACGTCTGCTGCTGTTTTTTCATCCTTCGTCTGTAGATTCTTGTCAGCTCCTAGCTCAAGTAACTTCAAAATTACACTTCTATGTCCATGCTGTGCTGCCCATATTAATGCCTGCAAAAAAAACCCTTTGTTTTACCAATTTTACATATGGAGCAAAACCCAATAGTTTCAATCAATAAAGCACGGCTCAATCTGGAGACAAAGACAATTAATGCAATAGGATCTCAAATGGTGTTAAAGAAGAAAATTCTGAGGAATGTTTCTCAAAAAGCTGTACTTTGAAACAAGCTAGTAGGTATTCACTTCTTAAATTTTTTATCATTAAATGCAACACACAAAATAAATCACTTACTGTATATCCGTTTTCATCTTGGGCATTTATGTGGGATCCATGAGCGACAAGGAAAGCAACAACCCGAGGGTAGCCTTTTCTAGCTGCATACATCAGTGCAGTCATTTGTTTCCTGAAAGAAAAGGTGCCAGGTGAAAAAAAGTACGTCAAAATGCAAAAAGAAAAAAAAAAGTGGCATACTTCTATTTTCATTTTAAAAATTATTTTTAAAAGACGCAGCCCAAGTGATGCATTCTACACACAGATTAATTTCAATCCAAAGTTCGGAAAAAATATGCAGTTTCATGGTGGGCAAGATGTAAATCACAACTGAATACTTAAGAGAAAGACTATTAAAAACAATAACTATGTTCATAAATGCAAAACCCTCTCTGGTAGAATCAGTGTAAGCAAAAGAACCACAGGTCATACAGCTCTTACTGCTGTGCAGAGGTTGTGATGCAACAGCAGAGACTGCACACCTATCACCACCAGTCAGGACCACCCCCACCCTGAGCACGCCCAAGAGAAGTCTTCTTCTAAGAACTACATATACAGATCATACTTCAGATCTTAACTTTTCAAGTACTAAAATTAAACACAATCATAATATTTTTGCCTTTTATCCCATTTTTGTCTTCTGTTCCCAGAAGTTGCACCACAGAAGGTTCAGATTAGATATTAGAATTTTTTTTTCCACTGAACGTGTGTCTTGGAGTGACTTTATAATGTATTCCATATCACCTACTCTATGCCCAGAAAATTAATCTTGTGCCTTTAAATTAAGCCCAAAAGGAGAAAGAAAGAAAAAAAACAACCAGAAAAACTTTTTCAAAACAGCTCTCTATGTCAAAGTCACTACTCCTCTCGGCTGTTCTGCTGTGAGGAGTATTAGCTGCTGCTGCTGCAGAGAAAGGAGGAAGCGTCCTTCCTTGCTTTCCAGCCAACTCTTGGCTCTGTTTCTTCAAAAGGAGAGAGATGGAAAGTTAAACTCCTGTGTTTTCCTAAGACTTTAATTTCTTCTTCTTCTCTTCTCAACTTGTTCAAAACACCAAAACCTCACTGAAAGACCTCACTGGGAGACCTTCCACCAGCCTAAAGGCGGGCCCCCCACACTGACCCAACTGCAAAAAAGAAAGAGACCACACCCACAGAAAAACTCAGTAATTTTCCAAATTTCTCTCCACAACAAGAAATTTTATTATTTAGCATTATTATTCTTTTCTTGTGTGTTTGTTAAATAAATAATTTTGTTTCTTCTTCACTTTCCTCCAGAAAAATATTTCTTTTCCCAGACCTAATTAAAAAAAAAAAGTAACTACAACTTACTTCAAATCAAAAAAAATTTTTCCTCTGAATTTATCTCAAACCAAAACAACGTGGTTAGGCATTGGAAGAGTTGCCCAGGGAGGTGGTAAAGTTACTGTCTCAGGAAGTGCTCAAGAGGGGTCTGGATGGTGGTGTCAGGTTGATGGTAAGACTACATGATCTTGAAGGTCTCTTCCCATCTTCCTGATTCTATGAAGTGTATCTGTTGATACCTTCTCTCCTACTTAGATTACTGTTTCTTACAGTTGCTGAAGGAGTACTTAAGACACCACCCTTCCCATTACTCTAGTTTTTTATATCCCAAAACCATGAGGAGAAGAGTCTACTGATCTGTCTTAGAGTGATTCATAATGATATCCCATAATCATTTGCTCCCAAAAATGGTTGCTGTATCTTTAAGACCCTGCAGCAGGGGACCTTGCGTGTGTGTGGAGGTTGCTTTTGTGCAGGAGTTTTTAAAAGCTCTCTAAGGAGGTTTCTCAGGGCTCTTTGCAGCACAGTATTTGCATCACTGGCTGCTTGATCTTTGCTCAGGTAATTTTTTTTCTTTCATTTTTTTTTCCCCCTTGGTTCAGAGAAGCTGCAGTAGTGATCTTTGAACTACCATGAGAGTGAATTCATGCAGCCGCCTGTCTGAAAAACTGGGCTGGGGGTCATGACACTGGCAGAAGTGGAGTAGAGCCACCTCTGCTCCAGCCCAAGCCACTGCTGACTGCAGTGGGGAGAGGATGCACCAAGTGGCTCCAACCCCTTTGTTTCACCTGCCGTGCCCACTCTGCTGTGCCTTGCCACGGGGAGGCTCTTTGCTGTTGGAATGGCTCTGTGAGGCTCCTGCCTTCCAGAGAGGGATCTCATGTCATCCTGTCACTCTGTCCTACAAAGCCTGAAGTATTCCTGCTGGGCCCATTTCAGGAATGGGTAATGTTCCAGCATTTAGGTCTCTCTTTACTCCAGTGGGGCATGAGGTCTAGTGGTTCAATATCTAGCAGTTATTTACTTTTTTACCCATGCCTTTTGGCAGTGTTTGTTAACAAACCATTGTTCTTTCACTTTTATCTATCAGTATTCATTTCTTATTGGTGGAATGGGATTGCTGGAATCTCTAAAGGAGATGACTCATTCCAGAGTGTTCTTCTTCGAACTGTCTCAAACCAAGACATGATCTTTTGCTTCTAGAGATGCTTACATGATGAAGCCATTGTGAAATATTGCTCAAAAGTTTCTGTTTGCAAACTATCTTTCCAGATGCCTGACTCATTCTTTGGTGGAATAAGATTGCAGAATAAAGGAAAAAAAAAAAAGGCTGTAGGAGAAAGATTGTGGAGTTTCTGGCTGCTACTAAGTAATCAGATTTAAGCTAAAATATTTTACTACTGTTGTTTAATTAAAATCTATTGTATTTTAAAAAGCAATCATTTTTTACGAAAACATTATGTATTGCTTGTAAAGCAGAGCTCCATATCAAAAATTTGCTTTCTAAAGATTATTCTATTTCACTAGGATATACTTGAGGGGAGGACTGCTCTTCCCAATATTGGGTTTCTTAATACTAAGCTCATCAACCACTAGAGGGATCCCAAAATGCATATGTCTTAAAATTCCTGCTTCCTTTCAGAGAGTATTGCTAGAACTAAGGCTTTGCACATCTTTCTCTGGTTTTGACCATTCATACAAGCATAATGTTTTGTCTTATGAAAACACAGTTAAAACCGTACTAAATGAAATCCAGAACTGTTACAACTTTGAAACAACCTTATGCTAGGGGAAGAAGGTCAATTACAGAGATAAGCAAAATGAAAGGTAACCAGATCTTCAGGACCCACAGTCAACAAAGGGAAGGAACCTAGTAATGAAGCAAAAAGACTTGCATCAGTCTAGAACTAATAATTTAGCTCATCAACACTACAAAAGAAGAAGCTCTGACTGAGTGTGAGGAGACATTCCACCATGGGGCACAGCCAATCAGTGGAACTGATTGCACAGAGTAGATTTTTAGTCTCTGTCTTTAGTGGGTTTCAGGATCAGATGGCAACCTAGCTCAATTTCACAACAGAGGTAGCTTTAAAGAAGTTGGACTAGAAACTTCCTGAAATCCCTTCTGACCTGAAATATCCTGTGAACGTATGAAGATAACTACAAAAATAAAGAAAAACTAATCACCCTCTTCAACTTAATAACTGATATAAATATATCTCACTATTTCTATGTCTCCATAGAGATATCTATACATATACAGATATCTATATTTTAAAGAATAAGCAGCAGTTAGTTATAGCCTAATAATTTGTTGTAACAAAATTCAAACTTGCCCAGTGTGGACACTGACTTCCATGTTTATTTCTTTTCAGTGGTAGGTAGCCTCTGACAAACTTCCCAAGCCATTACCTTTGAAGTATTTACATTTGACTGCAAAACCAGTCCAACCACGCCTGATTTCATTTTCATTTCTCCTGCTTTTTTTTAATATTTTGACACTATTTCACAATTACTTTCTGCCTTTTCAAAAGAAAAATACGTAACAAAAGCCCTGAGGCTACAGAATAGTCTTTTCTCCAAAGAATGTGATGTAGTTACAGCTTAACAGTACTGCAGGCATGATATCTGAAATCAAGCCAACAACTCAATGACATTAAAACCACTGAAAAAACATCTCCATTTGCAAGTAAAACTCAATAAATACAACATTTAAAAGGTCCATCAATGTGATTGTGCTATTAGTACTGGAAGCATGCCACTTTAATGCTTGAGTTTTAATTTCAAAGGCTACAGGCTGTTCCAGGATACAAACACATACACTGCTGCACAAATTTGCACCCCCAATGCGAGGGGGTGCCCTGAGCCATTCCATCGAAGCAGAGTCCATTTACATGTAGGACTGGCCACAAGAGGGAGATGAGAGCATTGGGTAAAACAAACCTTGTTTTCCTAACCCTGCAATGAACCCCTACAACCACAACAGCAAGTTTTAACATGGCAAATCCACTGTTTCCTGCTTAATTTGAAGAGAAACTAAATGTATTGGTACATCTTAGTGCAATCTAAAAATTTTCATAGAATGTAGTGATAATCATCACCCTAAGAATCCTTCCATTTCTGGAAGCAGTCTGGCTTGCAGATGACCTTCTTGTCCAAACACCCACTACTACATCCTTTTGTATGGTACAATTTACCACATCACATTTGTCCATATTGAGTATGATACTCAAGTCATTGTCAGTAAATAAATAAAATCTTAGAAGGCATATAAGCAATTTAGTAATTAAACATCTAACTATGTTTGCTTCCAACTTTGCAGCACCTATATAAGAAGCAGGGTCTCATGAAAATGAAGAGAGATTTTTGCTTATTTGTTTTTATCTTTAGGACCGTAGAAAATTCTGAGTTGGATGGGACCCACAAGGATTATAGAGTCCAACTCCTGGCCCCAGACATGACAATCCCAAGAATCATACCACATGGTTGAGAGCACTGTCCAAATGCTTCTTGAGCTCTGTCAAATTTGGTGCTATGACCATTTCCTGAGGAGCTTGCTCCCATCCCTGACTACCCTCTGGCAGAAGAACCTTTTCCTAATATCCAGTGTAAACGTCCTCTAACACAGCTTCACGCTCTAAGTCTCTCTGCTTTTATATTAAGACTGGAAAAAAAGACAAAACTGGACAAAACAGACAAAATAAGCTTCTTCAGTTTTTAGGGCCATCCAAAACTTTTTATATGATGTGTACACAAAGATACAACCAGAAGTTCTTATAGGCTTACTTCACCTTGTGGAAAAAATAGGGGAAAATTTAATTTGCAAGAAAACAAGCTGAGTAGAACGGCCCTACTACCCTGAAGCTGCCTACCCTGGATCATCAGGAGCCATAACAGAAATGGTGACAAAGTTTTATCTCCTAGATGGCAAGCTATCTGACTCAAAAATGTATTAAACAGCTGTCACTAAACTGAATCTGTGGTGCAGAATTTACTGTACTTGACAAATAAACATGCTTGGGTTTGGGATCGTGATCAAGACAAGTTAACCTTCCTTGAAATTTTCGTAAGAGGAAGGAAAGGACATGTCACCTATTTACACACAGGTTTCTTTCCACTGCGTAGACATCTATAGAAAATTCAATATTTCAAGTTGGTGATTTTGACAAGTTGTAAGTAAAGTCTCATAACCCGATATATGTTTATTAACTAGACCAGCATATCAGTAATACTAGAAAAAAATACAGCAGATAGAAAACAATTTTACCCTGTACTTAGACTCAATATTTTCTTATTGAGATCCCAAAGCAAGGAAATGATGCTGCAAGACACTACTTCAGTTATTGATCTGTGAACTGAACAGTGCTTCAGATGAACAACAAGCATCTTCAGAAGCTTTTGGGGCCAGTTTCACCACTCCACTGCTGCGCATTCAGTCTGGAACTGAGAAATTAAGTGTGTTCACAGCAATAGAAGATAATCTATTTGCCCATATTCTGGCTTAGTGGAATTTAATGATGAAGTGGGAAACCCTATATAAAAAGTAACATTGGAAGAACATACTTTAGTATAACTTTAGCAAAGAACTGCAGGTTAAAAAAAGTTTTTAAAAAACACTACTTAAAGATTTCCAGGCCTTATAAAAGGATAAAGTATATAATTTACATTTTTGAGCAAGAGGAAGGCAAATGGCATGAGATAAGCAAAACAAATTTCTCAAGGTAGCATTCACTTAAACGAAGCATTCGGGCTATAATAGCTCCACAATGGCTACTTGGAGCAATATCTTCTTGTTTCACCTAGCCACTACTCCTTGTTTGACTTTCAAAACCCTTTAGCTAGCACTTATGCTTTGATACACTACATTCTGTTTTTACAGCCACCAGTACCCAGTTTCCAATTTTGATTTAGCAAAAATATCCAAAGTTACACTACTGAATGCTTTCTTTTCAGTACTGTATCCCCTTGCAAAGAAACCATCCACCTACCCATTCCTAAACTCACCTTCTTTTCTTTGCATTTCAAAAATCAGTCTCTTTCTCACTAGTCCTTTCCTACTTCACGCATTCTTAATGAGACCCAACCCCCGCCAGTTTCTGTGTATCACCTCCAGAAGACATGAAATAAAAGAACCTACTGGTTACCCTGACAGTGCAACAGAGAAAGGATAAAACATTAAATCCTGCCTTACATGAACGTTAAGTATTCTGCTTTGCATTCACATACATTCCAGTGGTTGGTAGACAAAAGAGAAGCTTCCCAAAATCATTCTAGTTCTTACATGCTGAGAAAGCCAAATAATGAGAATCTTAGCTCTTAACACCCGTGGTAAACTGATCACACAGGAAGTACTTTCACAATAATCTCAACTCACTGACAGTTCTGATCACTCTCACAGAACATACTGCTCGCTCTAATGAAACAGATGAAAGTGCCACAGAGAGGCAACTTAATAATAAGTCAGTTTATTGTGTTTCATTCTCATTTTTGAACACAGAGCAAGAAGCCCATGAGAAACAGCAGCTGCTGCCTGAGCAGACCCAATAATGGAGTGGTATGCACAAATGTCAAATACTGGAAAGGCATAAAGGTAGCTTGAAGATTTGAGATTACAAAGTCTGGATTTTTTAAGCCTCTGCTTTTACTTGGCACAAATATGACATTTCTGATTTTCATGTCACTTAATTTATCTTTTCATTTGAGAAAGACTACTACTGCAAAAGTGAAAACGCCACAACCATATCTGCTGGATGCATGTTAGCACAAGGTCTAAGGACACAAAAAAACAGTAAATAAATATTTGTATATAAAGATCAACCATGCAAAACATACTCTAAGTTTATAAATAAATTTTAAAAATAAGAATTCCTACCTCACATCAGCATTCATACTTTCTTTTCCTCCAAAGTTTAGCCAAAAGCCAGTCCAAATGCAAACCTGCAGCTTTGTGCTCTCACTTACATTTTCAACACCCAAGACAAAGTTAATAATGCAGACTTCCCCTATTTTTTAAAGCAGGATATTTATTCTAACACCCAGCTATCTGACAACAACAATATGTAATTGTTTCAGAGTATGTATCTTTCTGTTTTCTCATAAACAGTTTCTAGTCTCTCTAGTAAGAATATAAAATATATAAAATNTAATTTAAATTTGCTACCAGACATCAGATGCACTTCAGCAGAACTCTGTTTCTTCCTTGTCTATCAGTACTAAGCTCACAGTGAAGTTCAGTGCCTTGAGTAATTGAGTTCTACTAAGGAAAACCAAAGGCTTTAAATTCTATTCTTTTTAGAGAGCTACTCAGTCTACATATCCCAGGTAATGTGATGAAAGAGGTGTGGTATAAAAAAATTCAGGTAGTTGAAAAACCAGTTGACCTAAACAGCTTTTTTTTTTTAGCAGAGGCAAGACAGTTTATCCTGGGGTCAGTCCAGAATTTAATTCTTTTTGATGTAAAAAGAAACATTTCATCAGACTGCACAACTACAGACATCTCAGAACGCACTATTTCAAACTGCTCAGACACAAAGTTGTAATTGAAGAATGATGTTATTACTTGTTTCTAAAAGGAACTTAATCTCTTAATCTGAATTATTCAATTTTGCAGTGGAATAAATGTATTTTATTTACAGAATTTTGTTTTCCACAGGAAGTACTCTGTGAAAAGAATATAGCTAGATATTCACAAAAAGCCCTACAGTAGGACATGAATTTAAATAATGAACTGATTTAACTTCCATCCCTATGCAGAAGAGGCAATATGATTTAGGAAAGGCAGAGGACATATTTCTTGCCCTTATACTTCAATCAAGTGAATAATTAAATTAATTTATATTCTGTTCAGATGAAAAACATACAGTTTGATAAATCTGATCACAGTCTTATTTACTCAGATTAACAACTGTATTAAGAGATCTAAGTATCTGAGCACTAATCTTTTCTTATACAAACAGCAGAGAAATGACAAGAAGTACGTACACTTCATCTTCACCACCACCAACAGCTATGTCTATAAACATGTCTCTGTATAATAATATTAAATATAATAATATTTTACTGTATTCACAGATGTGGGGTTTTCAATACCTGCAAGTAAGGTTAGGGTCAGCATTCCTTGACAGAAGCAGTTCGACAGTGTTCAAGATGTTCTCCTCTGAAGCTTGTGCAGTACATGCTGCCATCAACACAGTGTATTTATCTGTTTGGAAATTTGCAGTTAAGGAATTATATATGTAAATACCATGCTAATCCAGAAGTTCCTTTATAAGTCTTTATATTTGCTAGAGCTGTTAATCAGGTGTTGATACTCTATGCCATTTGGAAATAGCTAACAATCTTCTTTTTCTGTTTGTGAAAATCACTAGAATGATCAGGTAAGGCAAATGCACCTGAGGAGATACTCAGAAAGAGAAGAGTGAACTGCAGTGGCAAAGCATCTATTCCTACCGAAGTTCAGAGTACTTTGCAAGTACCCCAAAACTACAGCAGGAGCTTAACTATACATACTTATTTCTCAAAACACATTCCACACCAGTAGTTTCACTCCCTGTTCCTCCCTCCAGTAAAAGAAGTAACTGCTGACAGGAAATTAACTGCAATGGATAGAAAAAGGTACATAAAATGTACTACAAACACACAGGACGTCAATTTGGGGGAGAACAGAGGCCCATACAAAAGACATTTGAAGGAAAAGGACTTTATGATAGATCTTAAGGAGGAAGAATTAAATCTATTAACTTTCCATGGTCCAGTAGTGGCAGGAGGAATATTAAAAGTATTGCTTTAGATGTAGATTTAAAGAGCATCTACACAGTAGGTAAGAATACCAGCATATTTACTACTCCAGCTCTGAAACCAGCTGGGTGTTACATGCCACCTTAGCTCACAAACCAAAAGTGTACAACTGCTGTTTGCCTACAGAACACAGGAGACCTCCTTTCCCATGATTACCACAGTTTCCATATGGGAAACATAACACCTCAAAGACCTTAGCAAGTTAGCTGGCCCCAGTGTAATTTAGAAGACTGCCATTTGAGTAACAGCCCATTTTGTTTATTGCACGAATTTGTTCACATTTTTCAGCATGCCTTCATCCACTTAAGAAGTATAATATTAGCTGTACCTACTACATATCCCATCAAGTGTTGTAACATATTTTCTAATTTTCTTGTAGAAATTTTAGGAATGTGTATAATTAACCTCTTCATTCTTTAATGAGGTCAGATTTCTGTATATTTAAACATGAAAAGTTTGTTATGTACTTTATCACCACTGCTCTCTCTCTCTCATCCCTTCTTGTCCCTCACCTCTACAACTTAGTTCTGCATTTGAATTCATTTGGTTTTTCAATATACCACCTTCTAATTTTCAACTGCCTCATGAAGAAATTATTTGATTTGCTGACAAATTTTTTACTCAAAATGCTTAACCTAGTTATCAACTAGAACATGAATGGAAAGATGGCAGGTCTTTAAATAAAGCACTGTTAATCTGGGAATAATATTTGGAAGGAACCTGTAGTTATATTTGTATTCATTATCTCAGGTAGTGATAAAGAGTGGGAAATTAATTTCTGTTAGCCTACCTATACCTCATACATGTGACCAAGAGACAGAAGAGAAGAAACACCTTGGAATTCTTAAGATTTCTCTTTTGCAGAGAAAAACTGCTAAAAGATTGTAAAAAAGATGTTTATGTTCAGACTAGACAAAAAACCCAGTAGATCTGGTGAAATTATTCCTCAAGAATGCAACATTTTGAACCCATTGCATAGCGAATGATATGTTAGCTCTTGTCGACTACCAAAAAGGGCAAAATTAGGAAACTACTTATAAAGAATGACTGAAGAGTGACTCAGGGCGATTAACAGTATAGCTGTTTATTAGGATTATAAGCGTTAAAGGGTAAGTTTTATAGGATCACTTGTATGATTGCCTGCTGACATAAAAAACAGGAGGACTGGTGAGATTTAGTACCCCCTTAGGATAGCACAGCTTTACTGAACACATGTGGCCTGACCCAAATAAATAACTTACAAGACTGCTCCTGGCTGGACAGTACTCTGCCGCCCATATGCCCCAGTTACAGTTTCCCTGCACAGTCTTAACAGGGAAACAAGCCAAGAAACCTCATCCTAGCAAGGTGCCACTGGGCAAAGACAGTTGGTCACACAAATGAAGAAATGCCATGCATTTGGTTACCTGGTCAGCCTAAACAATCACCCATAGCAGTTTTTGCCACATTTATATCTTTCTACAGCCATAAACAAGGAACAGGTATGAACTGTAGGCAGGCATATACAAGTTCTCCAAAACTGGCTACAAGGGCAGTGATTAGAAGAAGGCACAACTGCTTTTAGTGTAGGTGATCTACTCTAATCTCATACTCTGATCAACTGCTATGAGGTTAGAGAAAATTTTCAAAGCTAGATTTGTACCATCTGCATTTCAGTCTACCACTACTGCAAATACTGGCAAGTTACTGGAAAATATGATCACTGCTTTTATGTACTTGGCAGTATTGTGGGATAAATATTCCAATGCAATGGAAGAGATTGAAAATAACTACAATTTAAGCAGAAAAAGAGTTGTTATTATTAGGCCATAAAAATTGACAGAGGAACTGATACTACTTAGAAGCTACACTGAACTCTTGCAGAAAAAGGTGATCTAGCAACACAGTGAAGAACAGTTTTCTTAATGGAAAAATGCACTGTCGTTTTAGAGAAGTCCACATGAGTTTCCCATGGACTGGAACGCTATTCATGTTGTTTGAGATGGTTTCTGCATGTATATACTTCATAACAGAACCAAACAAAGGAAGTTTAACCTGTACAACTTTATAATACAATTTTTGAGCAAGTACTTCCAAACACTTTTTAAAAAAGTATTTGGGGTTTGAGAGGTGTGGGGGAAAATGGAATTGAGAGAGAAAGAACAAGAAAACACATCAACTGATTCCAGATCAATTCCAAGAACACAATTTTTACTTTAAAACTACTAGTTTTCCTTCAAAACTGTGAAAGGTAGAGCAGGTCCCAATTCCACCGCAAACTTTTGATTTTTTTCCCTACATACATAAACAAGAGAATAAGGATAGGGACAATGTCTGGTACCAAGCATTACCAGCCAGTATTTTTCATTCCCATCTTACCTATTTCAAAACATGCATTAGCACCTCTGTCCAGAAGAAGACGAACTACAGCAAAGTTAGCCACACTGGCTGCACACATCAGGGGAGTCCATCCAAACTGAAAGTTAGTTTCTATGCTGATTCCTGTCAAAATTTAAGAAATTAAAATCATAAAACTGCATCACAACAAACATGCTTTTTATAAAACTTACTCTCAATATGTATCATTACAAAGGTTACACCCTGTTTGCATTTAGTACAAGGGAGAAAAATCTCTTATGGTATTCTCTTTCTTTTAATTCACCTTTATTTAGAACACCAGAAAACGACTTTTCAAACTGACATCAATGAAGCCCAGTTCTCAATCCAAGGAGTTACGTATCACAGAAAGACTACATTAAAAAACTTCAAACATTTAGCTGCAAAAGTAATTTCATATAAGTGCACAGAATCTGTTTTCTCTACTTCTGTGCAATAGCTTTCTTCAATCAAAATGAAAACTTTTGATTCTTGCCAAGCCAAGAGGACTGCTGTGGAAGCAAACTGCCTGCCAGGCAACTAAGATCGAAATATCTATGGTTTCCTGCTTCACAGCTCCTTTTATTCTCTGTCCTGCAAGACAGTTATCTAATAGATTTGCGTTTGGTACTAACAAAATATTTCTCATTAAAAAGGAGAAATAGGAGACTATGCAAGGGTCAAAGACAATCACCAGAATTGTTTGTTATTCTTTATAATAGTTAGAATGACTAAAGTGGCTAGAAGAATGCCTGCCAGACAGCCCAGCCCTCCCAAATGCACCGAGAACCAAGTACCAGACTGAGGTACTCATCTGACAAATTTCTAATAAAAATCTCTACGCATTTTTAAATCCTTTAACAAATATTACTTCCTCTAGACCTCTAGAGAAGTTTCCATATTAGTCCTACAGTGACTATGGATAATCAAAAATACTTCTGGAGGGAAAAACATTCTGAAAAAAACCCCAAAACTATCCTAAGAAATTTGTGACAGTTAAGCTACATGCATACTTTTCCATGCAAAATGTGTACTTTCCCTGTCTTGGTACTATGTCAAAGATGTGTTCAGTGTAGCAGTATAAAGTCATTAAAGCTGAGGGACTAACAGGTCACTGCTCTTGGATTGATTCTTTTAATTTCTTAAGACGTACTGGAATTGTAGAATCAATAAAGAGGTAGCAATTCAATGAAAGCCATATGTTGAAGCATTCTAACACCTCCAAGACACAGAATTCACAATCAAATCTCCTCAGCAATGTACACATTCTAGCTGCAGTTAATGTCACAGCACTCTGGCCTGTCTGCAGTGCACAAACTTTTCATTGAAACTCACAGTTCTATAAGGTGAGCCAGCAAATGTTCCTTAGCAGCCATATCAGAATTTCCTTGTAGTCACTTCAAGAATCTAGCAAGTCTGATGTTCAACAGCCCACTGAATTAATACCATAAGAAATAATGCACTGAAAACTGTCATTCTGTCAGCCTTAAAAAGTCTCTTTTCCTCATAAAAAGAAAAGCAGTCCACGTAAGTACAGCTCCCATCTAGAGCTTTTTACTTTAATACATATCAGAACAATAGTGACAAATGATCTATTTGGCAGTTATATAGAGATTTATTAAAACTCTTGAGAAGGCATTTCCCTCAATGCTTTCTTTACATGTATAGCAGCCAGTATCTGCCATGATGCTGGTGCTTTTTGTAAGTTCTAGAAGTAGAATGGCCTATTTGGCAAGGTTAAGTTGTTGGTCTCCTACCATCTTGGTAATGACTGCCTTCAAGTACCACTCAGTGTGAAAGTCCCAATACAAACAAGCTGTAATCCCAGAGGAAGACAAAGAAAGGACAACTGAAACAGGAAAAGTCATGAGGCTTCTAGGCTGTTTGGTTATAGGAGCTGTTGACTGAACCAGAAATGTCTTACCTACTCAAACAGGTTATTACTCTAATTACATGAACTGTTATTGAAGTAAGCAGTGTTTAGCATTTAAAAAGGCCCTTAAGAAATTCAATGAAATAGTGAAGCCCAGAAAAACTTTTTAGTGAAGAATCAGGCCAGATCCAAGAGCCAGAGAGAAGTGAGGCTGCTGCAGCTCCGCAACCCCAGGTCCAACCCATATTGATGCTGAGCATGTATTTCCAGCAGGCACACACCCACACCCCCCCCCAAACCCCACTGGCCACAGTGATCAACAGAGCACTCTTATGAACATAGTAGCACCAGTACCATCCTGTCATCTATCCCCTCCAGCCGCTGCATCACAGACACATGGGCCTCTGACCTCTGGTCCCACTCCTGTGACTGCCACAGCTTTCACTCATTCGTGTCTCTACAGTCGCTTGGCCCTCAGGCACGACGACCTTACATTACAGCCCTGGGGAGTCCCTTGCTCTGAGTCTGTAATTTTCCTGCCCATAGACTTCTCTGCTTCTCTGAGACGGTAGAGGTGGGCCTGTGGTAGGTGACTGGCTTCCATGATGGGCCTGGGAGGAGCTGGACCAGGGTATTATTTGGGCTCCCCTACCTGCCATTATCTGTGTTCCTCTGTAGGTATGAGCAGAGGAGCTTTTCAGTTACATGGCCTCACAAATTACAGCTAGGAGACAAATCAGATCCAAGCAGAAGTACTGATTTCTTTAAAGTCTGTCAACATTTAGGTCTGTTCCCACATTACCTTAAAGCTGTGTCATATCAGAGCTGCTGATGTCTCTCTCCGCTGGGCCAGCTATGGGGGTCACCTAACTCAGGGTTCAGAGTCCTAAACTGGCTGAGAAATTAATTTTCACACACTAGGCACTCTCCCATTGCTGTAGTTTACTATTACTTATAATTCCCTGAACTGGCTCACCAAAGATGAGATGAGCTCCAGCACTCTTTCAAAGATATAAGTGGAACAAACTGTTGAAGGAAAACAGAGGATTTGACCGTAGTCATATCTTTAATCAGCATAAAATGTCATGAGGTCATAACTTTTGATTCCATTTTAGGAAATGGAACACATGAATTACAAGGTGTTAAGTATTTTACTTCTCAAGCAGACCAAAACATCCAAATCATCTTTGAAGGTGCTACTTGCTTGCATTA
Organism: Vireo altiloquus; assembly: GCA_013396875.1. Lineage (NCBI taxonomy): Eukaryota > Metazoa > Chordata > Aves > Passeriformes > Vireonidae > Vireo > Vireo altiloquus. The sequence goes on along the minus strand of VZRF01003403.1, from coordinate 406,739 downwards.
CCTTTGTGACATGTACTTCAGAAACTTTTTCTTAAGTTGCCATTTAACAGAAGTGGTAAGAAAAACCACTGTGCTAGTCCATCTCCCAAAGGAGCTCTGTAAAACTGCCTCAGCACCAAAAATACTAAAGCAAAACCTAACGAAGCCAGAACACAACATGGTCTCACTCTACTTGAACGAATTGCTCCAGCTGTTGCTAGGAAATCCACTTCCAACACAAATCTTGAGTTTGGCTGACTGCTGGTAGTGAGAGCCTCCTACAAGCTCTACCAAACATACATTAAAGGTAATCCTGGAAACAAAGATTTAATCTGAGAACAGATCTTCTGAAGGACAATGATACCTTTCTTCAGAAAGACCTCTGTGATAGGCACTGTGTTCTGCTGCTTTGCAGAACAGTACTGGATGGGTCAGAATTCACTGTTGATACCATTTTAGGGAAATTATATATTATTTTATGATACTGCCTTGTTCATTTCAGGACACAGGAAACTAGACTACATGAATCCTTAACCTGAACCTATACTCTTACAGAAACCTATTATCATCTTCCAACAGCACAGAACTATCCACTATGTAGCAGCCATCAGCACAGAAAGTGAACTATTGCTGTTTGACTGCAGTACAATTAAGCAATCTGATACACAGACATCACTAAAAACTCTACCCATAAATAAGAATATATTTTCTCAAAGCAAGACAGATGTATTTCATTCTTGTACTGCACTTCTTGTGTATCAGTCTGAGCAACAGTTTTGCTTAATTTAAAAAGAAAACCACTCCCCCACTGCGGTGACAAACATTTGGCTTCTAAAAGGGCAAATAATCTCATTGTTTCAAAACTCAGAAAAGCCCATTGCTGACCAAGAAACTGCTTTCTTTCCTAAGACAGATTTTCCTCAGAGAACAAGCTCTTGGTTACTATATTCTCCTTGCCTGCTGAAGCAGAACTTCCTGACAATTATCACTAGGCAGGTCAACTCAGCTATGCAGTTTCTGATTGCCCTGGATGCTTCAATAAGTGATCCAATCTTCCTAACACTGATTAACAAACACATAAAAGACAAATACTGACTAACAGAACAGGGAAAAAGGCTTTCAGTGTTAAAACAGACTACTTTTTAGTGGCAAATGCCACATAAAGCCTGTTAGACCTTTCAGAATCACAAAATCTTTGTTCAGCTGATGTTGCCAGGACAGCAGTATTACACAGGCCACATACCAGAAACTTAACAATGCTGAGAAGGGAAAGAAAAAAAAAAAAAAAGAAAAGGAATTTCCAAACTGGGGAAACATTAAAATAGAAAAGGCTAGCCTCCCCTTCTCACCCCACGCTGTACAACCTTCAACATCAAAGTAAGACTAAAAAGACCACACCCTGAATTCCACCCCTCAATTCAAACCACCTCAAATTTGGTGTTTGTAATTGCCGTTTGCATGTTAAAGATGCATCTGAAAACAGAGAAACACCTTATTTCACAGTTCAAACATTATAGTTTTCTCAATTTTCAGAGCTCCTGACTGACAAAAGAAACATAAATAAGAAGGAATGGGCTGGAATACTTAATCTCAGTCACTCAAAAAGTAATTTAATCTGTAAAAGTAATGTCTTGAGTGCATGTAGGAACATGTGAATGTTTCCGGTAAAGGATATAAAATTTTATTTTAAATGAGATGGTTAGTATTCTTGCAGAGTGCAATTAAAAATATTCAGCTTTGTAAGTGACTTTCCTCACCTGAGTTTAAGAGTTCTTCAATTAATGACACATCACCACGAAACAGAGCCTTCTTTAATGCCTCATTCTTATCCACCTGCAACAATTGATCCAACTGCTGGACAAACAAAGAGAAATTAAGTCAAAACCTGGAGACTGTTTCAATGCAAAAACAATATAGCTTGGTTTCAGTATAAAAGCAATAATAATCTCTGAAAGGACATAGCACAGAAAAAGAGGGCAAAGAACAATGCAAAACTTGTTCTTCCATCTCTGTAGATCTGTTCAGGGTCTACTATAAAGCCTAAGTTTTAAAATCGATTTTTCTGACAGGTTCCATTCTCTGAAAATGGAAATACCTTCTTTCTCAACAGATCTGCTATCCTCCCACACTGCTCTCAATTTTTCTTACCATAATTTGATTTCAATTAAGATTCTTTTTCATTTTATGACACTAGAAAATCTTTGCAATGCATTTATGTACCTTTATTTTTTACGTTTCACATGTTGTGGAGTACAACGTTAAAAAATACAACTATCAATATGAAAGTTTGAGCTTGAGTCAAGGGACCTCAGTGAGAAGCTGTCTGGCCTAACAGCAAAAGTCCACTGCTGTGAAGAGTTACAGTTCCTCTGTCATCCTAATTCTGTGGTGATAGAGGCATTTGTAGCGCTGCATCATAAACTTTCTGGCCAAAAAATGCATTGACCAAAAGACTAGTTTATACATCAGACAGCTTCCCAATTTAAGTTCTTTTCAAAAGCATCATAGATTTGTTTTCTATTAAAGCTGCAGATACAGCTGAAGATTGCTGCTGGAGCTAACTTAAGTGTACAAAACATTTACATACACTGGTAAGCAGATGATTATTTACTAGTTTCCTTAGAGAAGGAAGTAGGTATGAATCAAAGTTGTCTTTTATGGTAAGTTTTTAACTCCCAACATTATAACTTAGAAATATACAATATTTACAAGACATTGTAGCGCATCTTCCCAATGACTTCTGCAAATACTAACGAAAGTGTCTAGAGAAACAGTCAGTAGAACAATTTAGAACAATTTTTTTATTCTACTCAGATGGCAATTTTCAAATAACGCACATCTTTGGATACGAACAGAGGTTTCAAGAGTAAGGCCCCTAAAACACTGGCTATAATCTTAGCCTGAGAGTTCCAAGAATTCAGTTATACTTCCATTTTTCAACTCTGGTTATGAGACAAACCCACACTTACAAAGCCTCACAGCATCTACCTCACACTAATGGATACTTCACACCTGTTAGATGCAAGAAAACTACTGAAATCTGCAAGATAGCAAGAAACATTCTCAAGAAATTTAAGATGCAAAACAGCTTTACGGGCCTCCAGCCACTTTCAAATTTACTCTTATGCTGAAATATGATTAGGACTAGGATCTGCTACTTAAGGGGAGAAAGCGCTTTTAAATAAAGCTAAAGGGTTTATGTAATAAGACAAACCCCTACAATTCAGGTTTCATTTACTGGATGAAGGGTACACCAGCATTACTCTGGTGGGAAAGAGCCTAGGAGGAAGCACCAGCGGCACCTTCCTTTGGGACCCGCGCTTCGCTCCTCACACAGTTTCACGACCAGGCCGCCCCCCACACCGAGAACGCCCGGCCACGGCTGGCGGGCGCCAGGCGCAGAGACGCTCAGGCCCACCTGCGGCTCCTGCCTCACGACGCCAATGTCCCAGTCGCCGTCGTCGCTGTCGCTGCCCTCGTCGCCACCCGCCACGACGCGGGACGCGCACACCACCGCGGCCATGACGGCCCTTCCCCCGCGCGTCGCCTCCGCGCGAGCGGGTCACGTGGCCGAACGGGCCGCTTTGCCGCGTTCCCGCGTTCCCGCTCGGCCCCGCCCCGCCCCTCCCGGCCCCGCCCCGCCCCCAGGGAGCGCCGTGGGCGGGCGGCTGTGGCTGGGAGGGGAGTGCGAGGGCTGCTCCGGGCTGGACGTGGCGTCATGGCGCCAGGTGTGAGAAGTGATCGTGGTGCTGTAGGCACGTGGGGCTGTGCCACGGCGCACTCGTGGCTCCGCTGCCTCGAGAGTGCTGAGAGACGCAGCAGAGCGATGTGTGAAGTTGCGTCTTTAGATCTTGTAGCTGACGTATATGTGTGGATTCAAGGTAAAAGCTACGGGTTTCTCTCTTTAATTGCTGACGTCATTAGCATGCTCTTTCCACGCCACGTCAGCTAGCAGCAGCCAGTGACGTCACTTGTGTGTGTGTGCCCGCAGTGTCACACAGCCCGAGCCTGCCGTGGGGACACTCGCGTGGGAAACCTGAACAGCAGCCGCGCACAATGAGCCAGACCTTCGACCTCCAGCCCGGCTACATAGGGCACATACACAGGGCATTACTTTCAATTTCAGAACTGTGCTTAGAGTTCTTTCTAATGACAGACAACAGTATCTCCTCCATCCCAAGGTTCACGTGTGTGCTTTGAAGAACAAATGAGGAAGGACGTTCTGTGTTTCAGCCGCAGGCAACATTGCTCTTCGAGCTCCATCTCAGGCCTTGCTCCAGGCTGAAATGAAATTGAGCATCTCCTGACAGAAGAGGAGTTTGGTCTTGGAGAAGAGTACAAAATGGTAAGTGTAGTCCTTGTGCCCATGACACTATAAAAATGTAATTTTGGGAAGTTAATTTTAAAGAAAAGATACCCTTATCTTGATTAGAAGGTGGCTGTGAAAGATTTCATATTTATTTATTTATTGGGTTAATTTTTTCCTTTAACTTTTGTTTCCTGATGAAATGCAAGGTGTAAGGCAACTTTTGGCATGTTGGGATTTGCAGATTAGCTAGGGTTATGCTCCAAACATACTAAGTGCTATAAAAATTGCTCTTATTAAAAAAGAAACTTGCATGGTCTGCATATTTCAATTGTGCATGCTTGACATTTTTAATAGATATATTTTCTGGATTTTATTTGCTTGTCTGTTAAGTATGACAGCCTGTTTGCATTAAAGTATAATGAAAGTCAGATTATTAGCAACGAGGAACTCTGGTGTAAGAACTAGGTGAACAGTTAAAATGAACTCCCATGAGAGAAACTTCCAGTACTGGAAACTTGATAGAAGTGCAAACCCCCTTCTTTTCACACAGCCTCCCTAGAGCAAACATTGCTAAAATTGAGTCAACTGTAATACATATGCCTATATAAAGGCTTAGCTTTATATGCTTATTTTGGATTTACCTGTATAGACTAAATCTCTGTTTAAATTATTTTGGTAATGAAGATATAATGTTTACCATGTGTAATAATTGAATGTTTTTGTAGGCATGTTAGTTCTTATAAAATTGTAACCTTTATTCTCAGTTTTCAGGATTATTTATTACTGGCCTGAATATTTCTTATGAATATGTCTTATGTCTTATTTCTGTCTGCAGAGGAAAAGTAGAATTTCTACCGTTTTTATGTAGCTTCTTTGTATCTCTATTGAATCTACCAGTACTCAACTTTATGATAGTCTCCATAACCAGAATCAAACTTCCATATTATTAATCATTTGGCTTAGCTGTTTTACGAAAGATGGTCTTGCTAGTAGAACTTAGATCCACACCTGCTTAACTGTAAAGACAACTGAGTGTGACTTTTTACAGCTTGGATCACATGCTTCAAGGGAGTTATTTCTAACTGGTGCTGCTACTAGCAGTAGATTCATTACCTTTAATACACTACCAATTGTTTAGTATTTGAGAATTGTAATTTATTTGTACTGGTTCAGGTTTCAGAGTTGGAGATGGTTGGTTGGTTTGTGATTTTTTTTTCTTTTCTCTGCATTATATCTCATCTAAATTAAAATGTCACAACAGATGCTTCAAATGCAACCTGCATGCTGCTGCTTTCTCAAAGGGCACCCCTCTTTAGGAAGGTAATTTTCAGTAACAGGCCTGATAGTACCCAGTGTTAAAAAAAAAATCCCAACTCCTTTCAAAGGCTCACACTGTAGAAGAACCTTGCATCCAGTGCACACGATAGCAGTTTCTAATGTGAAAAAGACAATCATACAGAAGCTGGTAGCAGGTGATCTCTCCTTTTGCATTTGCTTGGTACTGTAAATCAGACATTATTGTTGATGTAGATTCTCCTAAATTTTTTTCACATTTTTCTTACTCCACCTTATTTGTGACCTTGAAGTCTATCTTAATTTTTCAGCTAGGCAGACTTATTTTGCTTGACAGCATGGTAAGTCCTGGCTGTCATCCATATTTGCCAAATATCAGAGTGTTTTTACTTACTCTAATAGGAACACTTCCCAACATCTTTTCCATGTTGCTGTGCAGTACTCATTTTACCTGCAGGAGGCAATTATAGAATGGCTCAAGCTGGGAAAACTGAATAATTTCCTGTATCACAAGGGGTATCAGAATAAGCATTAAAGGTCTACTCTCTGTACTTGCACGTTGGCCTATACTAAACACACATGTTAAAAATATAGTGAATAATAAGGATAGCAGTCACTGGCTGCTGTCTTGTATTCTTGTAAGAACCTGGCTTTGCTCTGAATACTAGAACTTCGTTAATACACTTCCCATCTCTCTTTAGCCACCCTCCTTGCTGGCCATATTTGCATTTAAATATTTTAGATTTTTGTTCAACAGCTGACTTTTAACCTTTTCTGGTTACTTCTGGTACTAATAGATTTAATTAGCAGAATTTCTTCTGAATTTTTATATATACCCCATATTTTATCTTATGTGGAATTGATCTATTCATAGCTCGGAATTTTTATTCAAACATGGTTGCCAGAATATTGCAGAATATTTTGACTGGTTCAGTTTTGCTTGTTTCAGACCAAAAGGCTGAGTCAGCAAATACATAAGGATGTTGACGTTGCTAAAGTTTTTGGGAGGAGAATCAGAATTGGTAAATGTTTAAAGAGAGTGACTCTGTAATTTGACTCAGTAACATAGTACTAGCAACACAGCAGCCAATACTTTAGAGGTTCAATGGCAGTAGCATTTTAGTTGAATTCTACATTCTGTGATAGTTCTCTATCACAGCTACTGGTTTGAGTCTTAAGAATACTTTCTGTATTCTTATGCAACTTTCATCTGTGGTAACATTGTTTAGAATGAAAGCTCAGTGATTCTTTATTTTAATGTTAGCTAGTTATTACTTTGACAAAACTAAACGCCACTATGGGATGATGATAAAACATCTTGAAGTCATTCCTTTCATGTTCTCCTGATTTATTTGTGCAGAGAAAGAAAGAAGACCTTGTGGAAACAATGGCTACTTCAGAAAGAAAAGACTTAGTAATTTTAAGAGATCCTCATTTCCAGAGAGGCTTAGTTGCTCTGGGTCTACAGAATTGAAAAATTACCAGTAAATGTTCAACTGGGAGATGGTGAACAGCCGTACCAGTACCTTGGCTAAGAGCTGGACATGCAGGAATTTGCATAATTTGAAAAGAGTCCCATAAAGTAGCGAAAGTGAATGCAATTTAACAGGTCACATTCATTAAACAAATGGGAAACAAAGTCTTTCTTATTGTCCTGGATGAATTTTCAGCTGACTTGTTAATATATTTTTAAGGTATTTCAAGTATAAAGATGGATACTTATTATCTAAAAAGCACTGAAGTGGTCTGTGTTCTTTTTGTGATCTGAAATCACCCTTTGTGTAAAATCAGTTTTAGTTTTGCCATCCTGAAATTTTGCTACAAGCTGTTGCACTGCAGCAAATCGAGTTATTCATAATTATTTCAGTCATCATTCTAATGGACTTAGAAAGATGGAAAGCTTTTCATTTTATCTGCTTTGCTTATAATTCATTTTTTACAGCTGTGCTCCTCCTGCCCACTTTACCAAATCTATCTGGATGGGACATGATATAAAACTTTCAATCTGCTGTGAAGAACGTGAGTATAAATTGCATACCAACTGGTTTTCTGTTTGTAAAATTTGTTTTCTGGTAGAAGCCTTAAACCATTGTCAAAATTCCCCGTACTAGGTGGGGAATTCATGGACATGATGTAAACCTGAATCCTGTTGTGAAAATATCTCTTATTATCACAGTAATGTCTAAAAAAACCTAGAATAAAAATTAGGATGTTGAAGATATTTTCTTTTATTTTAGTGTCACTCAGGCAGATTTTCAGCTTCTTTCCATATAACCTAGAAGCTTTGGTCTGTGTAGCAAGTCCATGTCAGAATCATTCCTGGTATTACTAGATGCAACCTCTCCATTAAAAATTCCTCATTCTTCCACTATCTCTACTCTGTTCTATGCTATTTCGTCCCCTTAATCTTAACTGGCAGTACTCCCACTTCGTTATCATGGTGAGTACCTTCTTGTTTCAGCCTGTTGACTCTCTGCCGGTACTCAGGCAACCGCTTGTAATAGTATTGCCTGTCTCTTAGAAACTCAAATGTTTGAGTTTTCTAATGGCAGTTTATAATGATCAAGTGCTGCTTTGAGCTTTCTACACCATTTACCTTCTATTCTGATATATCACTTTGTCTTACCACTTTTATCAAGATTGAAGGTTATCCACGTATTTCAGTATATTCATATACCTAATATTTTTATTGGTTGCCACATTTCTATTTTGCTTTGATCATTCCAAAAGGAATATAGCTTCTTGGAAAAGGGTTTGGTTTTGAATCAAAAACTGGTTTTGCTTTATCATGTTTGGTGGTTTGTATTGTTTTTTTCTCTTTCTTTTCTTTTGCTAGCAGAGCATGCAATCTAACTGTCACTTCTGCATACTGAATGGCCTTGCTACCATAGGTTTACCACAGGATATTAAGTCTTTGGTTATCTCTTACTTTTACAGCTGCTGGGGCTGCTTACCAGTAGTCTCTGGGCATTGTGACAACTCCCACACACATACACTGTCTTCCTGGACTTGTTTTGTTTGAGTTTGTTAAGTTAGGGTGGTACTTTATATTATGGTCTATGATTCTGGTTCTCCAAAGTAATACTAGTAATACTAAAATACCATCTCCTTTACATCTGCTTTAAGGTCTTCTCTTCAAGAGCAGTTGTGACACCATCCACATCTCCAGTGGTATAAACTAAAATTGTTACAAATGCCAACAGCTGAATCATGAGAACATACTGTATGGGAGAACCATTCAAAGATGTACTGTTTTCTAGCTGCCTTAGCTGTCTAGAGTTGCATTCTTATGCTACTCTCCAAACTTATGTGCAGAAATGTCTACCTGTGGAAGAGACTTTTATGATAATTTGAGCTATTCTGTCACAGCTGGCCCTAGTAACAGGAAACCCTAAGTCTTCCTTACTGGCCATATGGGAGCAGGTATGCACTGGGGATGCCCTGACTGTCAGATTCACAGCAGACTGAACATGACCAAGCAGTTTGCCCATATGACCAAGAGGGCCATTTGTGGAGGCTGGTGAGCCTGCCACACAAGGGTCTCCTAGGATTCCCTGGAGGGATGGACCCTAGTAGAAGAAACATTCCCCAAATCAGAGTGAGAAAGAAAGGCTTCTCCCAGGATAGCCTGTTCTGTTATGTTAATGTACCCCAGTTCTGCTTTCCCTGCTCACCCACGGCCCCTTGTTCCCCAGCCACTCCCCCTCTATTTCCCCACTGGTTTCCATACCCTGACCCTGCCTGTGCACTGCCCCTGTGCCCCCTGATGATTGATCCCTGATGCTCTCTCTGCCCCTATTGCCCCTGCACTTAAACCTGGACCCTTTGATACTTTGTCTTTGTCACTAGGACCATCCACGTGCAAGGCTGGAATAAACACCTCTGTGGAACCCATACAAAGACCCTTCCTAGCCTCTTTGCCATCGACTGTATTAATAGCTATCCTGGCTCCCCACAACCAGTGGCATTCTGGCTCAGATCAGAAATAATGTGGTCAGCAGCACTACAGCAATGATTGTCCCTCTGTACTCGGCAATGGTGAGGCCTCAAATCCTGTGCTTAGTTTTGGCCCCTTACTACAAGAAAGACATTGAGGTGCTGGAGCATATCCAAAGAAGGGCAGCAAAGCTTGTGAAGGATCTGGGGCAGAAGTCTTATAAGGAGTTGCTGAGGGAACTGTGACTGCTTAGCCTGGAAAAAAGGAGGCCCAGTGAAGACCTTATTGCTCTCTACAGCTGTTTGACAGGAGGTTGTAGCAAGGTGGGGTTCAATCTCCTCTCCCAGGTAACCAGTAATAGGATGGGAGGAAGTGGCTTCAAGTTGCACCAGGGAAGCTTTAGATTAGATATTAGGAAAAATTTCTTTACCGAAAGGGTGGACAAGCTTTGGAACAGGCTACCCAGGGGAGTGGTAGAAACACCATTTCTGTAGTGTTCAAAAGGCATGTGGATGTGGTATTTGGGAATATTGTTTAGTGATAAACATGACGGTGCTAGGTTAATGGTTGGACTCAGTGATCCTTTCCAACTGTAACAATTCTATGATTCTAAAGCAATGATTATTGAGCTTACAGTAAACGGTTCCTTCCCTCTAGTAAACCCCTAATATTTAAATGACCAGAGTCCAGCTTGCTGTGTGCTCATATAGAATCATATTTTTACATAGTATCCTGTATATGTCTCTGCGACTTTTTCTCCTAAGTCTCTGACTGCTGCTGTAACTCCTTCGTTCAAGTTGCTGTTGCCATAGATATAACAGTTCTCTTGTCACAATAACTTCATTAGTTTCAGTGTGTGAAATTAACAGGCACTAGTAAATTAAAAAATACACCTTCTGTCTAATTTGTGCAGTAAATACTCAGCAGTTCCTATCTACTTTGATACTGTAAAAGGCCCTGAGTCCTAATTATCCTATATACCAGAACTATCCAGGTTATTTAAGATAGCTCCTTCTTTGTTAATGCAGCTGAATAAGCTGCCAACAGCTGTTTGACCTAGATTTCATTCTCATAATGCTTTCCTACAAAATTAACCTTGCACTAAGTTGTAGAATCCTAATTGCCTATGAGGATCTGCAATAAACAAATTTGCCTCTGTCCCATATAGTTCTTTTCTGTGTTCCTCCTTGAAATACCCTTTTCTTTTACCAGATCATCCAAACTGATCATGGAATGTATCTGAAATCCCGATGTATATGGGGGAAAAATGGAGCATATGGCTTGCATTAATGATCCATGATCATAGATTTCCTTGTCCACATCAGCCAATTGTAACAAACCTCCAGGTAACCTCTTGGCTAACTTTCTGCAAAATCTCCACATTCTCCTTTGGCAGCAAGCTCTGACCGGTTATTTCAAGTATATAGGATTTTATAACAGGCAAATGTTCCCACCAACATGTTTGATAATTTGCTAGTGACTCTACCTAAATAATTCATGATGTAATAGAATTAACTTGCAGCAGTGACACTGGTGGCATTCTTATTATTGTCAGCATCTAGAATAACAGACAGCATGCTTTAAATAAAATTTTCCTGGTAAATGGAAATTTCATATGGGTGTCAGGGTATCTAACCTTTGATTTTGAATTTAAGAGAGTCCTTGGGGAATTAATAGTTCTAGCTAGCATCTTTTTTTGTTTGTTCAGTTTGGTCTTCTGTTTGTTAGACTTACGTGGTTTCTGTTATCTGGACTGGGATGGACAGGTTTAGATGAGGTGACAGCACAATTAAAGGCTGTATCATAATGCTGCGGAGAAAAAAAAAAGGAATTTAGTGTGCTTGTTCTTTGAATTTTTTCTTTGGAATGTTCACATATTTACTACACAAGTTTTAGAAGTGTTTATATTTTAGTTTGTACTCGGCTTGGAATTTTTCAAAGTCAAACAGTATATATGCAAATAGCAAAAAAAAAAAATCAGAAGACTTCAGCAGAGATATAAATACACTGCTCTTTCGCCTTGCCTTTACCTGCTCTGCTTCCCTGTTTATTCCTACTTTTAACTATCCTTTCCATTTCAGCTCGGAGGAACAAGGCATACTTTTCCACTTTCTCCTTTGCACGGGAGATTTTGCTGCCTCTACAGTTGATCTTGCTTAGTTTTACCAGGAGCTGAAAGTATCACAACAATAAAGAAAGCTGTGTTCACGATACAATATCAGTTAAGTTTGCACAAAGATTTATCCGAAGGGGAAAAAAGGCAGGGTAAGGAAGGAAAATAAGTTTTTCTTTGCACTCATCACAGAGGTAAACATTTGATTTCTACCAGTCTTAGGGTAGAGGAAGTTCCCTTTGTCAGGAGGGGGCCAGTGGACAAGGAAAGCTGTGCAGTTCAGTAGTGCTGGCAGTTTGGAAGATCTTTTGAGACTTTCACCATTTTTTAGCAAGTCATCACTTTTTCCTTGAGCCCTCTGTTATGTCAGTAACTAACAAAATACCATTAAAACTGTAGCAGTCCTCTCTAGGCTTTGCTTTGGCTACAATGAAATGAGATCAATACATTAAAAATGGAATTTTTATGTTTTACTAAGATGTGTTTATACTGAACTGCAAAGGCCTTCAAGCCTACGCACTGAATTTTTTACAGGAACCAGCATGAAAAGAAGTACAATATTGTAAAAACATTTTAAAAAAATGCTCACTGGGTTGAGATTGTTGGAGTATTATGGCAATCTGGAGAAGGAAATAGAAATTGAGACTGTTACCGTAGACAATTATTTTCTCTTTCAAATGCGTGTAGAGCTTTAAATGTTTACAGAAAGCTGTCTGCATAGTGGTTAAATATAATGAAAAATGTTGTTTCTATCATTCCACGGCAGCTTTTTTTAGCGAATATGTGTAGTTCATACTGAAGTTGTAGTTTTATATGCTTAGTACTGTTGTGATCAAAGACACAAACACTCTATCTGGGGTGACTCAAAAGTGTCAAGTACCAGTTATTGATGCATATTGTTGTTAGGATTTATGTACTCACCTATAAATAATATTTATTATTTAAATATTATTTAAACACAACACCGTAGTGCTTGTGTGTACTTTACCTAATCTGGTAACTTTTGCAAAGCAACTTGAGATCTTAAAATTAAAACAACTGTGGAATTCTAAGATACTAAATGAAATGCACCGAGTTTTTAAATAAGTACCAGCTAAGAATCTGTTAAGTCACATAGCTTTCTCCTAAAGTGTATTGTATCTGGCTAGGAAATGACAACACATTTGCTTACTTCCTTAATTAGGAATAAACCTAAATTTGGTTTTAGGCCTGCTTGCCCCTGGTTTTAGTGCATGAGGCATATAGGGTGTATGATGTAGCTTTGTCTCGTACTACAACAGTATTTTAGCTGTAGAAAAATGTCACAATCTGAAGTCAGTGGAAATTTGATTGTCAGCCACAGAGATGAAAATACCTGGCACTCCAGTAGTTAAGAAGTCCAATTCTGAGCTTTAGTTTCAATCTTAGTAATGTGATTGTACTGTTTTCTCTTCAGAAACACTGCAGTATAGTACACTCATTTATCTAGAGCAGCTCATGATATTTCTGCTGCTTTTTTAACCTGCCAGATGGGTTTTTTTAAAAAAAAACGGTGGAACACGTTACATGTCTTTTAGTCTGTGACATGTTAAGAATGTGTTCTTTTCAACAGTTGTCTTAAAACCATCAGTGTATCCGTTCAGAGATAGGGGAAGACATATCAAGAAAGAAAATACGTCACTGGATTTGTTATGTTCTTGGGCTAATAATTTCTTTGTAGCAGAAATTAGCTAGTGCTGAAACTAACACTTGAAATTACACATTATGTATAGGTTTAGGTGGCCAGTATGAGGACGTTCTATTGTTCCATAAGCCCTGACTCTTTTCAGGACTCTTTCATCAGTTTAAGTTAGGGTTTGTAATTTTTTCTATATATATTTGATGTTCTGTATCGAGAATATATGTTTCACAGAAGTGTTAAATAGGACAAACATAATCTAAGTCTCATCTACATTACCTAAACAGTATAGCATGAGTATTTACAAATAAATCTGTAGACAGCAGTTTTGTTGAAAGAAACTACTTTTTAAAGGAATTAATGTGACCTTTTAAGCATATTTTAGCTTGAAGAGCATTAGTCTGGAAAAAGGAATTAGATTTCTTCATTACATTTGGAAACAATGTTAGGATTGTCTATGCTTTCAAATCATTTAGGATAATATATCTCTTTTCTCCTGCTTGCATTGTTTTTACTTTTGGTATGTAAATATAACTTCTGTTTAACATCTACTTGTTATTCCAGCTTCTTTATTTGTATCTATTAGCAAAACTGTCATTTGTTTTGCCTGCCCATGACATTTTGCATTATGTTCTAATGTTACAGCTTTGAGGTTACAAAGCTTCGAGTCACTGTGTGGAAAAGAGTATCACAGTCAACAGCAGAGTCACATCATGTTGTGTCATGGCTATTAACTGGCAGTTAACTGGCCAGAGCCCCAGATAACTTGGGGACCATAATGCCTACGAGTAGGTATTGAGACTATATATTCACACAATAGGTGATTACAGCTCCACTTCTTGCATGCCTCTTTAGATTTGTCAGAAGCACTTTCCTGAATTGATACCAAGATCTGTGAGACAGAAGGTGATGCAGTGAAGGCAGTGTTGGGGTAAGAGCAAGGCATTTACGATTGACAGGACATGGTGTGCTTGAAGGGCAGGATCCCTCTGAAGTAATAGTTCCTCGGTTGTTTCTCGTGGAAGTGCTTGGTTCTAGTACCCATACTGTCTAACTTCAGACTTTTCGTTTTTATTTCAGAAAAAGCAATAAACAATCATTTGGAACAAGGAAAATTTTCTTGATTGTAGTTGTTGTTGACATAACTTAGTTTATTTAAATACTGCCAATAGGAAGTCTTCTGCCTTGTCCTGCTCAAGTGAGTGTCCTTTTTCATGCAGAGGCACATATTTTTAATTCCTATACAAATTCTTTTTGTCTAGATGTCTCTGAAATTTAGAATCATGGAAGAAAATGTTCATAACCTGGGGACCTGTTTAATATGTTACCAGCAGGTGCTGAGGAACTGTGTTAAATGTGGGCATAAGATGATAAATACAGATCTTGGTTTGGGGAGCTTTTCTGCAAAACGGTAGTAGCCTGTGATTCGTTACACTGTAATTTGGGAGGACTCCTGGGAAGGACTGCTTTTCATTGCAGGTGGATTTTCGTAATAATTGTGTTAGGAACATCCAATTGCTCTCTTGAACTATTACTCTCACTGCTGTACTTATTGCAATACTTTTAGAAGAATGTTAAAAACTGTGACTACTCTTGAAATAGTGTTAGAAGTTTTTAACAGGTAATGGGATAAAAAGGAATTTTTTATTCCAGAAAACCTGAGGAATCAGGAAGAATTTTTTACTAAGGCTTCTAGAAGCAATGACTAATTATTAAGCCACTTCTAGTGATACAGTTAATGATCAAAACAGCAATGACAGAAGTATAATGAGAACAGTGGATTAAGTATAAGGAAAGGCATTTAGTAATGTAGTGTTCAGTTAATGACATTGAAAATGCTGTTTGAAAATAAATTTAATCATAAGCATGTGGGAGTAATACATCTAATTGATCCAGAGATGATTAAAAGGGAAAAAGAGATTTTTGATTGATCAGGCTGGGTTTGGATCACATGCTTTCTCTGTTACTGAGTTACAGAGGAAACCTAAGAAACATCCCACTTGGTTTTCTTGGGCTACTGTTTACCTTTCTCTGCCTTCATTCTTTTAGCACAAAATAAAAAATTAAAAAAAAAAAAAATTCAGGAAGTGAGATCTAAGGGCTCTTTTTAGATAAATGATATCTGAAGCATTCTGGGTTTTGCAAGCCTCTGATGGGTGTGGATCCTGGCTTGGGTTAGGCTGAATGATTCAAAGAAAATGCCAACCTCCTAGAAAAACACAAAGAAGATTTTTTTTTTTAATAGGAACTTAGTACCTGAAAGTCATGGATCAGGTGGGGAAATGTCACCAAGTAGTTGTTCTCTTGCTGGGGCAGCAGTGTTTTAATTTAATTTCTTATGAATATGTTGTTGGGGGGTATCCCTAGTGAAAATGAATTGGTCTCTATGTGTGTACAACTGATACACGTACACAGAAAATTTTAGCACCCCCTTCTCATGAGCTCTGTTATATGGAGGATATTCCTTCTTCACTGCTCTATAGATCATCTTTTTTTCTGATGTTAACAAGGTTATTGCTGGCGGTCAGCTATGTCTGAATAGGTCTAGATTATTTTTTCTGTGCTTCCTTTTTAAAAGGCTGCCTTTTTGCAATGGAATCTGTTTGCTGTTCCTGTCTGCCTAAGCAGACTATTTGTGACAAGCTACCAACTCAAGCTCATTGAATATAGAGAATGTGCTAGACTGGGTGTAGCAACTTGGTGTTCTAGCCTCTGTATTTGAGAGGGATCTTTCCCCCAGGCATTTTTAGTAGAATAAACACATTTGTAGTTGGACGAGAAGGTGCTGGCATGATTAAGAAATGTCTCATTGTTTAGGAAAGCTGCCTCCTCATGTGCTCACTGTTCAGAATTCCTATATCTCAAGACAGATATGTTTTCCATTTTGGTGTTAGGGATCTTTTTACTATTTATATTTTTTTTTTCATCAATACATAGATAAAATGAGGTGTGTCAGCCATACTATATCTGCATTTTTCAGCATGATATCCATTTCGAAATTCTCATTTAATTTCCTGGCTTAATCTTTGAAGAATAAAATTTAATTATTTCTGTTATTCCCTTTCTTCTAGCCTTTGGTGTTTCTACTCTCAGCTTAGCATCTAGAATTCAGGAAACACAACCTTCAACTTTTTTTTTTTTCTAGCTTTGGTCTTTCCATTCATATTCTTAATCATCTCTTAAGGAAGGGAGTTAGAAATCTCACCACACCTCTTTTAACTACTTCTTTCTAAAAATCATAAACGTTTACTTCTCTTTCTGACTTCTCTCCTCTTATGCAACCCTGGCCACCTTCTTCCCACCAAGGTATAACTGGGTGAACCTGCTCTTTCAGAAGTATTTTATGTCTGCTTAACTGAGAGAAGCAGAAAGGTAGCTGAGGTTGGGTAAAGGGTGAGCTTAAAGACAAGCCTTTAATATGCATGCTACTGGCTCTTCTTTTTACAGGTCTTTTCCCAATCTGAAAGTTTGTCTCATTGATTTGTTGTGTCTTACCTTCAAAATGAAAGCAATTTGAAGAGAGAGACTAGAGTCCTGATTTAGCTGACCGTAGGTAGCGCTGCAATAATAAGGAAAACAACTTACAAAGTAATAAAGTAAATAAACTGAAGATACCTCTTATTTCTGATTTCCAAAATGAAATTATTTTACAGCAAATAGATGCATAAGTGTTCACATCATTTAGTTTTCTTGCTAGTGCTCAGATGTTGTTCCTTGTTTTCCAGCTCTAAAAGAAGAGTCTAAAGCCATATTATATTTGTCAGAATGAAATTGTCTTTATTTGTGTGAATAAAAATTTCTTTAGTTTCCTGCTGCCAAATGTACATGACAGACCTATCTACTGTGGTTGCCAACCCTAGCCAGGATCCTGTACAGGGTAGGACAGTGAAAAATGTAAAGCAATAGAGATGTTTTGTGATAAACTGCATATACCAGAGATTGTCTCCTAAATTCACAGAAGTAGAGATTGTCTTAAGAAAAAGCCATTTCAGATTTTGATAATTATTGTAAATGCATTAAATATTTCCCTTCCTATGTATGTCTGTTTGTGTCCTGAGTCCTTATAAGCTTAACACAGCTGTGGAACATTGACTTTCACAGCTCAGCTATGCATCAAATAAAAAAGCATTTCCATTTACTTATGTATTATGCAAAAGTGTAAACAGAAATCCTTGATATAGTTTGTCTTTCCTGTGTATTATTTCAAATACATAATTTCTTCATAGAAGTACTCTAACTTCTATGTTATTGTTCTGAGCAAAGATGAATGAGAAACTAATAGAAACTAATAATTAAAATATTTATTATATTGTACAGAAATGAAATAATTTCTCATCAAATATTTGTTTCAGTCTAATAACTTACACCTTGTTTGTGTTGTCCACTCATTTTTCATTGTGCTGTCTACAGTTAGACCCACAGAAAGTTCTTTCCCTCAATGGTTATACTAATTTATAACCCATTGGTGTGTATGAATAGATCATATTTTTCCTTTCACATAGGCACAGGGAAGTGTAAATTAAGCTTTTGTTAGCCAGCAAGGGAGAAGTCTGTGTAAGGCTAGAGTATTAAATTACTGTTTTTAATTTCTGTGATAAATGCAGTTAGAAATAAAACTGCAAATATTTTCCATTTCTTAAGTAATAAACCCAGTTTGTTAGTCAAAACAATTTTTGTGTGTACCTGGCTTTTTAAACTCTTCTGTAAAAGTATTGTGCTGACACTGACCAACTTAATAGTCCTAATTGTAGCTAGCTAATTTTAGAAACTCCTGGGTAGGAAAATAAAACAACTTTTAAAAGAGCCTTTTAGATTCTAGAGTCTAATCTGAAAATGCTTTCTCTGATAACTCTTCAGAACTGTGTGAGTCAGTCATTTCAGTGCTTACTGCCGTTAAATTTGTCATTTTTTTCTGACTTTCTCTCAAAATCCATTATTATCATGTCTCTCTAGTCTCGTGGCAAAGAAAACTGAGATTATCCATTCTCCCATTCTTCTATGGGAAGAAACTGAGACACCTGATGAGTGTGGTTTGTTTGGTTTTGTTCATTGGTTTTGTTTGTTTTTCTTCTATCAAATAATACCTTTGCTTTCAGAAAAAAAACCCCAAAAAAACAAAGCCAAACAAATGCAAATACTGTGTTGTCCTCATTTGAAAGATAGAATTCAAATAAATGATTGCAACTTAGGCTCCACAAAGCAGCTCATGACTGGGAGCTTGACTGTGTTCAAGTTAAATAGTTTTAGCAGAGTAAACTCAGAAAACTCATCTCAGAATGATCATCCAGGTAGGTCTCTTACCAGGCATGGGGGATAGTGGCACAAGTTCAGGGGCAGAACTCAGTGGAACATGAACTTCATCACCAGTTTTTTAAGGCTTTTCAAATTACCTCTACCTTTGATTGACCAGCTTTTTATTCCTTTTCATATCAGTTATTATATCAGTACATAGTTTTGGTTTTATTAATAAATAAGTCAAAATTTAGGGACCTGAGTTGCTTTATATATCCTTATATTCCTTGCTCCCTTATTTTTGCAGTGTTACCAGTGATAGCTAGTATTTTACAATAAGCCTTAATTTGCCTAGAGCCCTGGGAAGTATTTTTTGGTCTACATTACCTAGAGATGTGGAGGATTGAATTGCTCTGCAGGTTTACCTGCAACAGTGTCAGGCTGGTCTTGATGCTCAAACTTTATGTTCTGGAAGTTCAGCAATTTTTATTGAAAAGTGTCATCAGAATTCCTGTATCTCAGGAATTCCTTTTTTTTAGCAACCAGTTCTGTGGACAGCTTCAAGACTGATGCCTGCTTTGTCACTGAAAACACCATTGTGCTGTGGTTGTCTAATATGATTCTTATCCTGTCTAACATGATTTTTATCCTATAATGTAAATTTTTTTCTTGCAGAAAAGTCATAGGGTATTTTGTAAATAAAGGGGAAAAAAAGACTTATCTTCTATAGCTGTATAATGGTGGGTTTCTCCTGCTATTACTTGTGTAAATCACAGCTTGACAGAAATCTACACAATTTCAAGACGTCTTGCTTTTAGCCTCAAAAATCTTAACTATTTAAAATACAGCTGTATTTGTTTGGCTTAGCACAAGTAGCTTCAAGATCTCATGATGAGAAACTTTTAACCTCATATAAATTTTTCATTGTGTCCACTGTGAAAGGTTTTTGATTAAACTCAGGAACTCATGATATTCTGCTGACAGCTGCCGTAAAAAAAAAAAAAAAAAAGACATCACTTCTTATTTTGGCTAGGAGAAAATCCTTTGTGAAAATGTCAGTCAGGTACCCAGTCCTTGTTCTTTTGTACTTAAAAAGGTTATTGGTTTTCTGAAGCCTGACTAAACACGGGGCTTTAACCTACTAACATGGATCTCATCATGGCCTTTGGAAATGGGATGGACATAGGATGAGAATGCTGAGAGAACTGCATGGAAAACAGGAGATTGTATGCTGCCCAGCCCTTTGTCTTCATGTGGAGCCCTGTCTGCCCCTTTTACTGACACAGTGAGCTCAAAATTCTTGGATATCTTTAGGGGGAGCAATTATCTTGCTTTTTTTTTTTTTAAATTATTTTTATTTTTTTATTCTGGATATTAAGGCAACTTCCTTACTGCAGAGGCAATTTTAGACTATTTCAAGACTGGAAAAAAAGACCAAGTCTTACAATTCTTTTTTAACTGGAATAATGGTGATTTGCTTCCAACTTTTTCCATTAAGTTCAGAAAATATTTGGACCCATATGGAGTTGTTTTAGACAAGAGTAGTATACACCAAACTAAGAACACTTTCAAAAATAAATAGGTTGAGGATCCATTGTGCTGCTTGGATTCGCATGGTAGAGTTTATACTGCATGATCTTTGCAATAATATTCCAGTAATGATGATTCAAGTCTCAGGGCTCTGACAAGAACTCAACCTTTCTCTTTTAAGCAGTTGTAAATAATTAAGCACTTTTTGTTATGCTCTAGGTAGTTCAATAATCTTTGTTGCTCAACTGTTTTAGATTGCCAGCATGTGCCTTTTATTGAGTCACAGAAGGGTATCAATCTTGGATTTTTGCCCTTTTAACCTCAATAATACCATTGTTCTGGGATTATTACATGACAGTACGAAGAGGAAGAAGTTAAAGCTGTCTTTAGAAACATAAACCTCACAAGCTTGTCAGACTTAGATTTTCAGGCTCTTAACTCCCCTCACACTTATTCTAGACTGAATAGACTGAAAACAAACAAACCCTGAAGTTTTCAGAAAACTATTTTCTACTGCAGCTTCCAAAGAACCAAATGTATTTTATCAAGTGTAAAGTTAAAAATGCACCCTACATTTGATACCTGTTATTTTTTTCCACTAGCTTCAATATTTGTCAAAAGTGTCTTTTTTTTTTTTTTTAAATGCAGATACCCTATCTTCCAAGACAATTACTGTTTCTGATTAAGCTGTGTCCAAACACATCACAGATCTTGATATTATGAGGGTTATTAGCAGAGGGCTTTCACAATTTTAAGAAATCTTTTAGAAAAATGAGTAGTATGATTTTCTTATGTAATCAAGGCCAAAGTCTGAACTTCCTCTATTCAGATTAAAGATCCTTCAGGACTTTATTTGACATAAACTTAATCAGCAAGATTTAAGTCAGTCCTTTGATAGATCATGTAGAAAGGCAGATCATAATGACACTGCAGTAGGTCTAAAAGTTTATACTGGTTTTGCTGCATCAGTATAAATAGAAATGGGTTGTCACAGAATCAAATGCTTCTGAATGAAATAATACATTTTTGTTTCCATTATTGTGTGTCAACAATTTCAAAAGGTTTCAGAATACCTTCCAGTTTAAAGAGGTATTCTTGTAGTAGTTATTAACTCCATAGACCAAATGACAGCATATGAACGTGTCTGACTTTTGTCTGATGGTTCCATCTAGTGTGGTGTTACAATTTTTGTTGAAAATTGTGCACAATTTGAAGTGCACTTTGCAGTTTGTGCTTTGAAGAAGTTGGCCTGTAGTGCCTGAAAAATCAGCCTCTGCAAATTCAGTATGAGTTGCACCATACTGAACACCAACACACAGTTATTCTGCTACTCCTACATCAAGCCTGTGATTTATTCTTCACTGTTTTCCCTCTTGTGGTTTCCAGGTAAGATGTTACTAAAATGGGGTGAGCCCATTTTACCTGTCCAGAATGAAAGATCTGGTACTTTCACAGTGCTTCACCTCCCAGCTCAATATGTTGTGCCACCGAAATAGATGCCTCGTAAAAGATCTGTTTAGTTTCTCTGGAATATTAAACTGTTTTCTGTATTTTTTGAGACCATGCATTGAATTAACATAGTCAGATACTGGTAATGCAGTGTGGGAAAGCATACATAACTCTGCTTGCCAAACGTATCCAATGTGCACAGATTAAGAATGTTAATCTGCAAATATTTGAAGCATGGTTTGAATCAATTTTAACAGTATTAAGACAATGTACTGGAATACAGTTTTTGCTGGTGGAAATGTCAGTCTGCCATCTTCTGCATGTCCATCTGTTTTCTAAAAGTATTATGAATGTGGACTCAAAGACTATTTGTCTGGTAAATATCTGGGAATAGTTTACTTTTTAAGTGGATGCTGCTATAGCTTTTATCTTGGTTGAGATTCAGTTTTCAATATATTTCCTGGGAATAGAGCAGCTCTTTGAAATTCATAGTAATACAAGCCAAAATTGATGTATGAAAAGTTGCTAATTTGTCCACAACTAGAGAATACTGTGCGGACTTCAACAACTAAGAGTAGGTATTTATTTATAAGTCATCATGTAGAATGCTTTTGTTGAATAATAAATTACGCATATACTTAAAACTGTAGTTGACAGAGTTCTTTCATTGTTGCTGCTTTACTGTTTCGAGTAGTTTTTTAATGTGTGTAAGCAGCTCTGAGACAGAGTAACCAATTTTTGTAAACGAGAACTGTAGGGTAGAATAAAGCCCTACCCTGTGGAAAAGTGGCCAGACTACTTTCCCTGCTCGTAAGGGAAGTTGGAAGTTCGATGAAGGTAAGCCATCTCACAAGGGATATGAGGAGCTATACCTGAGCCATATGCTAAGGCTGTTCTTCTATTAGAGGATATGAAGAAAGGCTTCCCCACCATTGTTGAAATTACTTGGAATTTCTTGAAGGGAACCCAGGTCCAACTGAGTGTACAGGGAAGCTTGAGAGAAAGACCAGTGTCAGATTTGTGGATAAAGTTCTCTGCTTTTATTAAAAAAAAAAAAAAAGAAATACAGAAAATAGACCAGACTTCTTTGGGGTTGAATGAGACATTGCAAAAAAAATTGTTAATAATAAAAAGGTGTTAGTTTTGACATCTCTTTAGCTTAATTTTCTCAGGAGATTGTATTTAATATGAACATGCTTTCTCTTTCTACTAAGAATTTCTACTGCTTTGTCCAGTGAGATTAATTAATCAAAAATCCAAATATAATTAAATTTTTAGAATCATAGAATCATTATGATTGCAAAAGACCTCTAAGATCATAAAGTCCAATCTTTGAACAATCACTACCAATCAACTAAACCATCTTCTCTTACTGAAAATCAGCAGCTGATTTTCAAGCAAACAAAATGCCCCAGACCCCCAGAGTATTGCTGTACCTAGGAAAGGGAATGCAAAACTCTTGGTGACTTCATGGCATCTAAAGCAAGTCTTCCGCGTGCCCTGCCTTTCTCTGCCTTGCCCCTTACCATAGGTTCATGCCCTTACCTTGGCAAAAGTGCTATACTAAGTTTCACATCCAGTGAAAATGTAGGTGGGGTTCTCAGCTAGATAGAAGCCTTAAACAGCTTTACGTGCAGTCTGATGGCTTTGGAGCAGAATGGGAACATGTACCCAAAGGCAGGAGCCCTCAGGGTAGAAATCACTTTCAGTTGCCAGGAGCATGGAAGCAGCTAACAAGCCAGTCTGTTTCCCATGTGTGTGACTCCAGACTGCCCATGGCCTGTTGGCTCTCTCGTTGGGTTACCCCTGCCTGAGCCAGAGCTACCACAGTGATGGCACAGGGAAGCAGCCTTTACTCATCTTCTTGTTCTTCTGCTGGGCTGCCTAACTCAGTCTCACTGTTTCCTTCAGAGTAAAGTCAGATGGTGAATGTGGATACATCTAAAGGATAAAGAAGCTGTTGTCTCAGCGTATCAAGTTGCATTTCTGTAGAAGTGAAAGAAATTGATGTAAATGAAATCCATAAATCATATTAAAGTTGGAGGTATTTCAGTCCCTAGAGAGAACAGAAACATTACCGTTTATTCCTACTCACAGTAATGCTGATGGCACATTTCACATTCATGTCAGCTGAATATGTTCAAGATTCCTGTGAAGATTAGGACGCTGAAATAAGCAAGGAAATGTACCAGTGGAAACTTTGTGGATACATGAGAGAAAAACTACAATAAATATTTAAAGCGCAACCAAGAGTTCAGGAGTATTTTACCATGGCATGTATGTATGTGAAAGCATCTGATTTTTTTGCAAACTATTGGATCACAGAGCAGGTAAGTTATCACTCCATGGGTTTTGGTGAACACAGCCATAGCTGGTACTTAAGAAAGTAGGCAAAGAAATATGCTAAGTTTACAGAAAATGTGTTCAAAATTAGGAAAAGTTCATGGAATTTTTCATGTAAGAAAAATTACATAATCAACGATGATTGATGGTATGTCTTTGTCCCAAATTTGCTACAAGTGCATGCAAATCAGCTCTTACGGTAATAGCCAGGGGGAGATACTGTTATGAAAAATACTTCATTACCCATTGACATTTTAACTAGTTTGGACCTGATCCACTAGTAGTTTCAAATTACTAACATACCTAACTTTCTAATGTAAATTACAAAAAAAAGAAGTCTAATCCCCTGCTCGGTTTCTGCTTTATTCACTTGCACCAGACATCCAAAGGCTGGGAAGGGAAAGAGCCTAGTGTATAGTGTTTGAAAGGCTAGTGTTCAATGTTTAAAAGACTGGGATTTCAGTCTGACTCGCATCTCAAAGGTCTTTTCAAACCTAGTTGATTCTCTGATTCTGTCTTTAAATTAACGTTCACTGTTTTTTACTGAAGTGAAAAATTTTGGTGGGTCTAGGTGATCTGCATGTCAGGGCCTACCCAAAGAACTCTCAGAGGCCGATGGACAGTGTGGGATGCTAGCCTTGCCCCGGCTCCCGTAGAGGAGGGATCTGAATCCTGATTCGCGTTCCTGCTTAAGCGCCCTGACCTCTAGAGGGGCTGTCGGGCTGTCACTGCCACATCAGGGAGCAGCGGGAGGTACCTTCCAGGCGCCCGGCACCGAGCGCTCGGAGAGGCTGGTGCCGCCTTCTCCCGGCTGCCGGGCTGCGGTGCGGGGTGCGGTGTAGTGCGCAATGTGGAGTGCAGTGCGGGGTGCGTTATGGTGCGGTGTAGAGCGCGGTGCGGGGTGCGGGGTGCAGTACGAGGAGCATTACGGTGTGATGTGGGGTGCGGTGTAGTGCGCGGTGTGCGGTGCGGTGTGGGGTGCGGTGCAGAGCGCGGTGCGGAGTGCGGTGTAATGCGCGGTGCAGTGCGGTGCGGGGTGCAGTACGAGGAGCATTACGGTGCGATGTGGGGTGCGTTACGGTGCGGTGCGGGGTGCAGGAGGAGGAGTGCTGTGGTGCAGTGTGGGGTGGGCTGGCGCCCCGGGCCCGGCTCCACTAGGTGGCAGGATGCCGAAGGGCTCGGCGCTGCTGTCCTGGAGCCCGGGCGGGTTTAGCCCTGCCTCTACGTATTGTCTGAGGACATGGTAAAATACGGACAGTTTCCTGGAGTCCTGCCTGCCCTGCGTTTCTTACTGGTTTTGTCATTAATAAAGCAGAATCGGGAAGGGTTCGAGGGAGGTCTGAGACACAAAGGAGCCCGATACGGCGACAGGGTAAGAGGGCACTTCTTGGCTCGGGAATCTACGAGGAAGAATTGCCAAGGCAAAGAGAAATGCTTTATTAAAGCACTGCGGGGTGTTGCGATAAACGGTGAAATAAAAAAAATGTCTGCAAAGTTTTCAAAGAGCTGGTTAAATTGTATCGCAAGCTATAAGTCCGCAGGAAAGTACGTTCGCTTCTTTACAGAGCCAGTTTAGAGGGCAACGGCTGCATGATTAAGAAAGCATGGCCTTTTCCATCCGTATTTTTTTTAAGTTACAGAAGTGAAAGGACACTGGAATGTGTAAATATCAAAGCATCAAATAAAATTAAGTCCTGTACAGAATTAAATCGCATGTTCTTTTTTGTTGCTTCTTGTCATCTTTGTCTCTTTCAAGTATGCTTTCTGCTGTGCACTATGAAAGCAGTGATTTTGCTTGTATGCCACACATATAAAGTTCAGAAGCAGCCTTAGTGTTAGATCTGGGTGCTTGGGCTAAACTTACGAAAGATACAACTTCAGTTTCCATTCCTCCCGGTTCAGGTACGGGCCTGACAGAGAACTTGAAAAACTGAAGCAAGTGTATTTTAAAGTAGGTGTGATCGCGCTTCCCTCGCACCCTTCTCTGGGCTGACCGTCCGCCCTCTCCCTTAAGCCCTTGCGCCGCTGCGCTTGCCCGCGGGAGCGCGCACAGGCGTAGGGGCGATGGACGGGGGCTTCTGGCCCTGCGTGCCCACCAAGGGCACCCCCGCTAAAGCCGGCCTCGGCTCCCGCGGGTCTCGGTGGGTTGCAAGCAGGCGCCCTGTGTATTGGGACGGGCGGTGAGGAGCTGCGCGCTCGGGAGGGCGAGGGGGTGTCCGCGCCCCGCCGGGGCTGTCCTCGATGCGCTGTCCCCGCTGCCCTGGACCGAGGGCAGAAGGCCCGTCTGGAGGGGTGGTTTCCCCGCCTCGGCACTTGGTCAGGAGAGGGGTTTAGTGCTGGGGAGAAGCTGGAGACCCGGCGTGACTCGGAAAGCTGAGTCGGCAGGTGGAGGTAACGGGCTGGGCGAGAGCCGTCGGGCAGCCGGGGAGGAGAGGGTGCGGGGGGAGCGGCGGGGCGCGCCCNCCGGGGCAAAGCAGAGGCGGGGAGAGGGGCCGGGGCAGGAGGCGGACGGTGACATCAGAGCGGCCGGGCGGATAAGGTGGAAGAGCCGCAGGAGCGGAGTGGGCGAGAGAGGCGTCAGCGATTAGCGGCTGCCTCCGGTTCCCCGCTCACAGCACCTCACCGCACTTCACCTCACCATGCAGAGGTCTCCCCTGGAGAAGGCGAACATCCTCTCCAAACTTTTCTTCAGGTGGGAGCCCCGGCGCGGCGGGACACGTGCGGGCGGGGACAGCGGGCCGGGCTGGGCTGGGCGGCGGCGCGGGGAGCTCCGTGCGGGCTCCGTGCGGGCTCCGTGCCCCCCGCCCACTCGGCGGAGAAGGGAACCGAACACTGGGTGCCAATTAGCTCTGGAAAGGTCTGTGGGGAGAGCGATGGGAGTCTCGCTTATTGATGAGATCACTCTTTTTTTTTTGTTGTTGCTGGGGTTTTAGCACCAGGAATGGGCTCTGTCAGGTGTCATAAACCTTCGCTGGACCCGGACAGATGAATTTATGACATAATTTGAGCAACCTTTGGTAATTGCTCAACTAGTTAATCTGTTATTTCACTGTAAACTTTGAGAGCACAGTGGGGTGGTAGGGAGCAGAGGAGAAATGCTCTCAGAACAAGGATTCCTTCTGTTTGCCTCTTTGAGTGTTTAGCATTTACTTGGTGTGTGAGTGTAATATATGATCTTATTGGAAACAGTTCCTTGTAAACCTTGAAAATGTTCTCTTACAAGCAAACTTCCTAGTGCCTTTCCTTTCTAAAAACTTCAAATAAAAAGAGAAGGAGCCAATACCAGTGCCTGGGCACAATGTACTTTGTAAGACAATATGGAAGCCTGAATACGTCTTATGTGACATTGCTAGAAATGACACTGTGAACTGGAAAGAGCAAATAATCTTTTTGGCATTGGCCCACACAGCACTGGTTTTGCCAGATTCCCCCCTTCTGTTACTGGAGGGTCTTTTGCATGGCAGGGAAGGGAGGGAGGAAATCTTGTGTAAGATGTGAACATGATGACTGAAATCAGAGTGCATGGTGTAAAACTAACATTGTTATGAGGTCTCTGCCTGAAAAATTGAGGTCTTTTAGCTCACTTTTAAATCCTTTTGGGATAGCTTTCAGCAGGCTTGTGTGTATGTTTTTAAAGTTTCTTAATGGAAGTCACTGTTTGCCTGCCTCCCCCCCTTTGGCTCATTATAGCCAGATATGATAGAGGGGAATGATCCCAAATATAATCTGTTCCTAAAGTTTTACAAACATCCAGATAAAAGTAATGATCCTATAGGTGTTCTCCACTGGTGCTGCAGTGGTAATGAAGCTGTGCTTGCTGTCAAATACTGTTAGAACCAGTGAGTATGGATGACGGGAGTGTAAGCAACTGCAAATTCTCCATAAAAAAGCTTCAGTCAGTGCTCCTGTCAAGTATAAGACAGAAATCTGTAGGAAATAAGTCTGTATATTAATTTAATTGCTTAGGGGGCCACTTGCTCTATTTTATTTTATTTATTTATAAAACTTCTATCAGAGTAGAGTTCTCCTAGAACCTAGGATGCTGAAGGTGTGAAGAAAAAAACCGAAAAAGATAAAGCAAATGTATTTCTGATTCCTACCACAGTGAAAGTTTCCATGTCTGAAACCAGATGCAGTTCATGCTCATTAAGTACATAATTAACCATCCTGAGGCCTAAGCTCATCTTTTAAATCACAGTCTTTAAGTCAATTGAATGGTGTTTTAATCATGCTTATCATGTGAGATGCATTATATTGTACCAGCTATCGGTCAGGTGACTGTAACCAAAGTGATAAAGTATATGAAGTTAAGGAGATGTTCATGATGAGTATTAACTAGAGCAGAGAAATGGAAAAAATATGTATGGACTGAGGTTGCTTTTTTCCAATGATAGTGAAATAGTTGCTTTCAAATACAACACAGTACATGTTTCAGTGAAGCAACTTTCATAAGAGTCTACTATGCATTTATGTGTGAAGTACCAATCTGAATATAATATGATATGTTCAAGGTCATGTTAGCAGAAGTGATGTTAAAGTATTAGCTATTATTATTCTGGAAAATCTTGCTGATAAATATAATGTTACTATTTAATATTGTACAAGCTGTTATCAGCTATAGGTGTGTAAACCTATTGGCAAGGGTTTATTGCTTCGAAATCTATCCAGTTTGGGCTGGAGAGATAGGTTTAAGTGTGTTAAAGTCAGAATGGAACTCTTTGCTCATAACTGAATAATTTATACATTTCAGTCTTCTTTGTACCTTTTTTCTTAATTCTTTATGCCAAAAAAAAGAGTGAGAAACTGTCTTGATACACAAAGAACAGTATCTTATAGAAAGTGTTACCTCTTTGTTGTATTAGTGATAGTGATACTACTGGGGCAAAAAAAAAAATTGTTAGGAGTGGTTATGATAAAAAGTAATTAAAATTAGAAGTTAATTTTCATCCTAAATTTTAAACATGATTGGTTTAAAAACTGAGCTTTGGTAGTTAAGAAACGAGGTGTGAAAACAGGTGGTTTAAGATCTTCCGTTAGGGGGACACTTATAAAACACTAGGTACTGAGAGTTTGAGATTTCAGAGATTGTTTTGTGTTTTGTTGTATTTTCCTTATTACGTTTTCAGAGTTGATCTCTTTTGTTCCCAACCACATGCAAGACATTCTTTCTATGCATTGGCAACATTTTACCTTGCTTAATGAAAAAAGAGTTTAATGTCAGATCATCATACGATTAGCTTCATATTCATTGTGAAGCTTCACTTTTGTCTTTATAACCATTACTTATTTTCTTTTGGATTTTTTGAGTTTTGCAAGGACAAGGCCACACCTTTTGTCACAAACAGTATCAGACTACTTTGCAATCACCAAGTTTTTATTGAAGATTAACTGAGATCAGGAAGTCTTGTTAATTAATCAATTTTTATCTGAGAACTGTCACACAGTGCTATTGCTGGAGTTTCAGAAATGGCTGCAACTATGGGACAATTCTGACTTTATTACTTGTCTTTTACATGCAAATTTAGATATTACAATACAGGTTCTCAAAAAGTAATCCTTGTGCTCGTGCCCAACTCTTTAAGCATATACTTTTGCTTTGGTACCTATCAAACGTGACAACTCTTGGCAAGACCTAGTACTTTAGTGCCTGATTCATCATTAAATCCAAATGAGAAATACAAACTAACCTAGCTTTTGTGTCAAGTCTTCTCATGGATTCAGTCAATCAGATCTACTCTAGTTGCTTCTTGCTTTCCAAACCAGAGAAAAAGAAATGTACACATTTTTACAGCTGTCCAGTGGTTCCTAGAACAATTTAGCCAGTAGGGAATAAATACTGGATTCATTCTTCTGCCCTGTGTGTATTGTGAGGGCTAGGAAAAGAAATTCAATTCTACATCTTACCTGTTCTAGGGAGTAGGACCAAGTGTTTCCAGTGTTTGGCAGTGAAGGTGTTTTAGTTCTATATCTCTAGCTCAGCTACTTTTTAGACCGTGAATCAAAAGTGACTCTGTACTCTTCTGAGTAAGAAACTTCTTTGCAAGCCCTGATTCCTGGTGTGTGACTTCTTATGAAGTCTGCCAATAACCTTTGAGGTGGATAACAGAATTCAGGACTTAAGGTTTGAAAGTACCTAGCCCATATGCTAGAGTACTGTTATTCTATCATTCTTTCTAGCTTTATTCAGTCATAAGTTCAAGTTTAGGGGAGTGCCTTGTACAAGGTAGTTTCTGGTTTGAAAAGGTATTCTCATGAGAATTAAATTGATTCCCTTCAGAGAAAGGAACTAAAGCCAGACATTCCCTAGGCAGTGCCTGCTCTATCCTTGAACTGCATATCTTGGAATTTAATGCCAACAAGTTACTTAGGATTTTCATTCTTGAATTGAGAAGGATTTATGTGTTTTCCTTGAGAAGTTTGGGATTTAATTTGTACATTTGTACTCAAATTTTCTCCAGAAACCGTCTCAAGTTCCTATAGGTCACAGATTTTGTATAGGAAACTTAAAGGCCTAATTCGTGTCTATAAATTTTGCTCTGGGGGGCAGGTGTCTGGAAATTGTCATAACCAGTATATATTTGGAGCATCCTTTATCAATACCCAGCTGTAGCATTTTGCCATCTTTCCTCTTTGAGTAAGTAGCCTCTGGGTATGGTAGCAGGTGGATTGAATGGCACAATGTTATGCCTCAGTTGCTGGGGCACTCAGCTTAGACACTTATAAGAGGCAATTTTTCTATAGTATATTCTTAAGGCCTTGTATGTGTCTAAGGCCCTGATGAGCTGCCTTTTGCTGATCCCAGGCAGTCATAAATCCTGGCTGTTAGCAATAACCAGGCACAGATGCAGCTGCAGCACAGACTGTGGCTCTGTGAGGCTGCCTGATCGTTTGTCTGTTGCCCAAATGGTCCTTGGAGATCTGCTGGTCTGCCAGCCCTTCACACCTGCCTAAAACAGCAAGGTGTCAGTGCTTCTGGAAGGCAGACAGTTCAAAGATGTGCATGCAAATTTTGGACTCTTTTGAAAATTTGACTTCTATTGCTATTTCCAAGGTAAAATATAAAACTTGAAGTGAACTGGTGAAAGGATGCAGAGTCTCCTACACTTAAAGTCATTTCAGTCAGAGAAATACCTTCTTTATCAATAAAGCTAAATTGTGTCCTTGCCTCAGCCTGATACTTCATCTTTGGTTTAATGACCAAAAGTGCAAACCCTGCATAGCACAGGGACCTTCTTTGGCTGCTTTATAACTCTAAAGCACAGATGCCTAATCAACTTGCATCTGACTTCCGAAATATATTTGAAGTCTGTTTTCTTCCTGAAGGAGGAAGACTTACTATCTTGATATTCAAAATGAATTATCAAGCATTTGAAATATTTGTGGACCTGTCTGTGCCTTGTTATTTTCTGCATGCTTATTTGATTTTGGTGAGATAGAAAGTAATCCATCCAAATCCTTGAATTTTTTTTTTAATACTGTAGGCAATTACATGGTTAGTAGATTTATTATCTGTATTATCAAGGCTTCTAAATGCACTAACATAAATTTGAAATCCACTGTACTGAGCAAAATACTTGATAAGGAAGTCTGTTTTGAAGATCTTGAAGTCTAAGCAGATAGCACAAATGATGGATTAAAAAAAAGTTTCCTTACTAGTTCTTTAGAGAAGAAAGTGGTGTATACAAGGAGTGTGTTTTGTCCTAGAAGCATGTGGTGGTGTCAGCACAGTCTGCCTGAGATCTCCTGTCCAGGACATTGATTGCACAAGGGTATTTCTGGTGTGACAAAGTTATTTCAGAATATTTCTGCAGTGAACAATCATCACCTCTTTCGTACTGAAGAATCTTAGTCTCTGAATATCTACTTTTTGGATATGCTAAATTTCAAAGTGGTGAGAATAGTGTGACTTATTGCAAGAGGGTTCTACAGGTTGCTGTTATCTTGGTGTATGTTTTTTCTCTTCACTCACCCCCTCCCCAGCTTTATTTTACACAACTATACGTGTGTAGGTATAGTTGTGGAGGCAGGATGGTGCCAATTTGACATCCAGGTAATAATGTGTCACATTATGTCCTCTGAAATAAGCAAATTAAAGGTGAAAATTAACTAGTATATAGGAAGACACATTGAAACATGTTGCCAGATTTTGCCATGGGAACTTGTGGATGCACTTCAACTGCCATGAGAGTGGGGATATGCCTGGGTGAGATGAGGAAGAACTCAGAGGCTGATTATGTATCACTCCCTCTCTTATATGCAAAAGGATCTGCATGAGCTTTTTCAGTCAGCAAGTAGCCAATCCAAGGCTTCGTTGTCTTGAAGCTCCCCAAATTAGGAGAGAATAAATAATAATCATTTAAGACATTTTGAAACAGCACTGTTTTTCAATTTAAACCAGAAGCCTTGTGACTGTCACAAATAGGTAGGCATCCTTCCTTCTGGAGAGGATAGGCAGGAGGGGGAATTGATCCTAAAAGGCAGTGCTTGGGGTAGGCTGTTGCAAGACAAATGTCATGACTCCATGGCAAGGTTGTGCATTAGGAGAAAATCGGAAGTGACCGCTGGTAAAGGTACTTGGTTTTAGGTATATTTCCATATTTTAATGTTGATATTTATCCTTTATTTTTTCCCTAACTCTTAAAACAAAGGATGGGAACCTTTGTTGTATTGGAGTAATTCTGATATCTCACTTTAACTCTCACCTTAACTCATTTTAAAGTTAATCTGTAAATTCTAGAATGCATTTATCTCTCTAGAGGTCATAAATACAAAGAAAACAAAACCGCAAAGCTCCCCCCAACATTGCTTTTCTCAAATCCCAAGACTGTTTTGGAAATCAGAAGATATAAGGCATTTTCTCATTAATTTGTGAGGGTCATGCTGGGGAATAACATAATTGAATACCAGGATACAGAAAAAATGGCAAAGAGCAAGGAGTAAGAGAAGCAGCACGTAATTCGGGATTGGTTCCATATTACTGTAGTGGTAATTTACATTTTGTTACTTGGTATTAAAATTGAATAAAACACTCCTGCGTTCACCTGTTTATTTATACTGGACCACATATCAGTCATTGAGGTTGGACCAAACTGTAGTTTGGGAAAGGACCATTGCACCTGATGTGCAACTCTATGCTATTTTATTATGAAATGTATCTAAAAAAATGCATGGCTAACACAATGAAGTGCCGAATTGGTGAAATTTGTTGCTATCATTTAGTGACACGTCTGGGAGATTTTAAAATTCAGTTAAATCATGAATAGCACTGCTCTGCAACACTTTCTGTAATATTCCTTGTTCTTTCAAAGGACTAGAAGTCTTTCTCTTATTCTTGCTGTGGGATATATAATTGAGAAAAAGAGTGAAGATGAAGAAACATCATCTCCTAGTCAGTGTAGCTGTAGGTATATGCTGAAACAGCCTTACAAACCTTTTTCATAGCACATCACTACTGTTACTTTGTTAGCTTCGTTATTTGAAGCTAACAACATATTTGAAGAGAAATATTTGAAGCGTATCTTACACTGTACTTAGGTGCCCAAACAATTGACGGATTTCAGTAAAATGAATATATTCTGTCCTTCTATCTTACACAACCTAACCCCTAATGTGCTTTGTTTTCTCTCAAAAATAGGTCTCAATACTTCTGCAAACTGAAATATTTTGATTACCTTACTAATTGTAAGGAAAAAGTATTGAATTTCTACTACAAAAGCATTCAGAGATTAGATAATATTTTGCATAAGTGTCACTTCACAAAAGCTGGGCATAAAAGACAAATCTTCCCCAAGAATTGCTGTGGAGTAATCCTAATTAAGATTTGCTATTGAAATCCTGGGGTTTCAGCAGAACATTGATTATTCTTAAAATGGTGCTGCTAACAGCTAGTGGCAGAGTCAATAATATTGCAGCTAAATGTTTTCCATGTCAAATAACACCTCATGGGGAAGAAATGTTTATTAGTGAAGAAATTAAAATATTAATTTTTGTGATCTGGGGGAAAACAACAACAATAAAAAAGCAGAAATCAGTAGGGTCTGCATTTACCTTCTGTTGTTGAAACCCTGCAATAATTATATTTTGAAATTAAACTGTATTGCATTTTTTTGTTTATAAAGGGAGAAATGCTAAAGTAAATATGGTTTTCAGAATATATAACATGCTATTTCGGTAGGTTGCTATTCAAAATAGGGTAACTGTAACCCGTAACTGTTACTCTGTTGAGAGTAACCAAGGGGCAGGAATAAGGCTGTTGTGCTCCATGGGCATGCTGACTTCTCCTGTCTGTTAGCAAGGATCACAAAAAGCTAGGGTCGTCTTTTACAGGTGTGTTACAGGATGCTCAGAGACAACAGCTGGTGGTGCAGACACTCTTCTGGAGAAACAGTTTTGTGTAGTAGAGCTGGCACTTCAGTATAAAGTCAGCAACAATTTACAATTTGCTGCCATGGTAGTGATGGGCATATTTTGTGAGAGCATGGGAGTGCAGAGCTTCTGATAGAGTCTGGTCAGAGGCACTCTTTGGGAATGTCTGAGATCTACGTGGTACATCAGCCTTTTCTTGCAGCTGGTAAGAATTCATGGCTCTACAAACGTCTTGTAAAACCTAGGCTCCAAAGCATCATAATTACAGCTTGATTATGTTCCTTCCTCCCTGCCCCCCCCCCTTCCCCTCTCCTTAATTGTTAGGAAGAAGGATAAGTTAAAGCCAGAGGCACTTTTCTTTCTCTCTCCATGGAATTTTAGGTCCAATTCCTTAGGAGCTGCAGTCACTATGCTTAATTACATTGTGCACAGGTATTAATGCTTTGTAGAGGGGTGTGAAACCATGGTCGCCTTGGCGCTGCTCAGTAGATGTTGCTGTTGCACAGAGCACCTGTTGAAATGGTAGCAACCTGATCAGTGACCCTTGTAGGACAGCTGCTCTGTTCTGCTGGTCTTGGATAGCCCAGCACCACTGTTCTGTTACTGTTTCAACAACCTGCACTTGATCTGAAGAGCCTGATGCAGCTAGGGTATTCCTGTGCCCAGGAAGATCTGAGCAGTTAGCTTAGCAGCACAGATGCTCCTTCTGTCTTCAGTGACATGCAAAGCAGCCTTAAGGGAGAGTCAAATCCTGTTGACAAACTGTCTGTGTTAATACTCTTTGGAAAGAGAAAGACATCTGTCCTATTGATACAGTTTGCTTGAGTGGGATGAGTCTGAACATGCTGCAGAAAGCAATAGCTGTAATAAGGAATCTGTTACATACTGCTTGAGTAAATGACAAAGAATTGGTCATTAGAAATCTACCAAACAGTATGTTATACATATGGTATTTACATATCAAGTTCTTAATGTATTTTTTTACCACAGGCAGTAGATAATAGATGGGGAACTTGACTTCTTCTTTCCTACTGTATACCCTTGAAACTTATTCCCTGCTGGGTTTCATATGTGTGTACCCATAATAACATTCCTAGTTAGTGGCAAAACTCTCACAGCACTACAGGTTTCTCTGTGAAAGGGTTCATTAAATGCCAGCCAGTAATCCGATGGCATTTGCTAACATAATCCTGTAAAGCCAATCTGTTTCCCTTCCTTCTTGCTCTCTTCCTTCCAAAATAAATTTCTCTTTCTCAACAACCTCAGGAAAAAACTCAGCATTAACGCTGACCAATCGTTTCCAATAAACAAAAAAAATAGAAGAGCCATATTTATTGACAAACTCTGACCCATGTCACCTAGTGTTATGGAAACATGGATGACTGCAGGTTATATTGCCAGTTAAAATAAATTCGTAGCCATTTTACATTTCAAATCTTTGCAAAGAATCTAGAACATAATGGCAATTTGGATGCTATGGGAATCTGGCAAAAAAATGGTTTTATGAGATATTTATGTATTTTAGGTCTAGTGTATTCCTTTTAATAAAATACAAGCTGCCTCCCACAGTTCTTGACAGCACAACTCAAGCAGCTGTTGAAAATCCACCTTGAGACAAACATCACATGTCAGGCCAGCTCCTCCCACAATTACCACTCCAACCCAAAGCCACTTGGCACAGTGCACAAATTGGCCAGATCTAGTTAGGGTGGGACTTCCAAGCAAGGCCAGAGCAGCTGGGAGATGAACATCTCTGTACAAGCTCTGCCAGCAGCTTGCAGTAGGAACCTGGCTGCAGACTAGGAGGTCCCCAGGGGAAGGTGTCAGCACTGTTCCTTTAGCTGGCTGGAGGAGTTTATCTAGCACAGTTGCAGCTACCATGACTAACAGTGAGGTGAGGATGATGACTGCATAAGTCTGTATCAAACATTGACTTGGGAGAGGAGGGTAGTTTAGGGACCACATAATTTTGATGGCATTGATAAATGCACCTGGTTAACAGAGAGTTAAGCACAGAGTAAAACGAGAGACATTTCCAGAAGTACAGTGGATCTGCTAAGCATTCTGCCTTCCCCAAATGATAATACAGCCACTCAGCTCACTTTCTAAATGCAGTCACATTTTGTTAGTTCAGGCTGTGGCAAAATGCCAGGGAAGGTGTTAATCAAAACTATAAATAAAATGAAATATGTGGAGGGAAACGGTGTAATAAAAAATGTTTTCTCAAAACATACAAAGTGAAACTGTAAAGCACTTATCTTTTGTCAGGTTGGGAATTGCTTATTGCAGTCTCAAAGCATAATTAAGGGGCTCAGGAAGGTTATTACTTAGCTACAGTGTTGTGAATTAAAGAAGTTGCCTAGGAAGTACTGTTACTTCCTTGCACTAGCTGCAGTAGTGGTTTTGTGTCTCATAACTTGTATTCATTCTGTCATTACTGAAATATCTACATATACAGGACTTCGGTGAAGCTGGTTGATGAGAGTTTCTATTCCTGAATGACAAGGATTAGCCAGTTCTCCACAAGATATGCACAAAGCCAAGATCAACTGGTCCTTTCTGTCTTCAGGAACAGGCAAAATACAAATCTGTACCTGCTATACCATTTGCAGAAGCCATGAAAGACTTTCACATAAGTTACGTGATGTTCAAAGGTTTTCTTCTAGTCTGTTTTATCCATGGAAACATTGGCCCCTGTTTCCAGTAGTTGTAATGCTTATGGGTGTTTAACCCTCTCTAAATGGTAAAATGAGAGTCCAGTGACTCTCCAAAGTGGACTCTCCTAGCTGCTTTCCTATAACATACCTCAAATCACTTGTTATTTCTCAGCTACAGTGGTGTGAAAGGCTGAGCTAGAAGTCATATGGTTCATCTGAAACCATACTATTATTGCAGAAATGAAGGATACTACTTCAGTCTCTTAGAACATATTCTCTTTGCAGTGGGTGTGATATAACCATGCACTTGGGAAATATCTTGGTGCTTTACTGAATAATGGGGGTTATAGACTGGTGTCTCATGCAATTCAAACCTTCATTAAAGTAAACT
The DNA here is from genome assembly GCA_013396875.1 of Vireo altiloquus. NCBI lineage: Eukaryota > Metazoa > Chordata > Aves > Passeriformes > Vireonidae > Vireo > Vireo altiloquus. Next base: position 369,484 of record VZRF01003403.1, on the reverse strand, counting down.
TTCAAGTGTGCATGTGTGTGCCCACAGTTGCACACAAGTAGTTTTCATCTGTTGTGTTAAGGTCTTTTTGCACTTTTATAGTGTTTAATGATGTTCTTTTACCTTTGTATCAACTTCTTTGCACCTTCGGAGGCTGCAATTGAGAATGTGGATTACTTTATGTGTATGCCCTATGTTCTTACAGGCATACAGGTAAGCATATCCAAGAAGCTGTTTGTATTTTCTAAGTGACTTTGGGAAACATTATGGCATATATTTTGTATTTTTTTAGCTGTAGTCTATAAAAAAAGTTTAAAACAAAAATTTTGAAATTAATCAGGTTTTGCAGAATTTTATCATAATCATGAAGCATGCAGGGTTTTTTTTAGAAACTCTGGTTTACATATGAAAGTATGATAGCAATCAACCACAAGCTACTTTTTTTGCAGGCATTTCATTCTTTTAAGGAAATATTTGTTATCAATGACAGTAAAGAAGAAATTCAGGTGATTTCAGAACACACCATTAGTTCAAAACAGTTATTATGTTTTGATCTAGTCCTTTGCTTTCAAAAAGATTTCTGAACACAATTTGGTGAAAAATTTTGTATAAGCTGAACCTTGGGGATTCACAGGCCTTCTTGGAGCTGAATTATTTGATAAAATTAGTCATGGCTTATAAAGATTTTCTCCATAGAATAGACTTTCAGAGTAGTCTTTTCCTGCTTTATTTCAGCATGCCCTTTTAATTGGTATTAAAATTTTAAACATTTCATTTGAAAAAACAAATGCAAAATATGTGTATATAATGGACACAATGAAGATCTTATGAAGAGTTCTGTGCAAGATTTGTATTGTTCAGTGCATACATTACAGCAATGTAAGATGTCATAGAATCATAGAATGGCTTGTGTAGGAAAGGATCTTAAAGATCGCTGGGTTCCAGCTACTTTCCACTAGACCAGGTTTCTCCAAGTCCCATCCAACCTGGCCTTAAACACTGCCAGGGATGGGGCATCCCCGTCTCCTCTGGGCAAACTGTTCTAGTGTTTGGCTACCCTCACAGTAAAGAATTTCTTCCTAATATCTAATCTAAACCTCCTCTCTTTCAGTTTAAAGCCATTTCCCCTTGTCCTGTCATTTCACGGCCTTGTAAAAAGTCCCCCTCCAGCTCTCCCGGAGGCCCCTTTAGGTACTGGAAGGCTGCTCTAAGATTTCCCAGGAGCTATCTCTTCTCCAGGCTGAACAATTCCAATTCTCTAAACCTTTCTTCATAAGAAGAGGTGCTCTATCTTTCTAATCATCTTTGTGGCCTCCCTTGGACTCACTCCAACAGGTTCCTGTCCCTCCTGTGCTGATGCCCTAGAGCTGGACACAATACTCCAGGTGGGGTCTCCTCAGAGCAGAGTTGATAGGAATGAAACTTACATATCCACTTTACTATAGGTCTGATTTATTATTCATTTATATGGACATAGCACATAGCGTATGTGGAAATACAGTACAAAGATTTCAATCCCCTGTTCATTTGTCTCTTACTGAATCAGTAGGAAGTTTGGGGCATGATCCCACCCCAAAACTTATAAAATGTAGGATTTTCACAATTATTTTTTTAATATTACATTCGTCAATATAGTTTTGTAAATATAATGCAGGGCTGCACTATATTGTGCCATGTATGTGTGGGTATGTGAGTGCATGTGCACTTAGACATACTTGTATGCTGTGGACAAAATACTCAGGGTAATACAAAGCAACTCCAGAATTAATGTTGGAAATTTTTTTATTTCTTTTTTTTTTTTTTTTTTGCATAGATGGACAAACCCAATTTTGAAAAAAGGTTACAGACGACGGTTGGAGCTGTCAGATATTTATCAAATCCCTTCTGCTGACTCTGCTGATAATCTTTCTGAAAAACTGGAAAGGTATGAAAGATTAATTAAATAAATTTGTTTCAGGAGGCACATTGCAATTTTCATTACAAAACTTTTTGATGAAATGTTTAAATAGTGTTGGGTGCAAGCTGATTGCGCACAGTTGTACATTGGACATGACTGGGATCCCTGGTGCAGATATACCACCTAGATGGTCTAAATTATCATATACAGGTATCTGTGATATCTGCCATTGATTGCAGACTCACAGAATATGCTGAGTTGGAAGCGACTCACAAAGATCTTCAAAGTCCAATTCCTCGCCCTAAATAGGACATCCCCAAGAATCACACCATGTGCTCAAGAGTATGTCCAAATGCTTCCTGAACTCTGTCAGACTTGGTGCTGTGACCACTTCCGTGGGTAGCCTGTTCCAGTGACCAAACACCCTCTGTGTGGAATACCTTTTTCCTGATATCCAACCTAAACCTCCCTGACACAACTTCAGACCATTCCCTTGGGTCCTGTCACTGTCACCTCAGAGAAGAAATCAGTGCCTGCCCCTGCTCTTACCCTCATGAGGAAGTTGTAACTGCAGTGAGGTCTCTCCTCAGTCTCCTCCAGGCTGAACACACCAAGTGCCCACAGCCACTCCTCATATGGCTTCTCCTCAAGGCCTTTCACCATCTTTGTGGCTCTCCTTTGGACACTCTCTCATAGCTTTATATCTTGTATTGTGGCACCCAAAACTGCACACAATATTCAAAGTGAGGCTGCCCCAGTGCAGAGCAGAGCAGGACAATCTCCTCCCTTGCATGGCTGGTGATGCTGTGCCTGATGCACCCCAGGACAGGGTTGGCCCTCCTGGCTGCCAGGGCACTGCTGACTCAAATTCAATCTGTCAGCAACCAGGACCCCCAAGCCCCTTTCTGTGGCACTGCTTTCTGGTATCTCATTCCTCAGTCTGTCCTTGCATCCAGGGTTGCCCCATCCCAGGTGCAGAATTCAGCCCTTTCAGATGTTGAACTTCACATGGTGATTTCCCTGTTCTCTAATTTGTCAAGGTCTTTCTGCAGGGCCTCCCTGCCCTCAAAGGAGTCAACAGCTCCTCTCAGTTTCGTATTGTCTGTGAGCTTGCTCAGTATCCCTTGTTCTGCATCTGAGTCATTTATGAAGATGTTGAAGAGCACAAGGACAAGGATGGAGCCCTGTGGAACCCCACCAGTGACAAGTCCCCAGTCTGATGTCACCCCATTCCCTGTAACCCTTTGTGTCTGATCCATGAGCCAGCTGCTCACCCATCACATGGAGTGTTTATCCAGCTCTGCAATTGACATTTTGTCCAGAAGGATCCTGTGACAGAAAGTATCAAAAGCTTTGCTGAAATCCAAAAAGATCACATCTACTGGCTTCCCTTGGTCAGCTGGGTGGGTTACCTTGTCGTAACAGGAAATCAGGAATTTCCACTCATGAAGCCATGCTGGCTGTGACCAGTGGCTACATTGTCTTTCAGGTGTTTTTCAATACCTCCCAGAATAATATTCTCCATAACTTTGCCAGGCACTGGTGTGAGACTGACAGGCCAGTATTTTCTGAGATCCTCTTTGCCCTTCTTGTAAACTGGGACAATGATTGCTAGCTTCCAGTCATCTGGGACCACTCCAGATTCCCAAGGCCGCTCAAATATCATCCAGAGATGTTTTGCAATGACATCAACTAGCTCTTTGAGGATTCTTGGATGAATCCCATTAGGCAACATAGATTTGGGATCCAGCTGGAGCAGCAAATCCCACACAATTTCAGGGTGATGAGCGAGGCTAGATGCTGAGTTTCAATCTTGGTTCCCTGAAAAGGGAGACAGCAGAAACGCTGTTCTTTCTTCCCTGAATAACCTAGTAAAACCTTGGTTTTCTTTAATGAAATAACATTCCTAATTTCCTTTGATATCACTGTTGTCAGACTAATTGTTTCTGCGGAAATCATACTCTGACTTTCCTCATTTAAGCTTTCACTCTTAACCCTATTTCAGTGGATCCTAATTTAAAAATTGTGCTGCACTTGCAACTAACTCTTAGAATAGAGGTGCCAAAATCCTTTCCTTCTCCACCAACTGATGGTGCAGCTTTCACTGGTGTTTCAGGGCAGCTTACATCTGCCCTGTTGTGCCCATCCAGTCAATTGTAAGTGCAATGTGGCATAAGTATTCCAAACCAGTGGAATTTATTGAGAACATTGGAATGCTCAATGCATTTTGATAGTTTATAAATGAAATACACTGCTTATCTAATATTCTGTTGAAAAATTGAGAAAATAGTTGAGGAAATTCTCAGGAGTGCTTTAATCTGTGAGTGGAATTTTGCTGAAATATATGTTCTCTGTTTACAGCATTGCTTCTGATCTACAATTTACTATTGAAAAGAAAGCTGTTGTCCCAGCAACAGGGTTAAAAATAGTCCTGTGCAGTAGAAAAGTCACATTTTTGATGCTTTGTTGGTGCTTTCGTTTTTTTTGCAAGACTGGAAGACCTCCAAAATATTTATTTGCCTCTTATTGTACTTTGGTTTTAAGTACAGCAGGTTTCTTTAAAACATACAGTGTGACCTTTTCATGAAATAATTCCCTGCAGGGTGATGTATGACCGAGTATTTAAAACTACCAAATATGTGGCTTAACTAGGTTTGGTCTTTCATTGATCTGTCAAGTCCATGAAGGCCAGATCCTTGGGGTCTCTTCAAAGCTTTCTTTCATTAGCCACCTTAGCTAAATCTCCTTGGATATACTTTGAATTGAAGTATGTCACAGACATAGACCCATGTATTTGCTCATACAACTTAATTGTTCTGTTTTTGGTTTCTTTTCAGAGAATGGGACAGAGAGCTGGCAACTTCAAAGAAGAAACCCAAACTCATTAATGCTCTTCGACGATGCTTTTTCTGGAAATTTATGTTCTATGGAATAATTTTATATTTAGGGGTAAGAATTGTTCTCCTCTTCAATAAGGTTTTAGTGTTCCTTAAATAGATCCAAATTTTAGGGACTGCTAATTAATATGGAATATTGTGAATAGTTACAGATTTTTCCTGGATATTTCTTACAAAGGTGATAAATACAGAAATGTATTCAGGGGCTTTCATTAAAAAAAAGAATTTTCTGATAATATCTTAATATTTTTAAAACATACATATTAATAGTTTTAAAATGTTTCTAGTGCTGTTAGTGCTCCCAAGTGTTTGATTGGGAACTTGATGTGAAAGTCTGAACTGATTATGCTTATCACCTTCCTAACATGTTAGGTAGGATTACCTTGACTTACCAAATGCCACCTGTTTGTTTGACAATCCTATCACTGAATTAAGAGCTGTGAAAATAATTTATTGCTAATGGTATCTCACTAGGTATGTTGTGTAGCCAGACTGTAAATCTGAAAATTGCTGTTAACCAATATGCACATTAAATATCTGTTTTACCTCCAAATTTCTGTGATTTAGTAGTAAAAAAGAGAGCGTATCACCTCTATAAGGAGAGGCAAGCATCTTGGGACTAAAAAGATGTTGTGAGATTATATAGGGAGAAAATTAGAAGGGCTAAAGCCAAATTGTAACTGAGTTTGTCCACTGCAGTTAAACACAGAAAAAAAAAAAAAGGTTTCTGTAAATACATTGGCAGCAAAAGGAAGGCTAAGGAGAGTTTCCATTCTTTGATATACTCAGGGAATAGCGTAGGGTCGGGGGGATACCCTTTAGGTACTGGACCCTAAATTGTCTTTGTCCAGGTAGGGCAGTTAACTGTCTAGGACAGGGCCTCTTCCTATGTAAGGGGCTGCATACTAACCCTTCCCTCTCTACTCTTCCACTGTTTTTGTCAGCTCTTCTCTGGGATGATACCTTGTATTTGTGGACCCCTTCTCAATCATGTCTTTTATGTGTTCCTGTGATGTCATTACTGCATTTAGATTTTAAACTTTTTTACTCACCAAGCCAGCAACTCCATATTTTTGATAGGTTTGTTTTGTTTTAAAAAAACACCCAGCAACAAAACAGTTCTACAAATACACTGTAATAGCTGTTCCTGCAGAGTCTGCCAGCCAGAACCTTTGCACTAATGCATTCCTTAAAAGTTAAGCAGAGTCTAAGGGCTTTTGCAGGCAGTCTTGAGGATAACATTCTTTCCCAAAGTTTAGGCAATGTGTGTGGGCATGCATGTGCATGGTTGATTTCTCCTTGTGGACTTTTTTAATGGAGTACAATTTTAGACTGGATGAGGATAGAACAAGATTGCAGGATTTTTGAGTCATATCCTTTGGTTGTGTGTATGGGGTTTTTAAAAAATATCTTTAAGAAATCACAGATGCGTGCAATTAAACACATAGTAAATGAATCTGCACCTTTCACAACGAACATGGAAAGGTTAAATTTTAGTTTAAATTCTTGATTCTATTGTCATTAGTCTTCATTGTATTTAGAGCTGCTTAATTTTATTGAAAGAGGAATTGTAAAAAAACCAAATTGCTCCTAAAGCTGCTGGTGTTCTTTGCAGGCCTTGCTCACGGAAATTAACGGGAGCTTTGCCATTAATTTGAAAGGGGACAGGATGTTGTGCCTTACTGGCATAGGTGTAACCAAGTTGTGTGTTCTTTTGAACTTCATTTTCCTTTCATCTCTTCTCATGTCCAATCCCTGAGCCATTTTCATGGCATCTTTCCTGGACTGTGGTTTAAACTCTGCTGACATCCCTGCTGTTTGTGTAGCTGTCCTTTCAACTGGCATCACAGCTTTGCTCTCATTAGGTCTGGCTTTTTTTCCATCTCTCTCTTGTCCCTGACACGCTGTAGGTAATGATGTTATTGCTGGGTGGACACTTGTGCTCTGGCCCCCTAGAGTACTACAACTCCCCCTCATAAATAGTGTTATGTTAGACCCATTGGGTTTCTGCACTTAATGTATCTGCTCCCCTGCTGTTTGAGACAGTTTCCATTCTTCACCCCATCAGAATATGAGTCTTGCAATTTAAAGAAAAGGTGGTACGGTGATGAAAGAAAAATCTTGCTTTTTGGCTTGATACCTGCTAACCAGCTAGGTACTTTGCTGTGAGGATCAGTTTGATTCTATTTGTATTTTGGTCTTATGTTTATCACCATGAAATGTATATTTCCACTCAAGCACAACAGCTGCTAACATTAACTTAGAAGTGGTTTTAGCATCATATCCCAAAGGACCCTAATGAGGATTTCCTGAAGTTCTCGCATATGGGTCACGGGTGTGAGTGAGGAGACAGGGAGGGGAGCACTTCTTGGCCATATGCCAAAGAAGAGATGTGCATTATTGTCTTCAAATACAGAGTGTTTGAACATATGGGAGGTACATGGAACATAAAAGTTGTTGCATAAGAATAATCATACGTGGTCAGATTAGCTCAATATTCTGTGTTATAATCTCATTTCTCTTCAGATCTCTGTGCTTTTAATTAATATTTCTGTGAGGGGGACATTTATGGATTTCTCAGTGGCTGGGATTAAGGACAGGTGAAGGCAAAACATGACTCTTGAAAACTGAATTTCCTACTTTTTGAATTTTCTGTTAGGTGTACAAATTCCATCATTTTTTTTAGGCAGGTTGTTCTAATCACTTTATTCATATTTACATCAGTGGGTAATTTCGAGTTTACAAGAGGAGAAATGAAAACCAGGTAGTTCTGCTTTGATTTGTATGTAGACTAGATAATATCTTCGGTAAGCAAGCTGATTAATCTCCATTGTAAACCAGTGGACTTTTATGCCCCATGAGATAGTGTATGACTTGGCTTATTGCCAGCCACTATTCTAGTCTGTAAATTTTTTTTTCCAGCAAGCTCGGAATATATGCAATACATTTATAGTCACAACAAACACAGCAGCAGAACATGTCATTTTCACTGGAATAAAAGTAAACACAAAAAAAATTTTGCTATTTTAAGCCTATGTAGAAAAACTTATCTCGGAATCTCCAATAATATGAAAGCACCGTATTGTCCTTGAGAGGTGAATGTTTTGTGAGTTTTGAGAGTCTCGGTTTGATGCTTTGGGATGCATATATGGTCTAAGCACAGCTGTCTTGGGTCATGTGTTTTTTAATAAACACTCCTCCGTTTGCCTACTAATAACACTGAAGTCTTTGTCAAAGCTGGCTTCTGATTCACAGCATTTGTGTTGGGGCAGAGTGGTGCTTGAATGGGTAATGTAGCACATAGTACAGGTATGCTGTTTGAGATGTAAAATTCTACTTCTTCTGTAGAAAAAGTGAATGACGAATATCAGCTCCACCAACAATGACATTCAAAAGGGATTACAATACAGGTTATAGAAGTACTTGGGATTGCTTTTGTATAAGAGAACTCAAAGGAGAAGAAAAAAAATTAAAGGGGATTTATCCAATTTATTTATCACAGTAGAACATTAATTACAGCTAAGCTTCACCAGTTCCCTTCTCTGAGCCTCTATGGTGATCTGTGTGGTTTTCATCTGGAAGGCAGTGCTAATAACTTTTTGGCAGAATTTAACACATATCTCTGAAATCAAAGAATTCAGTAGTGTCTTGTTACTTTGGAAGTATCACATGCTTTCTGTTGCAACGCAACAGAAAGAAGGATAAGGAGATGCATTTAAGTTCATAAAACTTTGTATTTTTAAACTGAACATAACAGTGAAGCAAAGGAGCACATATGTATTTCATGTCTTTCTGGAGCATGAAGATGAAGCAAAATGTTAGACCACAGCAAAAGGGTGATTTTTGCAGTTCTTTGGGAAAGACTGGGTAAGGAAAGAGGAGGCAAGAGGCAGAGATGGAAAAAGATGAGGTTGGAGGAGTGAAAATATAAGAATGATGGGGTAGGGAGGGAAATGGAGGTTGAAGGTGAGGTAACACTGGTGGGGTTTAATTACTATGGAAAAGGAGACTGAGGACAAATGTAATAGCAGACTAAAGTACATTCAGGGCTCTAGCAAGTCATTTGGATACCTTGTAGTTTAATGGTTTGACCTTACCTCTTTCTCCTCTCCTACTGTGGTTCTCTACTGTGCTGCTCATCCCTGTATGGGAAGGGCTGGGGCCATTGTTTTCTCTGTGGGACTTTTATTAAACTTCTCCTCTACCATTTATTCGCTCTCCTCCTGCTTTTGTTAAAAAACTGGATAAGTCTAGAACTGTTGAGTAGGATGATCCTAATCTTTATACATTTATTCTGTTGCTATTTCCATTCATTTTTTGTTTTAGCTATATTCTCACTGTCTTGTGAGAATAGTGGTGTTCATTTTGGGAGTTCTGAGGCTTCCTATGTCCTGTAAGTCCAGTAGAGTGCTGTGAGAACTGTTCCCTGGGGACCAAAACAGAGATCCAGCCTGATAAACTAGATTCAGTCATATGATATGGCTAATCCATTACAAGTCTGTAAAGTAAATGTGGAAGCTAATCTCAGTTGTCACTTCTGTAGGAAATTATCAAATAAAATTTATGCGCTAGATTTGCTTTGGTGGAGTTGCAGGAGCATCCTAGACTTAGACAGCAGTGAGTTGTCTGTTCTCCTGTGCAAATACTGCAATTTTCTGTGCTTTGCACAGCAAACAGGCCTGACTTCCTCATGTAAGTTATAAAATATTAAATCTCATTTGGTAGGACTTGAAATTCTGAAAAAAATCAACAAACTGCTAACTTCCAAAATTATTTTTCTTGTTTTCCTCTACAGGAGGTCACCAAATCTGTGCAACCCCTTCTGCTGGGGAGAATAATAGCTTCCTATGATCCAGACAACTCTGAGGAAAGATCCATAGCCTACTACCTGGCCATTGGCTTGTGCCTTCTCTTCTTTGTGAGAACACTACTTATACACCCTGCTATATTTGGTCTTCATCATATTGGAATGCAAATGAGGATAGCTATGTTTAGCTTGATTTATAAGAAGGTAATTGTTTCATTTATACTCTAAGCCAAGGCCCTGTCCGTAGCCTGTGTAACTTTTAGGCTAGTTTGTTGAAAGATTGATAGTTTTGTCAAGGTACACAAAATACACAGAAGAATAATGTGGCTAACAGTTTCTGACAGCTCTCTATTTCCCAGTCCAAAGAATTAAATACCTGTCTACAGCTGGTTTGACTGAAATCAGTCTCTGTGAGTTCAGACTAGCTGGATATGGGGTGAGATGCCTTAATTGTTTTACCACTGTGCTCCTGTTAAAAATGTATACTGCAAAGGAAGAATAACATGCTGGTGGCCAAAGAATATCTTCAAAACAGAATTAGAGGTGAAGATTTAAACAATAAATATAACATTGAAGGAATTGAGTTTGAATGATAGTGTGACATCTCTACAGCATGAAGAGTCAACCCATCACATGTTCAAAAATACAACGGTTTAAAAAGTCACTTGGTTTTACCAACACCCAGAGCAGCTAATTTAAACAAACACATTAGTTATTCTAGAATAAAGCTCACTGTGAAAGCATCTTTCAGAAATATTTGTCGAGAGGGACAACAGTAGGAGACTTTTGAGGATGCACAGCAGCACACAGCATGCATGCTTAATTAAAACTTGAATTTGCATATATATCTATAGCCATAAAATATTCAACAGAAAGCAAAGACTAAGTCAATAAATCAATATTTTTAAAGTAATTTAATGGCTATATTGATTTCAAGTGACATACATAACAAGTTTAATGAGACTTTCTTTATAGCATAAACAGATAAGTGGATTATTATTTATACTACTGTACCATTGCTTATAATTTTTATCTTTATTTATTCTCTTTTATGGAGATAACTTAGGTGACCGTTTTTATATGGTTTTGTTTTCTCTTACAGATCTTAAAACTGTCAAGCAGAGTTCTAGATAAAATAAGTACTGGACAACTGGTCAGTCTTCTTTCCAACAATCTGAACAAATTTGATGAGGTGCGTCATCAGTTGTTTAATTCACTTGGTGATCCATCAAATACAAATGTAATCCTTCAAGCTGTTCATGACAGATATTGAGGAAGGAAGGAGCATAAATGAAGAACTTCACTGAGTGCTCATTTATTAACTTATGAAAATGTGTTGGCACATGGTCATAGAAATGCTTATTCTGATACTTATGAAATCCTTTGTCTCCTATGCTGATTAGAAGAGGAAACCTAAAAAACAGTTACATCATAAGAACATATTTGTTCTACAGTCCAGTGGGAATCTGCCAGGAAACCTCTGGGTGAAACAGTTGGTTTCATAGAAGTCAGAACTTGCTGGTTCAATCCTTCCATCCTACTTCCTGATGACTGTATCTTTCTACAGATAGGTAATGCAGTCCATTTCTGTCATTGAACAAGTGATGAGGTTCAGCCTCCTGTTCCTGTTATTACTCTATCCACTCAAAGGGATTGTTGATTGAAGACTGTGTTAGGAAGTCTTAGACATTCTAGTCTTAGAAATCGAACAGAGTCTTCTGTAAAACTTCTCTTTTGTTAGAGACTACAGTAAATCCCTGATAATGCCTTTAGGAATTGGAAACTCTATGAAGTTCTGTTCTTCATGTGTGTTTAATTGGCTGTTTGGTAGTATAAGATTTTCTTCCCATGGAAGACACAAGATCTGAGAGACTGTAGACACGTGGTTGGAACTGCAGGGTGTGTTAACTTTAAGCATTGCATGGCTATGTAGAGTGATGTCAGCTAGGGGTGCACAAGTTAAGACAAGTGGTCTCTCATTGCAGCAGGTTAGCTGCAGTAATACAGACTCCTGTGATCACGGGATTCACTCCAAAATCTCCTGAATGCGAAGGAATGTGACTGAAGTAGGGGGCAGTATGCTTTGAATTAGTTGTGTTCATACAACAACTATCTCTTCACCAAAGTAATATTTGCCTCGTGTATCAGATTAACACACTCTCAGAAGATCCTTACATGTATTTTTCTCATCTTACAGTGGTTGAAAAAGCCAGCATTGATGCCAAATTCGGTTTACTTTTACAAAGCTGTGACTATTCATTATGCATATACATAACAGAGACAATTGCAGATTGAACTTTGCCTTAGAAAAATCAAAGTTTAGGTGTGGAATGTATATGTTTTGCTGCACTGTCATCGTAATGCTATGTGCTCAGGATCGCAAGTCCTCCTTTATAAACTTGTTATTCTACTGGAAATATTTGTACCATTCTTCATTACGTTTTTCAAAGTGTCACTTTAATGACTTCTTCCTTTTCTTGTAGTTTTCAGAGCATTTCTCTAACTTGTAATATTATTTTCTACTGTGGCCTTCCATAGGGTCTTGCTCTGGCTCATTTTGTATGGATTGCACCATTGCAAGTGGCACTGCTGATGGGATTGCTCTGGGATATGTTAGAAGCTTCTGCATTTTCTGGACTTGCTTTTCTAATTGTTGTGGTCTTATTCCAAGCCTGGCTGGGACAAATGATGATGAAATACAGGTGACAAGAATGTTCTAAAATATTTCAATATAATTTCCTGAAACACGTTGGTTTTAAGAAGTTGAAACAACTTGATTAAGGGACTCTGGTTATGACATTGCATAGGATGAGTCCTAAGAGTATTTTCTGTGTAAGGAAAGTTACAGATGAAACTTTACTTATTTAGCAGCAAGTGTCTAGACTTTAAAAAAAGAAAAGTCTAACATGGAGTAAATAGTGATAAAATTATATTTAGCATTAAATCTAGAATTTTTAGAATTAAAACTCCTTGTTACTTGGTTTATTCTTTTTATGGTTTGTATTTTCTCCTTTTAAAACAATGACTGAATTTATAATAATTCCTTCTACATTCTTCACAATAATTCTGTTAAAGTAAACATTTTAAGCAGAGGCATATATGGAAGCTCTTTTCATAAGATATAATGGGATACAAGCTAGTTGAAAGGATGATAATGATGAAGATTGACCTCTTGCCTTTTTACTTTGTAGGAATAAGAGAGCAGGAAAGATCAATGAGAGACTTGTCATCACATCAGAAATAATTGAAAATATACAGTCAGTTAAAGCCTATTGTTGGGAAGATGCAATGGAAAAAATGATTGAAAACATCCGTGAGTAAGTGTGCTCATTTGTTACACAAATTTTTTCATGCGATCAGAAAAAAAAATTAGGTGGCTATGAACATCATCTGTGGTCATGTTAGTTAAGAAGTAAAGCAACAACTATTAATACTCAGTAAACTAACCATGCATTCCCACACTGAAGCTTGGGGTTTTTTCCCAATTTTTTTTTTTCAAGTTACTATGGAGGTGAGAGGTTTTTTATTTTTTTATTTACTTCCTCATTTGTTATAACGATGTTTCAGTGGTTAGTTTGCAGAGGTAAAACAATTGTGGGATCTGTGTTTGTTTCTGGCCAACTCTTTCCTCGTCTTAAAAGAAAAAGCTCTTTTGTGATGGTTACTTAAGGCTTAACAGACGTCCCCATTTTGTGGTGAAGGAAACAATATGAATCCTGTGCAACCATTTTCTGAGAAATGCAATAAAGCTGGTTATAAAATTTGCATACAATCTGTGAAAGGAATAAAATAGATTCATGTATTTATCCTGCACATTTACATTAACATTTATTGTCTGTAGATGGCCTTGTAGAATGCTTATCTCCTCAATTAATATAAGGATTGAACTGTAACTATCAGACCTGAAGGGGAAAGGAGGTAAGAGTTAGCTGAGACCTGTGAGAAGGAAGTCTTTGTTATCAGCTAGGAGTCCTGGGGAAAGGGAGGAGAAGTGACATATTGATTGATGGGTGACGCTGCATTAAAGCTCTCCCATGTGTCCTGTGTGTTTGTTTAGTCCTTTACAGAGAAATAAAATGCTGTGCCAGGTGTGTGATTGGGAAAATAAAAGAAATATAAGTGTCATATTATCATGTAAATAACAGACATAAAATTATATTGTTCCACAAACACCTTCTCGTTCAGCTGCTTTCTGAAAGACAACCCAGGGAAAGTGAAGTGTTCTTTACCATTAAAATTTGTAATTATTTACTATAAACAATTAGAGAAAACTCAGTCTGAATCCAGGTCATGAGTGCAAGCTCAAGGATGGAACTAGTTTAGGATTTGCCTGATGTCACTAGTCACATGTGTTACTTTTAGGAAATTTGAGAGCACATCATGCTAGCAAATCCTCTAGAAATTAATTAAATAAATTTTAGTCCACGAGCTGGTCACAAAAACTTGGATATTGGACTGTTATTTTATTATCTATATTTTCTATAATAATTTATAGTAAATTTTGTATTGCTGCAGGTAATTTTTATTGTATGATGCATGGATTTTTAAAAGACAATATTACAAGATCAAAGTACTTCTCCTATGAAGAAAGGCTGAGATAATTGGTATTATTCAGCCTGGAGAGAAGAAGGCACTGGGCAAACCTTATTATGACCTTTCAGTACCTGAAGAGAATCTACAAGAAATCAGTAGAGGGATGTTTTGCAATGGTACACAGTGATAGGACAAAGGGGAATGGCTTTGTACTGAAGGAGGGTAGATTTAGATTAGATATTAGAAAGCAGTTCTTCCCTATGAGCGTGTTGAGGCACTAGAACTGGTTGCCCAGAAAAGCTGTGGATGCCCCATCCCTGAAAGTGTTCAAGGTCAAGCTGGATGGGGCTTGGAGCAGCCTGATCAAGTGGAAGGTGTCCCTGCTTATGACCAGAGGGTTGGAACTGGATGATCTTTAAGGTCCCTTCCAATCCAAAACATCCTATAATTCTATGATTCTTCTGTATTTTTTTGAGTCATCCAGCAGGGAGCTTGGTAAAGACATCACCAGAGCAGGTCAACCCAGGAATATCAGTTTCAAATGAATTTGGCTGCTGAACCAACTCTGCCAGACCATCATTTGGCTTGTTAGGCTGCTAGGAAACAAGACCTTGTGCTTGAAGCCATGTCTGTTTTAGCCAGTGTTTTGTCTGTGTTATAACTCAGTCATCACAAAACCATTTTTGCATGCTGGCATTTTATGATACAAGCCAGTTTAATCAGCTTCAGAGACACCAATATGGGCCATCTACTGTGTGCCCTCTTAAGTCTGCCCTGAAAATAAGTGTTCATATCAGATGCCTGAATAAACATACCTATACTCCTATGAGCTATGCAATGTATTCAGAGAAGCAAAAAAAACCACCCCACCAAACTGTTCCTCTGAACCACAGCACAGCATGGGAGAGGGTGAAGGTTGGAAGTGTCTGTGCTTGCCAGCAGAGGCACATCTTTATGTAAAGCGAAGCATCTGAAGCCTATGTATTAGTACTGGTTCCTGCAGTATCTCTGCAAAAACAGGCATACACTGGCCTACACTCTGTCTGTTCTCAAGGCTCATAGAGTTCCTTAAATCTCTTTCCAAATACCCGTATTGCATGAGCAATACCTATCCCAAGTGTGTAATCTACAGAGCTTTCAAGTCAGACAGAACCACCTCTGGAAAACTTTTGCTTGTGTCTGCATCATTCTGTGGCTGGTTCTTGCGGACCTTCTGAAAAGGCTTGGTGTTTTCATTCTCCCTCTTTGGAGTAGAGCTGTGTTCTTCAGCACTGGGGGGCTTTTTGATAGCTTCTTGCCAGACGTTTATGTGGGGCTGGATGAGCACCAAGTCCTGAAATCTTTGTTATCCCTATTCGGTGCTGCCATTCGCAGTTTCATGCAAGCACTGGAGGGACTTAAAAGGCCCTTCTTCCCAGGCAGTAGCTCTATCATGGTGGTGACTTACATGTCTGGCTACTTTATTTCAGGCTTCTCTTGTGAAATACAGACTCAACAAGAAATGCTAGGCACTGCTCCAAAAGGGGCTGAGATCAGATTTTCTGTCAGGAATTTTTAAGACCTCTTTGGCTGACAAAAGTTGGTGAGATTCTGGATGCATGTAGAAGTCTCATGCATGTATGAAGGGCAGCTGAAAGGGTGTTTCACACAGCACCAATGTGGATGCACTTTGGATGCAGACACTGGGTCCGTATAAGGAGACACATAAAGGTTATGGTGCTCAGCCTTGCAACACCAAGTCTTGCCATCAGCAATGTGACTGCAAACTTCTGCCATGGTATTCCAGTGGTTATAGCACTCACCCAGTGAAGGGACATCTTGGGGTCTAGTGCCATCACTAGCCCCAGTTAATTGCTCTTGCAGGGGAGCAACTACTCTGTCACTGCAGCAGAGGTGCTTTTGTCGAGGCAAAACTGAGCTGCAGGGCACCTGGAGGTGCAAAGTGAACAGGGTCAAAATGAGAGCAGTCAGTAGAAATCTTCAGCACTGTGAGTTAGACCTGTCAACTCAGAAAATTATTTATATCGCCTGGATCATTTTCTTTTTATTTGATAGCTTGCAATAAGATGCACAGACCTTGTGGAAACAGCTAGGAGTCATCACTGGTTGCATTCCTGGCTGCTCAGGAGTCAGTAAGCTTCTCTGTAGACTGAGCTTCTATAGGGAAACGAAGGTGGAGAGCAAACTCCCTGCCTTCCACCTCTTCAAACTGAGGTTAAATGACACCTTAATTCACGAGTGAAGCTGTTAGTAGGTTGCCATGCGAAAGAAGATGACCATATAATCAGGTTGTCTATTGTAAACTTTTTTTATGGTAACATATAGCCAATCTGGCCTTTCAAAGTATCTTTTTTCTAGGGGAGTTATGCATCTAAACAACCAGATAAGTATGGGATGATATTTCTGGGAGTGCATCACATTACCACAGTGTTAGATGCTTAAGGCTGGTTGTGCCAGGAATTGTAGAGGCTTGTGATTTATTTGGTATCTAATCATAACAGGTTATTGCTATTTTGTCTGACATCTCTGAACACTGATGTCAAAATTAGACACTAATGATTTTTATGGCCCAAAAATATTTTGGAGTCTTACTTTCTAGCTACATTTCTAGAAAATAAGAAGGATGACTGAGCCTCTGAGTTAGTTGTTATGCCAATAGTTCCATCCAAAATATTTGTAAATTGAAAACTGTGAAATCCTACACTAATTATTTGTTGTTTTCTTTTTTTTAAACAGAGCTGAACTGAAGCTTACCCGAAAAGCTGCTTATGTGAGATATTTTAATAGCTCAGCCTTCTTCTTTTCGGGCTTTTTTGTGGTGTTTTTAGCTGTGCTTCCGTATGCTGTGATTAAAGGAATTATTCTCCGAAAAATATTTACCACCATTTCCTTCTGCATTGTTCTTCGAATGACAGTGACCAGGCAGTTTCCCGGCTCTGTACAGACCTGGTATGACTCTATCGGAGCAATAAACAAAATACAGGTAGGGTACATGGACTAAAATCTTCCCAAGTACGTAAGCTAATTCTTTATATCATGTTATCTTGTCAGCTGATCAACAAAAGCACACAGCATTTATGCAGACTTTTTGAATAAATGTTGCTTTGACTAAACACCATGAAATGTCATTATAAATCTTGATATTGTTCCCCAGGCAGCAAAACCACCAGACTCTCATGCTACCTGCTTGCTGCTTTTTTTTTTTGAACAGTGACATTTAGTTAGTTATTCTCATTTCAGATCAAGGAACTTAATAAAATCATGAGCTGTGGTGCTTAAGAGATGTTTTTCCTTCAGAAAAGGAAGGTCAAAATTAGTACGTGTTTTATATAGCATATCTTCCAGGAGTTGCAGACACAGATCTTCTCTTTTTCTAGATATTAGTGGCAAGAACAGCGGGAGACTGTGTGTTTTATGCAAATGTGCATCTCATTCATTATGAGTAGCAAACATAATTAAGGTACCAGTCAAATAATTATTACCTACCTTACCTACTGAGATCAATTGCTCATGTACCAGCATGAGAGGCTTATCTGCAGAGTCAAATCAGGGTGGATTCTCATTAACTCTGTCTTTTTTATCTGCTGTTTGAAATTACTCCCCAGGAAAAGAATTCTTATACTATTTTGGGGTGAAATCTTAGACCTTTTTCATTACATATTTATAGATGTGGGGTTTTTTGTAGAACATAGATTTTATTTTTAGTGTGATAAAAATAACTAATACAGAACTTAAAGATCTTAATCAGATGTCTGAACCTCAGTATGGAATAAAAAGTTAGTGTAGGATTTTTATGGTTTTCAACTGGGCACGAAATTCAAGAAATCAAGCCATAAACCTTTCTATTTGACATTCAGAATGCTGTCTTGTTTGATCCCATTATAGGCTTTCCTTGTGCTGTCGGATTCCCTAGGCGGCATTGGTGGAAGTATCCTGTCTCTTCTGTTTCGTGGAAGAGTGTGTCCAATGTCCTGGACAAGCCCAGTTGTCACACCCCTGCCCTCACTTCACAAGCAAAGCTTGTCTTTGGAGATATTAGCAAAGAGGTGCTCCAGAATCCATAAATAATCATCTTTTTGTGGCAGGTTCAGTATAGTCCCCATAGACAGGACAGAATCCCAGAAGACCAAAGTCCTTTACTAGTCTTAAGAAACATAAATAAGAATGATAAACCACTCATACATCTCTCTGATTTAATTTCCACATCAGTTTAGAGAGTTGACTGGGCCAGGTATAGCCCCTGGGTTATTGTATTTTCTCATGCTTTCTGGACCATAATATTTCAGAATCAGTGTGCTCTCTCCAGGAACTCCACTGGATGACCCCTTTGTCATGAAAGCGTAGCTATAATTTCCTTTTTTTTTCTTCATAAACCATGTGTATTTTACTTTCCAGTTTTTCAGTTCCTGCTCTTTCAGTCATCTTCATTTTCCCTTTTTCTTGTTCTGCTTGGAAAATTTGCAAGTGTACTGTTGAGAACTGATTTTGCCATGAGTCTGCTTAGTTTTTCTATTGTATTGCCCATGTAGATCTATTTGCTTCCACATAATTTAAAAAAGTAGAATTTGGAGGAGACGATATCTACAGACCATGTAACCTTACTAAAATAATGGAATAGAGAGGCTGTCTTTCCTACATGAGCATAGGCTTACTCTTACTTCCTAGTGCTATCCCAGAAGGCAACACGAGCACTGGGTTGCTGACTGGTGTCATTTGAAATGACACTGTATCAGTGCTTCACTTGCCAGGATCATTATCTGTCTTTTATTTTTGTTGGTAGAGACATCATTCCAACTCTTTTAAACTCTTGCAGTTTTGGAAAAGGGAGATAGCAGCATCTAGCTGCTTTGTTTCACTGTTTACCAGAATGCAACCTTCTACATCTTACTCCAAAATAAAGCTTTTTTTGAAAAGAGTTAATGTCAGAAGGGTGATCTTACCTGATACAAGTCCTGAAAGCCAAATGAGTGCCAAGTTTTGATATTCTTTCTTAATCAGAACCAAATACCTTCATGGCTGTGTTTTCACTAGCAATGAAAGAATTGTTACTTTCAAAAACATTTCCTTCTGCATCCAAAAGATGTTGTATAATTTATATTTATGCCTCTTGCTCAAAGCACTGCAAAAGTGCCACCGGAAATATTAGTGCTCTGTGTAGGCAAATATGTACCGCTTTGTGCAATATGACCTTGTCCCTTACTGTTTTATCTGCTTTCATGGTGTTTCTAGGATTTCTTGCTGAAAAAAGAATATAAAACTCTGGAGTATAATCTAACAACCACTGGGGTTGAGCTGGACAAAGTAACAGCTTTTTGGGATGAGGTTGGTACTTTTACCCGAACTGTGTTAATACAGAGTGTATTTTTTATTTTAATATTTGCCATGATGTTCTCTAAAAAGAGCAGCCTACACTCTTTCATTTTAATTAGCTTCAGCTCTCAGCAGGTAAGGAATACTTAGCAAGTAATAAATGCTTGATATCAAATTATCCACAGTTGAGAAACTTAGGAAGAAACCTTTTTGTATGTGTTAAGGCCTGTAATAAGTAGTTAGTACTGATTTAAGCCAGCCTGAAAACAGGATCAGGCTATGGCATGTGTAAACATTGGAGTTCTATAATAAGCAAATTTTGTTTGTGTCCACAAATTTAGGCACAAGTCCAATACACACATTCAAAAAAAAGTATATACAATAAGATAATGAATATAATATTGATAGGCAAAGTAACATGAGAAAATTTTATATGTTTTCATAAATCCATAGTATGATATACATCTCTGCATATGCATGTTTTATTTATTTTTTTATGTACATCAAATACATATCCATGTATGTTGCAGGGAATTGGAGAGCTGTTTGTGAAAGCAAACCAGGAAAATAACAACAGCAAAGCTTCTAGCACTGACAGCAATCTCTTCTTCAGTAATTTTCCACTTCATGCCTCTCCTGTTCTTCAGGATATAAATTTCAAGATTGAGAAGGGGCAGCTATTAGCTGTTTCTGGGTCTACTGGAGCAGGCAAGGTATTTCTGTTTTTGCTGGTTCAACTAGAGTCCTAATAATTATAAGGAATAATATTGTGTTGTTACCTGTATTGTTACAGTATTCTTACTATTCTGTGCTTGCTGCAGAAATGATGGTTGTAGGAAAAAGTATGGCTAAATTGCAAGTTTCACTAAAATAGTTACTTGAAGTTTTATTCTGTGGTCAATATGAGATAGAGTTTGCTGGATATTTCTTGTAAGAGAAGGTTACAGAATTATTAGGAAATAGCATTTTAATGACAAAATGTTTTCCCTTTGGAAGTAAAAGGAAATTTTACAGGAGTAATGTGGACTGAAACCTAAAGTTAAGGCTCATGGTGAGAATCCCCCTGCCTTAAAAAAAAAAAAAAAAAAAGAATATAGCATAGATATTCAGATGGCTCAGTGTGCTAGAAAGCTTTTTTTTCCCCCTGCCTTGGTAACAGTTTAAGAAAAAACTTGAACACCAGATGGTTCATAATCTGACAAGCCTGACAGGAATATAGCCAGGTATATGTGCCCTGGCCATGTGATGTACCTGATCACTTAGCTCTGGTTCCTACAGTGATTGTTTTGGGCTTTCTGAGACCCATGTGTAAGCCTGGGAAGATGCTGCTGAAACTGGCAGTTTTCTGTGAAAAGTTGTGGTTTAGATTATTCATCATTTTATTACCCCAAAATGTTATCAATGCATCATTGCAGATGACACATCCAATTAACATCATTAATATAAAATGAATTGAACTATGATACTCTTATTCACTTTGAACAGCAAGTAATTAGATGAGCCTTTCATCTTCACTGGGTTTTTGGAGGAGTTGTGAAAGTTAAATGTTCATTTTGCTTCTCATGTTTAACAAATTATAGGTGAAAATATTATGATTTCTTTTACTTGAATGGGGTAAAATCTTTGGTCTGTTAGAGTCAATGACAAAGGACCCATCAATTTCAATATGATCAAAGGTTCTTATTTTTCAGTAATGATCCCCACAAGAAAGAGCAAGGGACTCAGAACATGAAATTGTCTTCAAGTTAGTGTGTTAAGGTGCATTTCACTGTGATACGTTTGAATTAACAGAATAGTTTATCGGTGGCTATTGCTAATGCTGGTAATTTTAATAGAGAAATGTGAACTAGAAAATGCTGAAGGATGTATGTATATCTCCATTATTCTGCTACATAAGAAATTGAGAAAAATTCAGATTACACTGAACAGTTTATGTGAGTATATATATAGCAAAAATTTGTGCTTTCCAAGGCAATAAAAATAAAAGCCTTATAATAGAATCTAAAAAGTTTCAGAAAATAACCACTCATCCATCACCCCCCAAAAAGTACGGCCCTTCCTTTACAACTCCCTAATGTAAGGTTCCTTCATGTTGCTTGAGGCCATTACTGTATATTCCAGGAATTGTCAGGCCTGTGAAACAGACTGAACAGCTATGTTGTCTATAACAGATGTGAAGCCTGACATCAGCTCTTTGATATTGCTTCATTATTAGATAGGGTTTGTTTTGTTTTTGTTTTTTTTTAATTTGTGTTGTATGGCACAAGATACAGTAGTTTAACATCCAGTGTACAAAACACACCAAGGGACTGTCCTTTGCAAGATCCGAAGCTTCTTACTCAGCATTTCAGAAAAGTCAGATTCTGATAGAATGGAAGGAATCTTGTGAGACTTTCCCAATATACTGTATAACTTGCAAAAGGATCTCTGGGCTTGACAGCATGAAACTGTGACTTAGACAGATTTTTTGGATCTTTGGCTGTTACGTCCCAACTTTGTTGACTGTTTATTAGTGATAAGAACACCACTGCAATGGCTCTGTAACATATTTTTCCGTGTATTTCTCAATTCTATTCTTTGATCTAGTAGCCAATGATGTGTGACAAGGTTACTACAAGCTACTGATTAACTTCGAAATTATAACATGTCAGTACTGAAATTGCAATCAATTCTTTTATGAAGGGAAATAGTAAATATGCTTAGGTCATGCATTCACGTAAATGAGTTAACAGTTACAGAGGAAAATTCAGATCATACTGAGCAATTGTATGTACTCTCACAAAGAAATTGCATTTTTCAAGGCAATATGGATAAAATACTTATGAGCACTAGGAAAATGATAAACATGAATTATGTTATACAAAGAGGAAACAAAATAGTCACTGATAATGTGAAAAATCAAATAGCATTCTCTATAAATACTAGTACCTTATGCCTGTATGTGTTACAGATAGATTTTTACCTTGTAAAGTTATTGATAGCTTCATTAAAATGACATACTATTGCAGCAAGGCATCACACACAATTTTTATCATTTATTAAATTAAATTTCTCTCATGTTAGAGGCCTTTCAGAATCACACATATGAAAATCCCCACTAACTGCAGTTTGAACTAAATCAGTACTTACAGGGACACTCTTGACAAGACAAATATGCCATTTAAGTGACTTAGCAGAGTAATTCTGACTTTGTTCAACATTTCTTTTTGTTGTACAGATCTCTGATACACTAATCAAGTGTTAATGTTTTTTCAGACTTCTCTTCTGATGTTGATAATGGGAGAATTGGAGCCTTCACAGGGTAAAATTAAACACAGTGGAAGGATATCCTTTTCACCTCAGGTCTCCTGGATCATGCCTGGAACAATAAAAGAAAACATAATTTTTGGTGTATCTTATGATGAATACCGCTACAGGAGTGTCATCAAAGCTTGCCAACTAGAAGAGGTTAGTCATCTAGGATTTTAAGAACTGTGACCCAACCCAAGTGAAAAACCCCGAAGAAAAAGTCAGGGAATGGGGCTAAGTGAGAAGTTTCTGAGACTGAAGAAACTCAGCCTGGCATCCCAGTTTTGTGGAATTGCAAGTTGTTGCCAGCTGCTTGGGGGATGCACTGACACTGACAGTTGTGGTAGTTTACACAACAGAAGCTAAGTAAGTTGTCTCAGACATTCTATGGTGTCTGCATTCTCAGCCTTCCTTGCTAGTTAAAAAAACTGAGTAAACACACTGATGTTGAAGAAATGATGTACAAGTATATTATTCCAACAATTCTTTATCGCATTTCTTCTGATACATCTTCTTTGTCACATCTGCATTATTTAGTGTAAAGTCTTGACTAAAGTGGGGATTTTTTGTGTATACATCAGAAGTTCTTAGACTGGAAATAATTTCAGGATCAATCCTTATGTGACATGCAACCCACAATGAGTACAATCACATTAAAATGTCCTTGTTTGTGTTTCATGTTGACAGAGGGTAGTATAGGAAAATACATATTTTACAGGGAAAGATACAAAAGCATTTGAGACGGTTGCAAACTTTGCTATGCCTTAAGATTTTGTCTGTAATATGCAAATAGAAACAGTAAATATTTAACTGTGCTGAACAGCATTTTTCTTTAGGCCACATAGTGAAAAATATTTTTCCTTAGCACCAGTAAAGCAAGAAACTATAGCCAGTCTGTTGAAAAATAAGGTAAGGTTACTGCATTTTATTTTAGAGCAGGTTATAGTTAAGCACTAAAGTAATATTTTCCGATACGTTTCTGACCATATCAGCTTATGTTTGGATTTTTGATTGGGTTTGCTGGAATTCTCTTTGGAAGCTCCTGAGGACAGGAGAATTAACTACTTTTGTGTCAAGCTTTCTGAAGACTTGTCCTTAACCATGGAATCACCATCCCTGGATGTGTTTAAAAAAAGACTAGACATGGCACTCGGTGCCATAGTCTAGTTGAGGTGTTAGAGCATAGGTTGGACTCGATGATCTTATAGGTCTCTTCCAACCTAGTCATTCTGTGATTCTGTGGTTCTGTAACTCCTGTTGTGAAAGTTGTAGTTAATGTCAAAGCTTCAAGAAACAACTGGCTTCAGCAGCTCAAAGTTCAAGGAGGCTTCCCAAGCCAGGTCCTTCCTAAAACAGCAGGTGATTAATGGTGACTCAGTGCCTCAGTGCTGGTGGGACAGCTTGGTGTCTCAGTGGTCATGGGATGGCTCACTGTCTCAGCAGGCTGCAGCTCTTTTGTCTCCAAGCAGGGTCAATCAAGCCAACTTTGATCTATGTTGGTGCAGCTCTGTGCAGAATGATATGCTTCACCTAGAAGGGCCTATTATTTGAGATTGAGTTTGATACTTCTACTTTTTTTTCTCCTGGACTGAATAAATTGGGCTGGCCTGAAGAGAAAGCAGAATAGTCTGGAAGGAAGCCAAATGCATTGCCTTATTGCTGTTATTATGCTCTCTTGTCTTGTTAGCTTTCATGTCTTAGTTACCAAACAAGACTCAGTATGGCAGATTGAAGGATGGATTTCAAGTACTGATTCCCTGTTTATTCCCCAGTGTGAACTTTTAGGGGTTTCTTATATTAGTGCTTTGCACTGGAGTTGTGTGCATGTGTTTGTTCTTCTTCAGAAAGGAGAAACCAAAGGGTTTTTGCCTAAGTGAGTTCACTCTGCCACCTTCTCTGCAACCTTCCTAGGTAGTTATATATTCCACATGAAAGTGGGCCTGCTGAGTCTAGCTCTTATGTGAAGCCCTCAAGAAACCAAGGATTGGTGATAGAAGAAGGTTTATTTCCTTATTACGTATATGCTCCAAGTCAGTTAACATACAGCTCTTAACAATGGCTAGGTCAGATTCATTTCCAAGCTCCATACTCACCAAAACAGTTTTAGAATACAAAGACCTCCTCTTTGACTCAGCGGGCAAATAGATGTGTTAGTAAGGCAAAAAGTAACATATCTGTGAAATGCCCTTTTTACTTTATCATTTCCACCCTCAACCTATGGAGGAAGCAAACTGAAGATCTAGTCCTAAATTGCATGTCTTTTCCCCTTCTTCTTTGTTAGTACCAATAAAATAGAGCAGGTCACTCTGTGTGGGTCATGTCATACTATTTACGTGGGTTTGAGGCTTCCAGACACACAGTGAGTAGCCTGTTCTTATCTGCAGCAGAACAGGATGCTGAAGCCAGGTGATGTCATACAAGGTGCTCTCCATTTTAGGTCTACAGAGATATGCAAATGATATTACGGAAGTGTAACTTAAATAATTTGGAGTGTATGAGAATTTTCCCAAAAGTCATTGCTACATTCTCCTGCCTGACTTTTTCGGTATGTAGTTAATTTACTAAGGAGTTATCACTTAGAGCCTCTTTAGAGTTGCTAACTACACAAAGTAAATTTATCCCTAGGTAATTATGAAAGATGGAAAGTTCAAGTAAATATTTCCCAGAGCTTTTCATACTTCTAGGTGTCCAAGAGTAGAATTTTCCCTGTATGGAAAATCAGATCTTTATTCAGAGGTTAGAATGTGGTTTATGTTAGATTTTTATTCTGTAAAGTTGTAGAGAATGTCAAATCTCGTTATGTTAGCCATTACCTAAACAACAGGTTTGCTTTGGTAGGTTTTTCTTGAATGGAAGAATTTTTTGTGTTGTTCTAAAAGATATTCCAACAGCTTTACCTTTTGTTCTATTTGTGTATGGAACTATCAAAAGGAAGGTTAAAAAGATGATTTCTTCTCCAGTTATTTTTGATTAATCATGAAAAATGTTACTGAAAAGCAGTGAAACTATGAGCAACAAAAGGTTTTTCCTTTATTTCTTTTATGAGCTTAGGTAAGTTTATAGCAATTTAGAGCACTGAAATTGGACATTTTTTAGTCTAAGTAGTTCAGGTAGCTACGTTTGTACTTCTTTAACTCTCTTAAGAGATTTCTCCCTTCAGCTTCTTAGTCTTGTTGCCTTGATGCAATTCACCTACCTTCCAATTGTGCCATTATACCTGTTCATGATGTAATGTGAAACAGAAGATGAAGATTAAAAAGAAAATTGTTACGATAAACTGGAGATCTGCATACCTTATAATAGTATGCCAAGATAGTTTTGATGCCTTAAATGGCTACCTAGAAACAGAGACTAGACAGGAATAAAGGAGGTATTTATTTGAAAGGCCTTCAGATGTACACTTTTGGGCTCCAGAGGGTCCTGTCTCAGTGCATCCCAAAATGGACAACAGTCATGAGTTCTTCACACTTTTATATCAGCATAAATTCACCAACCAGAACCCAGCCAATGATGGAATTTCCCCAAGCTTTCCCCTCCTCCCCAAGATAATGGTTTACAGTTCTTGGGCCTAGGACCAAGACACCTAGTCTGGGTGTCCTTGGAGAGCAATCTGGAGAGGCTTTGTTATGTCTATCTTAGCATGAGAGAACAGCACTTAAGTTAGAGGAAAATTCAGAGTTACATTAGCAGTACAGGATTTGAAAAATATAAAAGTTAAAACCTAAGGCATCAGTTTGACAAAGTGTGTTTGTCACTGTAGGGCACAGTGCTCTAGGATGTCAGTCTGTGACTGAGTTTACAAGCTTAGTTAGTGTGTACTTGTCTCTCAAGCATCCTTTTTTCTCGTGCATGGTGGGGCTGTTGTGTCACCCAGCGCCCCTGACACAGGCGCGTGCCTGGTGGGCAGTCAGTTGCAGGGAATGGTCATACAGTAGATGCAGTTTTGTGAGTCTGCATGTGGGAGGTGTGTGTTTTAATGGTGCTCCTTGGAGTCTAGTCCCACATGACACATGTGACAGCAGTAGAGTGTCATCGCTTTTATTCATGGTCCCTGGTCCTTGCAGCTCTTCTCTGTAGCGTTCTCTGGCACATGGGGATAGCAAGGGCAAGGGACACCACAGTGCAACCTGATCCGAGTGTCTGAGATCTGAGTTGCTGAAATGTTCCATAATGAAAAACAATCGTGTTGAAGGTCCAGTGAGGGAAGTTTGTCAGATCTAAGTACCACTGCTTCTCATAATTTCAGGATGTCACTGTACAGGTACATAATACTGAAGAATCATGAGAAGGGTTCTCAGCTTCATCTCCATGCATCAATGAAAGTATGCCCAAGGGTACTTTTTAAACTTCTCTTTTTATGTATATTTTTTATGGTAGTGTAGCCTGTTTCATAGGTGTAAAATGATTCAGAACTTGATTACATTACATTTCTGGATAATCTTCTTCCTTTCAGAGTAAGTAGGGCATCAGAGGAGTTAAAATCATGTTTTACAATGTTGTTCTCGTTACTGCAGTTTGTAAATGGGGAGAGGTTAAGAGAAAAGTAGTAAAAGGTGAAAGAACAAAAAAGACTGCTTTGGAGATAAAGGGACTGTAATTAAGAGCTACAATAATGTTCATGATACCCAAAAGAAACAGCCTTACTGGCAAAAAGTATTTCCAAAAGCCTGGCAGACACTGAATATGACTGCAATGAGTAAGTTGTGTGTACACCTGGCCCATATTTTTGTGTGATGCAGAACTCAAGGGAATGCCAATACATTCAAATTACATGACACATTCTGTGAAACATCACAGTAAAAAGTTTTCCAGATGCATAGGATAAGGGCTGCGTGTTCCTTTTCCATTGCCTTCTTGCTCTTTTTTCCTTTTCTTGAGAAACAGTGATTATTTTAGCAAGCAAGAAAGCAGGATGATTGCCTAATTTAATATGCCTTCTAAAATTTAGGTCCCAGTAAGCAAATAAAAAAGTGAAGGCATTCACCTCCTAAAATAAACCATTCCAGCACAGATCAGTAGTCCTTACTTATTTGTCCTTCATTTAAAAACATTTTTGAAATGAATTGTTTTAATGAGAGTACTTTTGAGTTTGCGGGTATTACCTCAAGTGTATTACCTCTGAAGTCTTATGTTGGCATGCTATAATAGAGAGAAGAGAAGATGTAATTGGAATGGATTCTGAATGCATTTTCTAATGGCAGTCCCTAAAGGCAAGTTTAAAGGTACTCAAAAAGTAAGAGAAGCTGGATTGGTGCTGCCTCAGCAGCACTTTTGACAAAGTGGTTTACCATTTTTATCAAGTACCTTTCATCACATTCATAATAGAAAATTGTAGCGAGAGTGTGAACTTCTGCCAACACTTCAAGTTAAGGACCATGTACATAGTAAAAGCCACTGAGAGATGTGAACTTCCTGAGTTTCTATGTCTGTGGAAACTTGCCACTAAATTTGAAGTAATTCTACAAGTGTGACTTCCCTAATGATTATATTAATTGGAGGTTGTATTAATGTAATGACAGGGATAACATGAATATAAATGGAAATTTGTAATATTTAGTTTGTAGGAGGTAATTTGGTTTGCAAAATCCTTTTTACTCATGTTATGAAAAGTGATAAAGGAATGTGACTTGATTTTCAGATATTTAGGGCGAAAAATCAGTATTAATAGCCTGCTGTGTACAAGATATGGGATTTTTGTTTGATATTAGCACTTGATAAGTTAAAAAGGTAAAACCTTTGGACAGTTGAAATGGGAATTTTCATGTTTAAATGCTGTTAACATTGAACAAACTCATCATAAGAGAAGGCATTCCTCCACTCAAGACTACAGAAGCAGGCCTGTTATAGTTTTTCATGTTTAAAAATAAACAAGCATCATATCACATTTGAGTGGGTCCAGTAGTTCATGAGTTTTGAAGCCGTTCTTCCATAACTTCCAGTTTTACCTTTTTGTTATGTAAGATAGATATTTTTCCACCTAGTTAATTTATTTGATCCTTCAATAGTTACCTAAGAGGCCATAAACACATAATGGCAAACTACCTTTGAGAGATTACCACTCTCTAAGTAAACACATATTCTGATTTGAGAGACACCAGCTGCTCATGAATGTAATGTTTAACATGGCATGCAAATAGAGGAAGTGTTTCTATGTGAAATCAACTATACAGTAGTACTAAAGAAATTCGTGGCCAGGTTCTGTGGGGTTTTGAGCTGAGTTGACAGGGAGTGCAGGAGATTCATTTTCATCTAATAACTGGATTATGGAGAGATGAACTACACAAAGAGACAGTCAATAGGCCAAGCCCAGGTTTGTGTTCCTGTGTGTTCAAAGTCTCCTTGCAAAGGATGGTATCCATCCCTGGGTGAGAAGTTCACTGCAGTGTCAAGGATGCCCCAAACAGAAACACATCCTTGCATCCCACTGTACTGCTCCAACTCCTTTTACTTGTGCTGATTTTGGGTTGGTTTTTGCTTGCTTGGTTTGGGTTTGGTTTTTTGGTTGTGTTTTTTTTTTTTGGTCACATGGCTAAATCAGTAGGTGTAAAGAGGTTTTATGTCAGTGAGTGAAATACTTTGTGCCCTGATTTTGTACCTCATTTTCACAAGGGAAATGGGTGATTAAAAAGCGTGTGGAAGAGAGGAACAATAAAGGGTTCAAGTCTGGAACAGAGTGCTTTGTGGTATGTAATTCTCTACAAGAGGGTATTAAATGGTAGCTTGGTTATTTAATCAGGTACACTTCTACAGTGTAAATTATGTGAGAGCAAGTGACTTGTCTTCACGGGTGGGAAGAGCCACTGGCATGTTGAGGTGAAGTTTATCACATCCTAATATAAACAGCTGAAAGAATATAAATGCCTTTTTCGGACAGAAAGTCCACATAATATGTCGCAAGTATCACAGAATATTCTGAGTTGGAAGGGACCCACAAGGATCATTGAGTCCAACTCTTAAGCCCATGTGGGGATTGAATGCACAACCTTGGTGTTCTTAGCACCACGTCAAACCTCCCACTCCCACTGTTGCATCTCACACATGGGGGTCAGAAGCTGGCTAGCTTTGTACTTTTTGCACCCCACATTGATGTGATTCACTGGCATACGCAGATTCTTTTACCTGAAATTTTTGTCTGTGGCCCAAAATCCAGGCCACAGCAGGTCAGCTGTGAAGCTGCAGATGTAGTGAGCTTGCTACTCAACTGGAAGTTAAGAGGCTAGCACAATTTCTTTATAGCAGGGGAACATTTCAATTAGAGACAAACTCCCAAATGCAGTGACTTCAAGAGGTTTATCAGCGATCACATAAATATAACAGACCCCCCTGGCAATGTTCTCTGTTGATATAGTTTAGTTAAAAACCTGTTTCAGTCAAGACAGCTCTCCCCACCCCTTTCCCTGTCTTAGGTACAGGGCTCTGGACTGATTACCTTGGATGTTGTCCTATCTTCTGTGTCTTCTCTGGAATCATATTTAATTCTCTTACCCTGCATTTAACCTACCAACGTGCAGTGCACTGACTACTTCATGTTTCAAAAATCTGTTCCGGGGAAATATTTCGCCATAGAGAGAGCAAGTTTTGCCAGCATTCGTGTGAGTTTTGGGTGAGTCTTACACTCTGTTCAAGGTCACAAACTGTTGCAAAAACAAAGCTTATGCTTTTGGTTCATGAATCCTTCATAAAGGTTCAGCTAAAGTCTATCGAAAGCCTTGTCTTACACAAACACAGGGAGAGAGAAGAGAGTTACCTAAATAAAATAAAATTTAAAAAAAATCGGATTTGAAGTACTTTAAAGAAATCTGGTTTTCTGGCTTCATCCCCAGGAGAATGAGGATTCAAGTATGTTCAGGCTGGTTGCCTAAAAGCCAAGATACAAGAAATTATTGAAAATTCATCTTTTAAAAATTCATAGAAGTGTTCTGTAGTAGATACGAGTCTGAAGCACAAGTCTTGAATTCAAAACTTAAAAGTCAAGTTTTTTAAGTTTTGTTCATATCTTATTTTCAAGATAATTTATTTTCTGAAAATCAGGACAAATAGAAAGCTATACTTTCTGCAGAATGACATTTCAGGTTTGTTACCTAAAGATTTTTAGTAATCACTGAATTCAAATCCAGAGGTCTGTTTCAGTTCCATTTCTACCTCGATGGTATATTAGAATTGAATATGATTACTTGGAAGTTCACAAATAATCATATTAGTGAGGAAGTAGGTAGCAGGTAATTTTTCCCTTATAGCTAAAGAGAAAAATTATGAAATAGAGTGGAATGGTGTTGCAACTCCTACTTGAAACCCCTGGTGCTTCTTCTGATTAACTTGTATTCAGCTTTTTACAATAAAGACTTCAGCATTTTTCTTCAAATTTAGTGCAGATAGTCAGTCTATAAAAAAGGAATGGCAAAGTGTATTCAGAGGCAGTTTCTCTAATACACAGAGAAAAGATGATGATGAAAAGGGGACTACTTTGGTAGCAATAAGAGTAGGGGGATTTTCTGGGAGCTGTGAAAATAAACATAGGGAATGGCATTGAAGAAAAGGAAGAGGATAGAGATGACTGTTGAGGTGACTAAAAAAACAAAAGTGAAATAGAGAACTGAAATAGAGTGAAGATAAAATGCAGAGAGTCAAGACTACTGTTCTGTTCCATCAGTTTCATGACTGTTTTGTCTTTTATGAGGGAAGGCACAAGAGAGACAATCAAACCCCACATAATTAAGGACAAATTAAAGGAAGAAAAAGAAGTCACATAAATAAAATACTTAGGTTCTATAATTAGAACCTCTTGGGTAGTTTGAGTAACCTTGGATATATTAAGCAACTCTTGGTCCTTAGAAGTCATGTCATGCTTTATTATCTTCATTGTCGCTAATGATTTATCAAATGATTTTGATAACAATTAATCTCTACAGAAAAGACACACTTGGAGTGTGAAGTCCATTCTGAGGTTTCCTTTTTTAATAACAAGCCCATATTTCCTGTTCACCCTGAAGCTATCTTGGCTGTATTCTTCCTTACAAAGCCCAGAGGTATTATGAGGGCCATCCCTTTGCTGCTGAGGTAGATGAATATGGCATTTACACTGCAAAAAGCACAAATAGCTATTCAAAAGGGTGCCTTCTCCTTGAGTGTGCAACTAGAGATTTTTTTAGCTCCTGGTATTAGAAGCATCTACAGAAGTAATTAATGTCTGTGGGAACTGTAGGGGTTTTCATGTATGAACAGGTACCAACAGGTTTCTCAATTTAAGCATTTAGAGATAGATATGTTAAAGAAAATCCAGTGGCTACTCTGTGCTTCATTAGTATACTGAGTCTTGTGCCATTCAGCATCATTACATTAGGTTTGTCCCTGGCTTGATTTCACTTCCTGCATAAAATGACAGCAAGGATGTATTTGGACCAGCCCTATGTACTTTTTTACAATAGGTCATGCGTGTTCCAACAAATAGCATTGTGTGTCTATTGGACTTCATTACTTTGTTTACGCCTTTGAAAGAAATTACTAAACATTTTTTAATTATTATAATTACAGCCTGAAAAGTTCTTTGTCTGTTCCATGCCATATATTATCTTGAGGTGAAGGGTAGAGGAGAGCAGAAGGGGAACTCATTAAAAGTCTGATTATAATTCCATGTTGACACACCTGCAAAGAAATGCATCTGATGAAATCCCACTACCATTTAAAGCAGTGGGAACCCTGGAATGAATTTCAGTAGAGCTAGGATTTTACCCTGTTTGCAGAAGACATGCTGGGTCCAGTTCTTCACCTGGGTTTTTTGGGAAGGAGTAAAACCAGGAAACAGCAAGGGCATCAGCACCCTTACAGGCTGCAGTACTGGTAGAAATGAGAAGGAGCTGAAATCAGCTTAGAGATCTGGACACTTAACCATGCAAACCCCTATGTTAATGCCAAAGTTACAGATGAATAACATGACTCCTGCATACATAATGAGACCACAAGTGATCAGACCAGGTTGTCTCAAATAAATGCCAGAAAACATTTTATGCCAGAATTTCACATGCTATCTCTAAACACTTCATGACCTATAGGAAGGTGATTTTGTCACATTCAGAAATTTTGTCTTTAAAACTGTTGCTACCACTGTTTTTCATATTCTTCTTTCAGCAAATACTTGAGCTGTTATGTTAGTACCAGGGATTTGCTTGTGTGACTCCTTTTACAAGAGGAAAATAACTAGTTAATGTGAGAATAATTTAAAAATCACCTGCAATAGATTTTCCGTAGATGGGAGCATCTTAATTTTAAGGCCAGAATCCTCTAAGTCAGGAAGTAAATGCTATTACAAATTAAAGAGTTTTGAGAATCTCTCATTTCCTGACAGACCAGGCAGTAAATTTCTAGCTCTTGAGTGGTTGGACCCTTCATCTGTCACTGTTCCAGGTCTGAACAGCATTGTTCACTCTGTTCCTGAGGTCAGGGCAATTTGCAGCGGAGGAAGAAGGAAACATTTTTTGGAAGGATTTTTATTTATTTATTTATTTAGCAAAACCTCAGAGGCTTGGAATGCCAATAGGCTGCCCAACAGAGAGTGATCAACGGTCAAAATCACAGCAGGGGTCATCAAAATTGGATTGTATCTGACTTTGTGTGAAATACGAACTTACATGAATCCCAGGTAGCATTGCCCTGGCAGTGCTTCGTGTGTCTTCCAGTCCAGAAGCCATAGGATTTCTGTGAGTGCTGCAGACGATGTGCAGACAGCTGAGTTCCTGCCTGCCTCATGCTGCCTGGTGAGGGATGAGACCCCAAAACAGGATACCCCTTCCAAAGCACAGCCTAAAGATTGCTCTCAGAAGCTCAGGTTCTGAGGGATAATGCGTGCCACTTTTTCCCCCAGAAGCTGCCCTGAAAGGAAATACATATGGTGCATGAGAACACTGGAGCTGATTCTGCCTGGTACTGCATGCCTCAGTCAGCTGGCTGGATGCCTCAGTCAGCTTCCTGGGCTGTGGGTGATCCCTGCCTTGGGAATGGAAAGGTGTGCACAGGCAGTATGGTGCTGCTGAGCAGTGAGCACAGGTGCTGGGAGCTCCTGGCATCGTCAGGGATTCCCACTTGCTGCATGGCAAACTGCCCTGAAGTTGTATCCCCTGGAAGCCTGGGTGCCATGAGGTGCAGGAAGCTCATCCTGCCTGTGTTTCTGGGAGAAGTCCCATGAAACTACCTCCTTCACAGTGATAGTGGTGTCACTCTATTGGCTTAGGGATGTAGGTCAGGTAAGGCTTGAAGGCAGAATTAGTATTTTTTGTTAAAGCAACTCTAAAAGTAGAAAAACTAGAGAGCCTTTAGGCGCATGAGTCATTCTCCTCGTCTCCTTGTCTCCACTTCCATGAATTTCTGTGGTTTTCATGTATCAATTCAGTGCTAAAAGTACTCATCTCAAGAAAATTTCTGACTATGCCTGCCAGTGGGACACAGGAGTCTCCTTTTCTCCTTTCTGTGTCTCATATGAGGGTGAAATGGTATTTTCTGCTTTTATCCCTAGCTAAAGATTTGTTTTTAACATAGTCAGGAGTTCTAAGTAACTTACAGCCCAAGCAGTGGAACTTGATTTCCAAACCTTTTGCAAACTTTGAGCATTCCTGGCTAGGAATTTAGTCAAGCCTTTTTTAATGAACCTGCTTGAAGTATATATTTCTCTGGGTTTTGAAGAGCTCAGAAACAGTTCGCTTCTTGCTCTCTCTAACTTCAGCAGCAAGTCCATTTATCATTACTTGACAGAACACTTGAGCAGTTAATGTCTTGGATTGACATTGTATGAAGGTACATTCCTTGCTTTTATGAAGATTAACTATTCAGACAAATATTTGTTCTTAAGATCTTTCAGCTCGTGATTGCTTTCTGCAATAGAATTATATATTTTCTCTTATCACCATTTCTGATTACATAAACAAATGAAATAAATAAACCTCTATAGGAATTTTTTTTACAACTGCTGTCTAGCCTGTCTGTACACCATTGTACACAGTGATGTTTCCATCCAATCTGTAGCTTGAGTTTCTTGGATATGGAAAATACTGATTCTTAAAAAAATTGTTAACAGGATATTTCCAAGTTCCCAGACAAAGATTACACACTGCTGGGTGAAGGTGGAATCATTCTCAGTGGAGGCCAACGAGCACGAATCTCACTGGCAAGGTGAGTATTTTGCTTTTCAAGTAGTGTACTGTTTCAGGTATATGGAATGTATTATGACTAAGCATTTAAATAGATGTGGACTATGTCCTGCTAAATAAATATCCTCCAGGTGTATCAGGAACTTGATTTTACGATCAGAAATCTGAGTTTTGCAATGCAATTTTGTTTATGATACACTTGCATATTAATTTACTGAATTTTAAAAGTTTGATGTCAGAAAAATGCTATGGCTTAGCATAAGATGAATCTTTCCCTCCCTAATGCAAGATGCCTTTGGAAATTCAGACCTAGAAGTGTAGCCTTTCATGTACTGAAGAAACCCATAGAAAGATAGAAATAAATAGTCCAAGATCTTTCCTTGCTATGACATTTCTTCAAAGTGGTTTATATATTGATCAATGACATACTCCCTGTCTGAAGGTAAATGGGGGGGGGCAGGAAAAAAGCCATATTCCAAAAAATTTTGCTAACACTTTTGGGATTCTCTCTTTCATAAGAAGAAGAAAAAGTGGAAAGCAGTGACTAGTCAGTACCTATGAATAACTGCCTTGTCTATTTGACCTTCCAATGTTAGTAAGTAATTCTGAAGGTCTACAGAACAATAACATAGGTGTTTGTCTTATAAATTAGCTATGTGTTTCAGCAGAATCACTTAGCTGTTGTCAGAAATCCAGTAATGACAGCTCTGATGTGTAAATGGCCCCATTTATTTCTGTGCCAAGTGCAAATTGTGTTGGTTCCCATGCCCAGAAACACTGGGTAGAAGTAAAATCACATTATAGTGATCCATTCTGGCATCCCATGAAAGATGTGCACGTCTGTGTGAGGGTAAAAGATTGGATCATTAAAATGGAGACTCTTTCAGTGTGTGTTTGTGAGACTGAAGAGGCATATGGATTGTTCTGGTTTATGCAGTAAGAGGAGGGAGGAGGGGAAGAGCAGGCAAATCTTTCAAAGCATGTAACCCTAAAACAACAAAACCAGCTTAGATTTTCATTTATGTGGACTTTTTCCTAGATGCTGTGGATAATCATGTCTGTCACTTTTCAGATGGTCACAGCTCATTTCCTGGAGGGCCACAGAACTTATGTATTTATTGTCAGCTGTAGAATAGTAATTTTTGAAACAATTACATGTCATGAAGACAGTGACTGTCTTACATTTTGTTCAGGCTCCTGTCCAAGCTCAGTGTGCCACAAGGTGTGCAGGTATTGAGGTGTGGGTTGCAGATGAAGGTCTGAAAAGTCAGAGGTGTAAATTTAGGATTACAGCCCTGGGTTGCACCTAGGTGATAAACTGGTGATACACTGGACATTATTTTCTTGGACTGGCTGCATAAACTAAGCTGGTGAAGTCTGTGCAAGGTCAAGTGAAATGAGAATCCGTGGCAGCAGTGACATCAACCAGCCGTCATGAGAACCAGGGGGAGATTGCGTGAGTCCATCTTTCTTACAGAGCACTGTCAGTGCCTGCAGCTGCAACCAGGGGAAAGAAAACGACCAAGGGAGAAAACCAGTGCGTGTCCTGGACTTGAGTCAGCTTGCTGGCCTGGTACCCTAAAGCCAGTAGCTTTGTAGCTACTAAGTCCAACACACAAATTACCACAATGAAACCCTGCAAACGTCTTGCTGATAAAAGCACCCAGAACAATGTGAATTTTTGTTGTTGTGCAGCCACTACATCATAATGTATGGTCAGTGAAATCAATCATGTTGGAGGATTTTTCAATAACGTTGCTTGTTTTATTAAAATAATACACTATTATTGAGGGCTATTTCTCTTGATGCTTAGATATTTTCACACTGATTAACAAACTTTAAAAAATACAGAAATGAAGCTGTCCAGATTTCTTTACTAATTATATTCTGATGGATGTCGCATAATGATTTTCATTCTCACAGAGGTAGGCATGGAGTCTTTTTGAACTTCTATTCAAATTGTTTTTTAAAAAAACCCTCTTAACCAGAGCTTTAAGTCTCAGTGAGCCATGTCCAGGTATATACAGCTTAAGGTCCTTTTTGACAATTCAAAATATTGTACAGTCCCATTGCAAATAATGCTTGCAAGACCCTGCCTCACTAATACACTTGGTTTTGCTCACTACTTTTTAAAAAGTACCTTTAAAACTAAATGCTGAGACCTAACTCTTTTCACATGTTTGTTTACAAATATGCGGTGTTCCCTCAGGCACCAGTAGATGTTACAGTAGATACTAAATTCCCATTGAAATAGTCGTTGTACATTGATGGGGACTGTCAGATTCAGGCCATAAACAGATCTTTAGGGTAACCTGTGTAAAAGATAGCTTTGTTTCATTGCACAGAAATTAATGGAAAACTGAGTTGGTTTTTAATGTGGTCTGCAGCAAG
This sequence comes from Vireo altiloquus, assembly GCA_013396875.1. NCBI lineage: Eukaryota > Metazoa > Chordata > Aves > Passeriformes > Vireonidae > Vireo > Vireo altiloquus. The sequence goes on along the minus strand of VZRF01003403.1, from coordinate 332,245 downwards.
AAAAGGCTTTATTGAAAGATGTCTTATAAGCACTTTTCATGTTAAACTCCAGTTCCATATTGACGCTGTAGAAAGTCTATCAATTAAAAGATTTGAGGCATTCTTCTTAAATTATATTTATTTAAACTTCTAACAGCTATGAAAGTAACTGTCATTTCCATTTTTTCTGTTCAGAGCAGTGTACAAAGATGCTGATTTGTATCTCCTGGATTCTCCTTTTGGACACTTAGACATTTTTACAGAAAAAGAGATATTTGAAAGGTATTGTATGTTTTGATAGATTGCATTTAAGAATCTCATCAAGCAGCACAAAGTAAAATGAAGGGTTTTTAATAACAGTACAAAAATACTGAAGTGATCAAAATGATACCTGTTGGGGGATGTTTATTATTAGGGTTTCTCATAGTATTTTGTGCACTGTATTTTGAGTATTTTGTGTTAGTGGTAGGACAATGCACTGTGCGGGGAACAAGCCTGGGCCAGGTGTGAGCATTACTGCTCTCTCTTCCATCTCAACATATTGAGCCTGCTGTAATCTCTTACTCTCAGTGTGTGTGGCTTTATATCTGACATGCCTTTGTACCAGAAAGACTTTCACTTTAAAACAATTACCTGCTTTGTAAGTATAATTTATTACAAAAAGCTATATTTTGTCCAGTTTTTTGAATCATTGAACATTGAATCACCTGGAACTGCCTGTTGAAGATTGGCAGCAGGTTGGCCCAAGTCAGAGACTTTTGGCTTGTCCTTCTGATGGAAACTGTAAGGACACATGCTGCCATCCATGAGCTTTTCAGCCACTGTAATTTTGCAGTTTTGAAATTGAAGTAATACTCTTAAGTTTGGTAGCAACAGATCTCAGTAACCCTACGATGAAAAGAAATACCTCATAATGAACTGTGCTTTTTGGATTGACCTGGAAATGATTAAATTTTACCCCTTTTTTGGTTCCTGCAATAAAGTACTCGTGCTTTACACATCTCAGCTTTACTGCCTCCTTTGCAGTTTGAGGGAGCACCCAAGACTGCTCATGCTGGGAGCCAGGCAGGTAAAAGAAAATTGAAAGTGAAAGGGATAAAAGCATCATTTAATAATGAGAACAAAAAAATCTAAGTGTTCACACTTCCATCTTTTACAGCTGTGTGTGCAAGTTGATGGCGAATAAAACTAGGATCTTAGTTACTTCAAAATTGGAACACTTAAAGATTGCAGACAAAATACTAATTTTACATGAAGGGAGCTGCTATTTCTATGGAACATTTTCTGAACTTCAGGGTCAACGGCCAGACTTCAGCTCAGAGCTGATGGGATTTGATTCTTTTGATCAGTTCAGTGCAGAGAGAAGAAATTCAATCCTTACTGAGACTCTCCGACGATTTTCCATTGAAGGAGAAGGTGTGGGATCACGAAATGAAATAAAGAAGCAATCTTTTAAACAAAAATCAGATTTTAGCGACAGAAGGAAGAACTCCGTCATTATTAACCCCCTTAATGCAAATAGGAAGTTCTCAGTAGTGCAGAAGAATGGGATACAGGTCAATGGGATAGAGGATGGCCACAGTGACCCCCCAGAGAGGAGGCTCTCGCTGGTACCTGACTTAGAGCAGGGGGACGTGGCTCTGCTGCGGACTGGCATGCTCAACACTGACCATCTGCTTCAAGGGCGGAGGAGGCAGTCAGTGCTCAACCTGATGACGAGCCCCTCTGTGAACTATGGACCAAACTTCTCCAAAAAGGGAAGTACAACGTTTCGGAAAATGTCCATGGTGCCTCAGACAAACTTTTCTTCTGAGATGGATATCTACACCAGGCGTGTGTCTCGAGACAGTGTCTTGGACATAACTGATGAAATCAATGAAGAGGATTTGAAGGTGTGTGTTGATTTACATTCATCTTGTCTAAAATAGACAAGATGGTTTGGTTATGGTGAGGATTTAATGCAATACACTTCTCATCTATTTTTCTACTTGACTATTTCCTTCCTAATGCAGTATTTCCTTGTGGGATATGGTTTTTGAATACCTGTGAAAATTTTTAAGCTCAAGTATCATCTTGAAATCATTGAAATCCTCAAAAATTTATTTTGCCTTATTTTTTGCTCAGTTTTGAGTGCTGTCTGTAGGGAATTTCAATACAGAATATACATCTCCTGTACTTTACTTTTCAGATTACTTAAGATAATAACTTGGAAAAGCATCGTTGTAAAACATTATGCAAAATTCACCTTTGAAACATTAAGGCTCGTGGAAAAAATAAAGTACATTTGAAATACTAGCACAGTTTTTAAAACTGGAATTTGATCAAATTTGATAAATTTGTCAGACTGCTTAGTTCTTGTGTCCTGATGCAGATGATGAATGGAGGAGTGAGCTTGATTTTACTCTGGTTTTATGGATGTGCGGAAAAAAACAGAAGGTTGAGGTTTTTTACCAAAAACTGGACCAGAATTTCTTTTTTTCTAATACTTTCAATTGGTCATGATGGACTACTTTCATTTTCAAAACTGACAGATGATTTTCTCAGGATAGGAAAATTTGCTGGAGGAGTTTCCTAGGTAGAAACAGATTTCCAAGAAAAATTTAAATTCATAATTTGCTGAAGCACTGCCCATTTTTTCTTTTGAGCTCAGCAGAAAAAAAAAGCTCAGAGTGTTTACAAATTTGCTCTAAAATCACAATAATAATTCTCCATTGAAAGAAAATAGCTATTGATTAATAGTTTTTTATTCTGGTAGTGCTGGACAAATCTCAGCTTCTCTCATTTTTGTCTGAAAATTTCAAATAATCTCTTGATTGTATTTTTATAGCAAAGATGACTAAACCAGTCAGTACCTTCCTCTCCAGCCATTATCAGCCAATTTAATGCTTCAGCTCAATTATTTGCAGTGAGTTAACAGAAAGAATGATAGCATTCATGTGTCAGAAATTTTCATACAGAGATACTATTACCATGTTTACTATTATCTTACTGATTTTTTGACAGGAGTGCTTCAGTGATGATGCTGAAAGCATGGGTACTGTTACTACATGGAATACCTATTTCAGATACATTACTATCCACAAAAACTTGATTTTAGTTCTGATTTTGTGTGTGGCTGTCTTCTTAGTTGAGGTAAGAAAATTAGTGCTTGGTGTCATGTTGCAACAAATGATGTTTGTTCAAACTGTTCTTTGTGAAAAATGGATAAAGCATCAAGGCTTAAGCTCATGTATGTATCACTTATTGACAACCGCTGTTAAATTAAATTGCAGTGACTTTTCTATTGCTTAGATGAGCATTTCTTCACCTAAGTTAGTGGTTAGTGCTCAGCAGCAGAAGACCCAACTTCTCAAATAATCCAGCTAAGTGGTACCATAAATAATTATTGCCCTATGCCAGTCTCTTGTTCACAGGTGAATAATCTTCCATTTTTCACTTGAAATTATCTTTGCATAGAATAGACTAAAGAAGAGCCTTGGGGAGTTAACAACAATAATTGCCATAATTTTTTTGATGAGCACATACATAAATTCTGGAAAATTGCTTTGAAAAATGAGTTACTAGCTTTGCTCCTAGTGAAAGAAGAGTAGTAAGGCAGAGTGCTGAATGCCTGTGATGGCAGTTAAAGATGGAAGGAGTGTTCCTGCAGCCTGCAGAGAAGACTTTTTCCAAGGATGGAAACACCAGAAAAAATACTGAAGAATATCTGGCTGTTCATGGACATTTGACTGTGTTTCTTATATCAGAAATTGCCTGCTTTTTGTCTTGTCTCTTAATTTAGGAAAGACATTTAGCATACAGAATCTCATAGTGTCCTCTTCTATAGTGAATGTCCTGAATCAAGTATTTTTCAAAGGGAAGGAACATGTTTCATAGTGGAAAATCAATGAGACTGTATTCATATGTCAGCTTATAAAAGATGATGCCGATTTATCTTGGTATTTTTCAACATGAACTGAATAAAGAGAAGAATCCATTAGGAATATAGGACTAGTTTCTGGCTGATTGTCAGCAAAGGGTTTTTAGCAATTCTGCAGTGAGATTCAAACTTTTTTCTTTGGAGAAAGGTGTGACTGATGGTATTCTGAATTTACACTAATGTTATGTTGAAGGTGATTTAAGTTAGTTGTCTTGGACCAGGAACAAATCCTTCAGCTTAGATCTGGTATAACATCCTGAACTTTTAAACCATCTCCAGAAGCAAGACAGTATTTAGATGCATAGCTCTTCTTATCATGTCAGTTTTATTTTCATGGAAGTGGAAAATGGCTATGTAAACAACAGCAAAGCTGAATGTGAGTTTTAGAGGCAAAGAAAATTTTAGCTTTAAGGTGTATCAGGTTTATTGCTGTATTCAGCAATGAAACATTCAGCATATGTTTCTAATGTTGATTACAGATTTCTGCTTTTATTTTAGACTAAACCTTTTTTAAACAGTTCAAAAGCCTCATCTTCTAATTGAAAAAAAAAATCTTATGACAGAAAATGTTTCCATACACTTTAAACTTTTCAGTGTGACTATTGTTGAAGTTAAATCCTCTTGGTAAATAAATGGGCTGGAAGATATCCAGCCATAGTCCAGTCTTGAGCAAACCTGTGTGTGTGAGCTTGAATACTATGCCAAGTGTTAATGTGTCCTGTGCTAACAGTTTGTACCCTTCGAACCTGAGACAATGAAGAGAGGCTAGTGATGAACATTCAAATATATTGAAAGTGGTGTTTTTACACCCTTCAGATCTGGGTGGGACTATTGTGGAAATTCTAGAGATGCTATTTTAGATTTTGAATGGATTGCTTTGTATTACAGGTTCCAAGGTGAGTCCATACAGATCACCATAAATAGGACATCAGTTGTACATATTTCCTCGGTTTGTGAGATGTATGTTGTGTAGCTCACGTAAGCAGCTCAAAACTGTGTCTCCTACATGTAATACCCAGAGACTAGGGCTGCTAAACTGCAAGGAGAGCATTTTTGGAAAGAAGCACAGAGAAAGGCTTTGTGAAACTATTCTGTGACAATATTACCGACCATCATCTTCACAGCTCAAAAACTCATCTGTTGTGAGGAGTCAATATGAGAACACAATTCTGTTGGGAGTTGTAAAAATATTATTGTGAAAGAAGCCTGATTTGACAAATACTTAAATTAGGGACTGTCATGGTCAATCTTGAGTTATTTTCTGTAAGACCTGCAAAAATTAGTGGCTCCCAAAGAGAAGACTTCAGTTTTGTGCTGGGGTATTTCCACAATACATTTCTGTGGCATAAAAATGTATGAGAAGAAAAGATAAAAACTGTTTCAACCCTTTAAAAAAGATCAGTCAGAAACACAGCAAACTAAAAATATGATAGATTAGATGAACGTCTCCAGTATCTTGATGGACAGACAAGAATATATTACAGACTAAACTCTTGTTGAATGCTGAACCATCTCACAATAAAAGGGTTTAATTCTACATTTAAAAAATATTACAATAGTTTATGTGTAAAATTATGTAAATTATCATGTGGAATTATGTGGAAAATTATGTAAAACTAAGTAGCCAAGCAATATTAGTTAAATGAATATACCAAATGTAGATATCAGCTAGCAAGAACAACAATGCAAAAATAATAATGTTAAAGATTTGACATTCATATTTGAATAGCTACCTTTGAAGAGACTGAGAGACTTACTCTTCTAGGGTCACTAAAATATTAATCTTTACAACTTAAAATCTGTTAAGTCATACAGTTATCATTAGGAAGACATTAGCAAGCCTTTGTTAATAGTATGGTAAAAAACAATAGAAGAATATTTATACACTTGAGAGCCTGATTTTAATACAAGTCTAAATGTAGCTTTCCTGGTGGGATGCACTAAATTGTTTCTGTGGAGAGAGAATCAGCTGTTACAAGGTTTTTGCTTCAGGTAAGTTTGACTTCCACCATTTATTATGCTCCCTCTGAAAACAGGTATAAAGTCAATGAAAAAAGATATGTGAGAAAAATTACATAAAGTGATAAGACAAAATCTTACTCTGTTTTCTTTGGTCACAGGTAGCTGCTTCTCTTGGTGGGGTATGGTTTCTTCAAAAGTAAGTAGTCGTGATAATTTATTGAGAAACTGGGATCTCCTTTATATTATTTTTTTCTGTAAATAACAAATGAATTCTGCCAGAATTCTGTGTGCATAGTCACTATCTTATAGTCAACAAAATAGTTCTTAGATGGATAATCTAAATACCTTGTGCAGGTGCTGTCTGGTGCTTCTTTATGCCTTAACAGTCGAATGGTTTATGCTTTGTTATTGAGTACACAACAGTGTATACAAGATTTTCCTGGGTCAGCTCACTCTAGGGATGTATGGACCCAATAATTTTCAATATACCATGATTCAGAGGTGCTGGACTTTTGCTCAGGAACATTTTAAGGGAGCAGTTTCTGTAAAACCTCATCTGTAAAATTTCCTCTGCTCATCTGTGAAGAACTCCCAGAAGTTACAGGGTCAGCAGCTGAAGGTTAAAACATACTGAGCAGTGGAAAAGCCAGTGGCTTTTCCTGCATTAATGCTTTTAATCCTTGGTTTTGTCCTGCAGCAATTAGTCTGTGTGTTTGAAAAAAGAAGCATATGGTGACTTAGGTCTGACTGGAGGTGGAATGATTTATGTTGATTTCCATCTATATTAAGTCACTATGGGTTTTGATTTTTAAAGCATTTTACTTTCATAATTATTCAGTTATTTCAAGACTTTTTTCTGCTTAAAAGAAGTGGATGTATTTTCCTGGATTATGTTAGGTTTTTTAGTGATTAAACCGGCAGTAGATTTGCAAGAGATTACCAGAGCACTTAATAGTTTATATTTCATACATACATGACAATATTTTAAAAATTACTGGAAATATTTATAACTAACTATTAGATTAGTTTTAAAACAAATCAACACTGGAGTACTGTTTGGTTTTGTTTAGTGAACAAAAGAGAAAAAGCACACCATTTCCAGTAATGCATTTATTTTTAATTTCCATCACACAGGACAGCTTTGAATGCAAATTCAACACAGTCAGGAAACAGCACCTCTGACAAACCTCCTGTGATTGTCACCGACACTAGCAGCTACTACATCATTTACATCTATGTGGGAGTGGCAGATACCCTGCTTGCCATGGGAATCTTCAGAGGTTTGCCCCTTGTGCATACACTTATAACAGTTTCTAAAACTCTTCATCAAAAGATGGTGCATGCAGTTCTTCACGCGCCTATGTCAGCATTCAACTCTTGGAAAGCAGGTAACTGAGATGGGAGGTGATTGACTCATCTGTGCATTTAATTTCAATTAAATGGTTTTCATTCTGTTAAAGGACACTGTTGCCTTCCATTTACATTTTCAGTCAAGCAGAATGTTAGAAGTTTGCCACATAAGGTATTTGTGAATCTTTTAATGAAACTTGATTGCACTTAAGTGTTACATATTTCAGTTGTCAATTCTGATTCTGAAATATCACCCTGTAGGAAAGAATTTGGAGAAAATAAACTGTTAACTGTTCTAGGCAATGAAAGTAGAATAACTTCTAAAGAATAGACTTTGTCAAAAACTGCAATAGAAAAGATGTAGTCAGCTGTGTCGTGAGTGACAAGGAATCAGATGTGGATGATAAATAGTGCTTTTTAAAATGAATAGTCCTACTAAAATGGCATAAAACATCAGTTAATGTGAATAATGGTATGCATATTCAAATTTGGGAGTTGATATAAAGCTCATTATGTAACTGGTGCAACAAGTTCCATCTCCCATTGTACATTAAATCTCGTACGCTTCTTACTGGTGAGTACTAGATTAGAGGAGACACTGCTAAATGATGATACAGCAACGGGCTTCTCCTCCATTTTCCCTTATATTCTCAACTTTGTTACATGATGTTTAATACAGTAATTCTGCTCAGAAATGCTGATTTGCAAATTACCTGAGTATCAAGAGGGCCTGCTGAATAAAAGGTAAAGACCTTGTGCTTTGTGCCTCTGTTTCTGCTCTTTTTAGTTTGTTTTTTTTTTTATTACATTTTCCTGGATTTTTTTTTTTTCCAAGAGCTGAAACAGAAGTTGTGTAGCCAAATTCCTCCATGGGGAAAGAAACTGTAGCTCCACTAAACTGTAATGGAATTTCTTGCACTTGAAAAAACCTTGTAATTAATATTTTGTATTCAGAAAAAGTTGTACCTTTTGTTAAAGTAATAAATGTGAGATTTTGGTGGTGCTAAAATGTTTGACTTCTTTTTTTCTTAATCCATAGGTGGTATGCTTAACAGGTTCTCAAAAGATACGGCAGTACTGGATGACTTACTTCCACTTACAGTATTTGACTTCATTCAGGTTTGTAGAATAAAAGGTGTAAATTCTGCTGTCTTACAGCAATATGTTGTATATTAGTAATGTTTCAGCTGTACATCTTGCAAAAGAAATCATATGAATTGTTTTCATTCTATGTATCTATTTACGTAGCTGCTTATCCTGTAGGTCAACTTCATTGCTTTGTTTTTGAGTACTTGCCTCCACTGTTTATGCAAACCACTCTTACTACTCAGGCTCAGAAACATTTTTGCCCTGCAGACTCTTACAGGACAAGTATCCCTGCTGCTGCCCACATTCAACTGTAAGTCATACAGGGCATTCCTTAGTTCCTTTCAGTTATCTTGGGTCAAGTTTATTATTTTTTGAATGCTATTCTTTGATTACATTCAGTTACTTTCATAACTTCCACTCCTTAAGCTCTTCTGTTCCCAGTTTGCTAGCATAACCCTTAGTTTACTTCTGTTGAATATATTCTTGACTTTTCTGTTCCTTTGTCTTCTGTGGAAAGGCTAGCTTTTCCTTATAAAAAACTGGTTCTGAGAACATTTTAAAAATAGAAGCAAATCTTCCCTGGCGCTCTTGTTCCTCTCTACATTATTAAGTTGATATACAGGCCCAACCAAACACTCTGCTGTACAGATTGCCTGTCTCATCTGTGAGTTTGCCTCCTTTATGGTCCCTACCAACATGATGATCTGATAAAGACAGAATTCCTTTCCCTATATTTTTGGGAGTAATTGATAATTTTGACTCATGACTTCAGCGAGGCCAGGACAGCTCGACATGAAGAGATTCAGATACATTACAACTTTACTTCATGTCCTGCTGATGTCATGAGGACTTACTGAATGAGTAAACATGGACATTGGGACTTTGACTCAACTGTATAATACTCTTCAGTGTGAACAGGAGTCACTACTGTCTTCTCTGATGTGACTGTTTTGTTGCTGGTATTTTGGATCTAGCATGGGGATGTTATTCCAGAAGTATGTTAGTTAGTCTGTCTCTGCATTTCAAACTTTCTACAAGAAAGTGACTAGTTTTTCATGTTTTAAAGAATAAGGAAAATCCCATTATTTGGCTTTTCTGTTCTGATGCCTTTCAGAGGTTTAGCTGTGTCCTATTGTCCCATAGGTTCACCTCTCTCTCCTCAGTCTCAGCTGCAGAGGCGTCTAGACATGCATAGTAAGCTGCCCTGTCCTTCCAGGTTCTTCTGCTGAAGATCATTGAACCTACCCACTGGCTTGAATAATTTTAACAGTCATTCCTCCACAATAAATTCCTTCTGGTCCTCCATAGATTCAGACTTTCATGGACTCTGCTAATGAACAAAATCAGATTCCTCCTAAAGATACAGAAAAGTTACAGATAGGACTTTTTCCTTCTGCTAATTGTTGAACGGTCACACAATGTGGAAGGAACATGTGGACCTAGGACCTGGAACATCTCCAACCCCTGTGTTCAAAGCAGGTCCAGCTAGAGGAGGTTGCTCAAGGCCAAGCTGGATTTTGAGTATCTCCAAGTTTTCTGAGGAACGTGTTCCAGTGTTTGACTATCCCCATGACAAAAGTGCTTTTTCTTATGTTTAAATGGAATTTTGTTCATTTCAGCTTGTGCTCATTGCCGCTTGTTTTCCGAGTGTGTGCCATTGAAAAGAGTTTGGCTCACATATGGTCCACAAGAAATACCTAGTGGTATCCATATAAACAGAATATATTTTTAATTATGTAAATCATAAAGAACTGCATATACAGAAACATTTATATTTTATATAAATATCATAAATACCAGTAGATAGTTATACAAAGTGATGAGATCCCCCTAAACCTTCTCATAAGGCTAAACCAGTTCTATCAAACAGTCCTTGTTTCTTGGAGATCCTTCATGTGAGATGCTGCTGGCACATACTGCTTGTCCCTACAGTTTAATATAGTCACACTCAAAAGTTCATAGTGAACTCACTAATCATTTATGCCTGTGATCATGGCTGGTTTTCCCTAAATGATAAACTCCTGTTGGTTAATCAAATTGGCTGTTGCAGTCACTGCCACACTGAATGCTTGCTGAGTTGCTCTGTCTACTACCACCTGCATTTTCCAAACTCAGAAACAGTGGAATATGTCTCCCCATCTGGCCTCTGTCCCACGGCTGGGAGCTCAGCAGCTGGGGCATGGCAGCACAGCACTTTGGCTCTGAACTGGGCTGCATGAGCCCTCTGCTGCCATTCCTCAACTACATGCCAATACAGTTGGCTTGTGGATTAGACTTTTGTTTCTGCCTTTTTAGAGACAGTCTCATCATCTTCTGACTTTAGATTTTTGAGTTTATGAGATAACGTAGAGTTTCATATTCAACTTTTTAGTGAAATAACTCTGGGACCAGCAGTTAGAACAACATGGCATCATGGTGACCTTCACAAAATTGGAGTATATGACAGGAACGGGAATTGTAACAGTCACTGAGTGACTGTAATCTCAAGTAATGTGAGAGCTGTATAACTTGGTTCAATATTAGTTGAATAGTTCATTTGCTTCTCAACAATTAGAGAGAGATACAAGTGTTACCAATTTCTGCAGTTTGAAGTAATGAGTAAACACAAATCCATTCTTGTATTGCTGCAGACCAGTGCTTAACAGCCTGCACAAGCATAACCCATGCATGTCACCTTTCCTTTAAGAGAAATAAGGAAAATAGTGAAAGAAATTGTAGAATCATAAATTTGTTTGGGCTGGAAAGGACATTAAAGTTTCAACCCCCCTGCACAGGCAAAGACACTTTCCAGTAGATCAGGTTTCCCAGAGCCCTTTTCAACCTGGCTTGAACACTTCCAGGAATGGGGCATCCACAATTTCTCTGGGCAACCTATTCCAATGCCTCACCACCCTCACAGTAAAGAATTTCTTCCTAGTATCTAATCTAAACCTGCTCTCTTTCGGTTCAAAGCCATTCCTCTTTTAGCTAGTTCAGCTGTAATGTAATTTTTTTTCATAAAATGTGATGCTGCTATTGCATCGCTCAGATTTCTGATGAAAAAGAATGGTAGGAAACTTAGAACCTACTTCTAACTTGGAATACTGGGAACTTAAATCCTTCCTTGAGTTTATGTGGATGTAGCAGCATAAGTACACCCTGCGTGGTTTTTCCTAATGTGAAATTAGTTTTGCTTTCCATCTGTTTCTTTGCTGAGTTTGCAGTGATGTTTCAATGCAATGTTCATATTTTTGTCCAGATTGTCCATTTGCATTTGGTTTATGCTTGTAAGTTTGTAGCTTGAAGTTGTTCTTTAGTGTTAAAAGTAACACCCTGATACCAAGCAGAACTTTGTTATTTTATGTACACTGATATACTTAGTTTTCATTAGATTTAGATATGAGACAAAAAAAGTCTAGGTGCTTAAGTCTCTTCTAGAGTAAAGATCAAGACCAGATTTAGCTAAATCTGTCTGGAGATACTGAGGGTGAGGTCTTAAAATGGTAGTAGTCTCTGGTAGGTTACAATAGATTAACTGAAACAATTTTGTTCCTTTTCAGTCTTCTGACACCTTTAAACACCCTTTTTATTTCTCCTGAAACTGCTGATTTGTCATACCACAGGTTCTCTTACAGTTTATTTCCTGTCTTCTGATCAGGACAAGCAGTAGTGCTAGTTTCATATATGGGTTACAGTCCTTTGAGCAAGCAAAGAAGTACAACTTCCCACTTTTTCTGATCCTCAGCAAGACTGCTTTGCCCAGACCCTGCAGGAGAATGTCACTCAGCTCCTGACAGTGTTGCACACCTAGTCCAGACAAGACAGGGACAACACCAGTAGGTTTGGTAGGTGGCTGCACATACTGCAAGTGTCATTCTTACAATTTCAAGTGGAGAGTGAGTGCCTAGCTGCTACTGCTTTTGTGTGGCTTCATATTTTAGAAGCCTGCAATACTGATTGTACTACAGAAAACACTTCTTCCATCTTTTAAAAAAGATGGCAGCTTATTGTAACAGGTTATGGATCTGGTCAAAGTTATTCATGATCTTTTCATGGAGGTTTGTTCTCAGCTGCAAATCTTAGGTTAACACTTTTATGTTTGTTGAAACAGTACATAGTTTCCATAGGAAGGAGATTCATCACCAATCTCTAGTCTATAAAATGACAAGTTTACTATATCAATAGTATTTTTCTTTCATTCTGCAGTTAATACTGATTGTGATTGGCGCTATAACAGTAGTCTCAATATTAGAACCCTACATCTTCCTGGCATCAGTGCCTGTGATAGCAGCCTTTATTCTGTTAAGGGCATACTTCCTCCACACTTCTCAGCAGCTGAAACAACTGGAATCTGAAGGTAGGAGCAGCAAAATTGGTAGATTTTTAAATCCACAGCAAATCAATTGAGAAGTGATTCACCCTTTCTCTTCTTTTTTGACTGTTCTTCTGCAAGATGACATTGTCTTTGGGAGCAGAACATCTATCTCCTTAAAGCCAGGGCTGTTACTAATCCAGCCAATACTGAGTGCTCTGCTGCCAAAGAACAATAAAAAAAGCCTTTTTAAAGATGGGCTTTATCACCACTGCAGCTGAAAACAAAGTCCTGACATACAGTTTTCTTGAGAGTAAATGTAACTTGCAAAATTGTGGTCAGACTTGGTATGTACCCTTTGAGTTTGTTTCTTTGTAAGAAAAATTTTCAATGCATATATCTTGATCACAAAGAGCTCTTACTTCTGAATAAGTTATTTGCTTAAATTTCCTTCCTCTCCCCCCATTAAGAGACTAAAATGTTGCAAATAGAATTGAAAACCTCGTTCTGAAGTGTGAATTTGCAGACCATGCACTGCTGCCTGGCTTTGCAGCAAACTAGCAGATCTTCAGTGAATCTGTCCCGAGTCTTAAACAGTGGTGATCCTCTTCCCCTTTACTTAAGTGTAATTCTGGAGTTCCTCAGATCAAAATTTAAATTTCTTTGATGTTCACATGGATCCAGCATTGGCTCACCACTTTTTATGTAATACAAGATCTGCTTAAAATTACCATGTCCGTGCAGTTGAATCCGGAGCATTAAAGTACTCTGCCTGTGCAAAAAAAGCTTCATATGATGGAGTTATCAAAACTGCAGGAATTAATTTTGGCTGGGGAGGAGCAACCTTTCTCTTGTGGCATCTTACAGAAGGCCAGGAGCTTCCCCAAGTAGTTATGAGACAAGTAGTTATGTGCTAACTATGAAGAATTATTGTGATCCTTCCTGTCAATAAACTGAATGTAATTTCAACCCATTCTTGGTTGAAATATATATGAAATATACTGTTGTTGTATATCCTTCATTAGGATTACTCCAGTCATGTACTTTGCCAACATATGTAAATTACACACTGACAGTAGTTATGCTGCTGCAAGGTAGAGCATGGGGGGGGTGTTTGCATTATATCAAAGGTATTTGCTTATGCATGTTTATGTTGTTCTAATTTAACACTTTACAGCTCGGAGTCCAATTTTCACCCATCTTGTTACAAGCTTAAAGGGGCTGTGGACACTGAGAGCTTTTGGGCGGCAGCCATATTTTGAGACTTTATTTCACAAAGCTTTGAACCTACACACGGCAAACTGGTTCCTCTACCTGTCAACACTGCGCTGGTTCCAGATGAGGATAGAAATTATCTTTGTTGTCTTTTTTGTTGCTGTGGCATTTATCTCTATCTTAACTACAGGTATGGTAACTTTACCTGAAAACTGAAATGGAAGTCTGGTGCTTCTTTTTAACAGCTCAGCTTTAGGAAATTCTGAGAGAAATAAATTGTTGCGAAATTTAGCATACATTGGAGTAATTGATTTAAGTATGACATAACAGTAAACACAATCTAATTAGAATAGAAATAACCATTACTACCTTCAGTCTGATAGTGTAGAGTACTCATTAAAGGGATTAATCTGAAAATAATAACTGAAGGAACAAAACTTTCATTTTCGTGATTGTAATTGCTGTAAAATTATCTCGTGTTTGAAACCACATTACTGTTCCAAGAAGCTTGGATGTTGATCACACCTGTATAGCTCAAAGGTTTTTAATAAATAGAAGTTAATGTTCCTCTCACTTGCAAATGGCTAAGACATTAAAATTTTAATAATCTTTTAAAGCCCATACCATAAGCAGAAATTGTCATCCAGTTCTTTAATTCCCAACCCACTGACCCATTTTTCTATGTGGAGTTTTGCAAATTCTATTTAAAATCCCCTGAAAAATGACTCACCACTCCTAGTAAACACACTATATCTTACTTGTATTTGAAGTGGTGCCCATGATGGGCCAAGTGTAGCCAGCCTCAAACAAGCAAAAAATAGGAGTATGATGTCCCCAAAATGTTAATAATTCGTTTCTGTGGAAAAAAAAACCAGATAGAAATTACTTCAAATACAGGTTTTTATTCACTGTACTTTTGTTATGTTTGGGCATCATTCTACCTCTCCAAGTTTTATGCTGAACTTTGTGTGCAGGATCTGTTTGCAGTTTCAGTACTATGGTTGCTGGTGAACAAGTGTTTGATAATTTTATGGAGGAGGTTTTTAAATCTAGCAATATTCAAATTTCTTTCAGCTCTACTTCAGTGCTGAAAAGGAGTTATATAAGAGCTTGCAATTTATCAAATATTATATAGTTTATTAAATATCCTCTATTTCTTGTATAAGGAGCTCTAGCTTTCCTTACATTAGAAAAAAAAATCAATCACACAAATTCTTCTGTATGAAAATAGGCACTTAGAGTATTTTTGTTACTAAGGAGACTTCTAGTTCCCCTCCATTCATGGGAAACAGTGTTCCCTGCTGTCCTTCTCATTTTGTGCTTTGTGTCCTTAGTTTGGAGTTTTTAGGAAAACCATTGCTTGTGTTAGTTTTCCTCAATGTTTTTACCTGAGAAAAGGAGTTAGAAACACTTCTAAAAAATATTAAAATTTTTCATCTTGCCACCATTGTAACCTTTACTGTTATAAATAACAGGCCCTTGGAGCAACACTGAATTGCTTTTCTTAATCTATCAGTTTTCATGAGGAATATTTTGCTTTTATTGATTACTTTTATAATTACTCAGATAACAAGATGTCTATAAGCAAAACAGGAGGAGGTTTGTTGAAGAAAACTATATAAAGAATGGAGAAATCGTAGAAAGGCATTTGGCTTAAATTCTCAATTCCATTTAACATGTAGCGAGGTTGAAAATCAACCGTGTGGTAGAGTAAATGCTTATGTTGTATTGTATGAAGTCATAAAGGAAAATCCCTGGGAAATCCCATGCTTGTTACAGCTGACAATTAAAGCTAAAGAATTTGCATCTGCATCTTCTTGAAACACTAAGGAGAACATCCTCTTTTGGTCAAAGAAATGAAAATGTAAGCCATTTTGAATTTTAAAGTTGTTAGCTATGTGTGGTGTTTTAGTTAGATAAGAGTAATTTCACAGATTCAAATGTGTTGGAAAAAGGAAAGTCAAATCAAGATTGCAGAGATGTGATTCTGTTTACAGGTTAAGTACCAAGATTTAATTTTTTCTTCTGCCAAAGCAAGATTAGGGTTTCTAGTGAATTCAGTGCCAAAGCCAGGTGTTTAACTGTGATTTATCTCTTAGTCCTTTTTATGATTAACAAATCCATGCTTTCTCCATGAAATAAAAGAGGAGAGAGTATGAATATGCATTTTAAGATATACATGCTAATTTTCTGATTTCTAATGGCTTTTTTATTTGCATAGTAATTGAATGTGTTTTTCTCTCTGCAGGTGATGGACCAGGTACAGCTGGAATCATTCTTACTTTAGCTATGAACATCATGGGAACCTTGCAGTGGGCAGTAAACTCAAGCATAGATGTTGATAGTTTGGTAAGCATAAAATGCACCGTGCTGTGTTTTCTTTTCAGGAATTGCCTTATTTTGTTGATTATGGTTGTGCAGTGAATTATCTTAATAGTTGAATATCATGCAGATGTATCCTTCATACCTTTGTTTCCTTCATACCTTTGATAGCAAACTACTGCCTTTGGGACAGAACAAACTGAGTTTTTCCATGATCAGAAGTTTTCTTGGCCTGGAATAGGCAACAGCACATACTTGCATTTGAGGATTGAGATTGCAGATGTAGCAGTGATAGGAAGACCTCAAAAAGGCTTGGGGTTGTTTTGTTATGATTGTATTTCCTGTCTTTATAATATACCTTCCTTGGTCTACTTAACAGCTTTGTACCACAGATCATCATGGATGTTTTTGAGTTCCTTTCACCCATTATCAGTAGTGATTTAAAAGTCTGTCCTTGATTTCCCTAGGAGTCTTTTTCTGGGCTTATGTAAAATGCCCTCTAATATAAGATGTTGTACTTGTATTTAATAGGTAGGACTGGGTTTAAAACAGAGTATTCCACAAGGTTAGCTTCTCATTGCCTATTTGCTGAGGTGTGAGAAGCAGACAGGAAACTTTTTTATAATAAAAGACTGTTTTTTCTTACAGTTTTTGTCATACATTAGGTTAAATGTATCAAAATTTTAGATTTTATTTTAAAACGTTATAGTTACTTGTCTCTTTACACTTCATTCATTCTAGGATTTATTTTAGACAGAATTTGTGTAACAAAATACCATAGTCTTATAAACAAAAAAAAATTTATGAGAAAAAAAATCTCTCACATCCAGTCTTACCCTCCCTGAACCCTAAATTAGCTTCTCAAGCCAACCATTTCTGTATTGGAAAACAAAAAACATTACAGCAGATCTTAGAGTCCATTAAATCCTGATTAGTTGAAATGAATTGCCTTATTAAAAATATGTAATTGGGGCAGATGGTGACAGTGAAGCAAGATTTGCAAGTCCCGACATGAATTTTTTTTAAAATAAATGATTCAACTAGTTTCATCCTGAGGGAAATCATTAAGAACCTCAAAACTGGGAATTAACCACATACAGCATCTTGTTTACACATGGGCCTGCTGATAGTCGAGAAGGCCGATGGCCATTCGGCAGTGTCTCCTATCTGCCAAATGTTTTATGCTAGCTCTTTCCTTGCTTTGTTAGAACAGCCTGTCTTGCAGGGCAAGCACTTGGTGAAAGGGCTTCGTTGCTGTAACTGCAAGACCTGCTGAACAGTAGTTATGTGACTAATAATGAAGTAAAATGTGACGTTGGTAAATCACAGAATTTTTAGGGTTGGGAGGGACCTCTGGAGATCCTCTTGTCCAACCCCCCTGACAAGGCAGGGTCACCTAGAGCAGGTGGCACAGGAACTCGCCACAGGTGGGGTTTGAATGTCTCCAGAGAGGGAGACTCCATGATGTCCCTGTTCAGTGCTCTCTCATCCCCAATGTAAAGAAGTTCTTCCTTATGTTGAGGTGAAACTTCTTGTGTTTTAGTTTATAGCCGTTCTCCTCGTTCTGTCACTGTGCACCATTGAAAAGAGCCTGGCACCATCCAACTGACACCTGCCGTTGAGATATTTACATGCATTAATGTGATCCCCTTTCAGTGTTCTCTAGACTAAAGAAGCCCAGCTGATGCAGTCTCTCCTCACAAAAGAGATGCTCCAGACCCCAAATGATCTCTGTGACCATCCACTGGACCCTCTCCAATAGCTCTTTGTGTTTCTTGTACTGAGGAACCCAGAACTGAACACGGTGCTCCAGATGTTGCCTCACTAGGGCCAAGTAGAGGGGCAAGATCACCTCCCTTGACCAGCTGGCCACACTTTTCCCAATACTCCCCAGGTTACCACTGAGCCTCCTGGCCACAAAGGCACATTGCCAGCTCATAGTCAATTTGTCATCCACCAAGACTCCCAGGTCCTTCTCTGCAAAGCTGCTCTCCATAGGTCAGGCCCCCAAAACCACAACAGCAACAACAGTGTTCATTCCCTCGGCTCTCATTTGTAAATGCCATCCCCTGTGAGGCAGAATGTGATCACTCTAACAGTCTGTATACAAATCATGTCTGCACATTACATGGCTTAATACAAACTGAAGGTGTTTCACAAGAGCAGTGGGAAGTCTTACTGTAGGATTCTGAGGGTGCTGGACACAATAGTGTTTTAATAAAGAAGAACTTCCCCTTGTTAAAAGTACAGTCATGTTAAAATGTCACCTATTAGTAGCAATAAGAAAGTAACTCCCTTTTCCTTGAAAAGGAAGTCTCAAGTTGCTCTAGGCATTTCTGAGTACTTTGCTCTCTATTAAGAAAAAGTGCTGCATTGGAGCACTGGCTATGTTATGTTATATGTTACATTATGGTTATATTACCTTACCTTACTGGTAGCCTTCTAAGGTCTATCAGTTTATAGGTCGATCCTCTGGACATATTTTTGCAGTGGATAATTGCCCACCCCCATGACATGAATTTTTAGGTACCCCAGATGAGAAACTAATAGATACTGCTGGCAGGATGGTTTTCTTGACATTCAAAAACTGCTCCTTTTATCTTTGCACAAGCAGATAAAAATAGCTGAATGGTGTCAAGATAATAAAACTGCTTCACTGGGTGAAGATGTATTATTGCCTACTCTGTAGTCTCTGCATTTAGCACTTCCCTCTTCAAAGTATTTTACAATGATTTGCCTAAAGATGTTTTGCAAAGGCTTGCCTGACTTAGTAGTCTATTTAGTTGTACTCTTATTTCTCTCTCAAGAGGTAGTTTGAAGCTCCCCGCAGGACCTGATCAACTAGAATCAACACATCTCCATGTCTCCAGTTACAGATGTGTACACACCGCTCCAGTTGACATCACTCTTGCCCTTCCTTGAGCAGCTGTGATATCTGTGTTTACAAGCCTGCAGACAAGCATGCCTGAGTGAATAGCACATTTGTAGGTAGCAGTCTTCGGTGGTCATATAAGCTGGAGTTTTCTGCAAGTGGTTGAAAGCCATGTCCAGAAGAGTAGCTGCTGAACTAAGTACATAATATAAAGCTCTTACTATGTAAAGTTGTTTTACAAGATATGCAGGGTATAGAACAACAGTGAAATAAATGCAAACAAAAGGACAGAAAGGAGAATAGGGAAGCAAGATCACATGAAACAGCAAAAATGTGATGGAACAATTGCTGGCCAAACAGATGGGCAGGTGGCAAATTTGACTTTATTCCACATGATCTTTTTCTTGAGCTTTCCATGACACTGGCACACAGATTGAAGAAATCTGAGTTCCTAGGTTAGTTTTTATTTCTACATACACAGATATTGTCTTTGAAGCAATTTTTTGCTGAACAGATTTGGCTTAAAATTAAAAATTCCTATTGTCTCTTAATACCCCACAATGGTTTAATAGTTTTGGCATTTCATTCTCTATAGCCCTGATACTTTGTCTGCTCTGCCTTTTTTTAGAAACAACCAACCAACCAAAAAACCCCAAACTCCCCCCCGCAACATAGATGGTCGCTCTGACAGCTATTTCATTTAAAGCTATGAATTAGGCTAGATTTATTGTTTCACTTTGATAGTTTCTGCTAATATCCCTTTAGTTGGATTTCAGTCTTTTTCTCATCCTTCTAGGCAGTCTTGCAGTATTTTGAAATTTTTTTTCCTTCCCGGGGAAATAGAAACTAATTTTTCCAGTAAGTGCTGCTTTCACAGATAAGCATTAGCTAGTCCCAGTGGACTATTTTAATGCTTTATAACCTCTTCTTTCACTGATGTATATCCTGCAGTGGCAGTGCTTTAACTGAGGGACAGTTCCTTTTATCAGGGAAAGAGAAAATACCGTGCTTTTACTGTTGCCAAAATGACTTATTTAAGGAGATATAAAAAGAAACCCCCATGGAGATATTAAAACCAAACTTGCTAAACCTCATAGTGCCCCACCCTGTACATCAGGGATGCTGAAGAGTTAAAGTAAT
Organism: Vireo altiloquus; assembly: GCA_013396875.1. Classification (NCBI taxonomy): domain Eukaryota; kingdom Metazoa; phylum Chordata; class Aves; order Passeriformes; family Vireonidae; genus Vireo; species Vireo altiloquus. The sequence continues at coordinate 312,106 of VZRF01003403.1, read as the reverse complement.
ACAGGGTAGAGAAAAGGACCAAATTTAAAAGTACAACTGTGAAAAATAATAGTGTTTTTACAGCTGATTTTCATGCTTTTATAGTCCCATACTATTTATCCTTTAACCTGTTAAATAGATTTTTTTTTTTAATCTAGGACATGATCTTAATATGGTTTTTTACTACTGTTGTCAGAAAACCTGAGAACACTGTTAATTTCCAAAGTTTAAGTAGAGTAAATACTTGACTGTAAAATCTGAATGGCAGTCTTTAAAGTGAGATGTTGGTTTTCTCAAAGGGAACAGAATGAAGAAAAAATTTTTAGAACATTTTCTTTTCTGCCTGCCTGCACAGCAGTGTGAAAAAGAGAAAAAAACAGTAAAAGTTTTACATGAACTAAGTATTTCATTTTTGCAGTTCCGAAGAGAAGTGTACATCCTATAAGTGCACCCAAAATGTAACAGCAGAGGATGTGAAATCATGGTAAAACCATATGTTCTGCCTACAGAGCCAATTTTGGCAGTGACTTAATGCACAGGGTTTTTTACGACATGAACCATCGGACCAAGCTCCCCCAGGAGCTCCCAGCTGCACACTGCACTTTGCAGGCAGCGTGTTTGTGAGGAGGTGATGTCTTGCAACACAGCCATTGAATACAGTGTGCATCTGCTCTGAAGAGAGTGACTGCTCTCTTTTTTGTAAAAGATAATACAGAGCCTGATTAAATTAACTGTATTAGCTTACTTGTAAAAGCATTACTTCTTCCACCTTCTGGAAATATGCATTATATAATTATGTTATGAATTCTCCTTCAAAGTTAAGAAGAGTTTAAATGATATTAATGAGAAAATAAATTAAAGAATTTGCAGTGCTATTAAAATCTCAGTAAAATACAATTAGGCAAGGCTAAAAATAGTGTACTATGCTATAGGCTTAGGGATGAAAATAGTAAATATACTCCTTTATTCAAAAGTACTAGTTAAAGAACATTAATATAGCTGGCACAGTACTGATGGGAATAATGGATAGGAAACTTGCTGTCACCTATCCTATACCTGTCATTATGAATGACAGACTATTTCTACCTGTGAAAGGAAGAATGGATATTTTTGTAAAATGTTACTGACATGCTACATTCTGCCTAGATTTAAATCATAATTCAAGCTATAGAACAAGGAATTCAGAATTTATTTTAAAATTATTAAACAGTCTAAAATATCTGCACGTGTAACTGATTAATCTGTCATGGGAGCTAAGACATTGGGATGAAATTTTATTTTGTATAGAAAGGCTCTTCATCCAGATGGCTTCATAGCAGACATTAGGTAGTGGTGTAGTCTCTTGGGCAGTTGTGGGGGATCTCTGCCTGTACAAACATTCACAGTTCTTGATGAAGCCAAGAAAGACCTTCATTTCTAAAATGGCTATATTTCTAAAAAGCTAAGATTTCTGAAAACAAAGGTACCATCAAACACCAATTAAAATAACTTAATGGTGCTCAGTGTGGGATTTACTATTGACAGTCAGGGAGAAAATTGTCAGCCTGATTCAAGGTCTTCCTGTTTGTATCACCAAAATGAGCTGGCATATATACATGAACATGATGATGACCATGCTTTTCCATCTTGCACAGCGGTTGAGATGGAAATAAGAATTGACATGCTTGTGTGTTAGCATAATTTTTAAAACTTATGTCACAATTAGGTTTCAAGATGCTGAGATGTAAGCTATGATCCCAGTATTCCCTTGCATTTGCTTCCACATAGAACATCTACCTAAGAATATTTCAGTCGGGATTGAAGAGCGAAAAGGAATACTATGTAATCCTATGTCAAGTAGAAGCACTTTGCAGAAGGAATATAAAAGCCATTAAAGATATACAGAGGGTTTTCCACAATACCACTAAATAGAGATATATTTCTGAGAATACAGATTAGAGAACAAATGTTGTTTACAGGAACAAATTTTTGTAAAAAAAGGAATCTAATTAATTAATTAGTTGGACTAAGGCACCTAGGTATGTGAATGTAAAGGGAAATCACGTCTTCTTCAAGTAAGGAGCTGAAACTTGTTTCCTGAACAGGAGAAAAATAGGACATTTTGAAGACTCTAGGACTGCCAGCATGAACAACATTCTCTGGCAGTATGTTAGAAATTACAGCCTCTACCGAATGGATTTTGATGTTAACCTCAACAAGCTGTGTGTTGGAAGTCAAGAAGCAGATAGCAAAGAGAAACTTGACAAAATCAGAGTAAGGCTTGCAAATGGCTCAAAATCTGGATAAATACTTGGTCTTACTTTTCACTAAAAAGGCAGTGTTTAATCTGTGGTCTTGAGAGTGGAGCAGAAGGTAGAAATGGAATTTATAATATCTGAGGTGGGAATTACATGCAAAACCAGCTAGACTCCTGGTCTCCCTAAATTTCCTGTACAGTTTGTGGAGGGGCACACAGCTGTGAACACCTGTGAGTCAGGCCATCTAAAATCAGAGTCTTCAAGTAGGGGGGATTGTGTTCTGCAGTTCAACACATGGAACCAGACTGGAATGATGCCATCCATACCAGGTAGAGCAGACCTCGTATCCAAGTGTTCAGGAAGAACTGGCAGAGAAGCTGGAAATCTGATAATGGCCACTTCAAATACATAAAACAAGCTGGTAGTGGTGGAAGCACGTGATAAAATAACAACTGTCAATTTTTTGTTGAGAAGGAATAATGAGAAGTCGTTGATACCACCATCAATTTGTTAGTGTGATAGCAGCAGTCTTTAGAAACTATTTTTAAGAATTAATTAAAAATGTGATGCTTATAGATTGGAGTCACTTAGGTTTGCTGACACTAGGGTTGCATCACACTACTCTCATAAGTGTGTCTGATTGTTTATTTTCCAAACAAAATAGTGTAATAGATCTCATTTACCTTCAGGAAAGCATTGACTGTGGCTCTGTTTCAGGAATTATATAAATGAAGGATATCAGGATTATTACAAGAACTGTAAACTAGTTAATGAATTGGTCAGAAAGGAAATGGCATTAAGCTCTTAGTATTAACCTGTAGGGAGGCTACTCAACAAAGATTAGATTGCTGACTGAGCTCATTGTAATCTTTTTTAAATGCTTTCAACAAAATAAAAAAGTGTGTTGAAGAAATCTGCCAAAGGCACAAAGCTGAAAGGCAGTGTTGGCATACAGGATCCTGGGAATTTAAATTTATTAGTTGACCTCAAGTGGCAGATATTAAATAGATTTCAGTAATGAAAGTGCAAAGGCTTGAATTTAGGGATGGCTAAGAATAACCTCAGTTGTAAGTGAAGATATTGGTTAGAAATGGCTAAAATGGAGAAAAGCTTGGCTGACCACCCCTCAGTCAAAGGTTGACTGTAAGATGTGACTGTGAAGACAATAGTGTATGATCCTGGGATGTGTTAATCCAGATATTCCCAATATAGATAGAGAAGTACCTTTGCATTTGTATAATTTCCTTGTGAAACATCATCCAAAATGCTGTGTACATTCTGGTCAGACAGGAAAGCTTGATTTGAACTGGGCTGTTTGGAGAAGGAGAACATATATTAAGAAAGAGGCTTAAACCTGGATTTTCTTTAGTCCTGTAGAACAAAGGGTGACCGGACCTAAGGTATCTCTCCATAAATGAATGGAAAAAGCAGCTAATAAAAGGAGCTCTTTAGAATTCAAAATTAATAAAGTTATAACAGCAAAGTTGTCCATAAAGTAAAAAATATGTTTTCAGACCAGTTGAGCAGAGAAAATGTAGTGAAGGAGATTAATTATTTATTTATTGATCCGTGACCCATTTAATAAAAATAAGATCAAGAGGATCCTTTCTAGCCCTACGTTCCTTTGAAAATTCACCACAACTGCTACTAGCAACTCCTATCTGAAGTTCATGAACTATAAGACTTTATTATTTCACCTAATATATATAATTACTGATACAAAATTCATTATCATGGAACTTACTACTATTTTTTTAGAAATTATAATTTCTCATAAATACTCAAATGTTACTATCTGATGATTGTTCCTCTTTACTTAATGCTACTGCTTTGCATTTTTTGAATTCCATGCAATCTGCTGGTCTTTGTTGATCAGTCATTATTCAGAGAACTTCAGGTTTTGGTCAGCTCCATAGCTTCCTGAAGGAAAGAGTTTAAGTGACCCATGTTGTTTTTATGGTTATAGTTTGTTTTCATAGATACAAGTTGTCACTTTTCAAAATACATTTTTAAAGGCAGAAAGAGCTATGATGTCCATTTAAAAAGGAAGCAAGAGGAATCACATGTTGAACCAACGTCAGTAGTATAAATGCAATGGAATCTAGAGCTCGATACAAGAAGTAGCCTACCTTTGAAGATTGTATTATAGTATAACTGTCTTGGTTTACAACCATTTAAAGAGATGGACACTCTAAAATGAGTTACCTCCCCTTAGTTTCAACCAATCTCTTTCCACCAATAAGGAATGATTGACTAGATTTAAGTGAACAAATAACAGTTTACTAACAAGTGAAACAGCAGCAGGCAAAAAATAACAGTAGATAATCACTGGATACAAAATTGTTAAATCTGATGAACGGCACAGGAACAGAGACACCAAAATGGCAGGGTACCGCCCCTCCCAAGATGGCAGCCCCCGCTGCTGGCTGGGTGTAGGGAGACAAAGGGAAAATGGCGCCAGCTCTCTCCCCCAAGATGGCACCCTCCAGGTGACTACGCAGTCCAGGACACAAAGGGGAAAATGACGCACAAAACCACCATTCCAGGAAGGTGGGAGCTTACAGAGCCATACTAGTGGCAGCTGAGAAGTGCCAGCGCATGTGGGGTGAGCAGCACCGCCGCCTGCTCCTGCTGCCAGCCGGGCCGTGCTGGTGCTGATGTGCTCTGAACTGTGCGTGTGTTGGGGGGAAACTGCTCTGCTGGTGCTCTCTGGTGACCCGGCCCCCACAGAACCTGCTCGAGCTTCGCTGCCAATAGAGTTTGCAGAATTTACTCTGAAAACAGTTTTTAATTGCAAAATGCAGTTTTTCCGAGCTGCTACAGTTGGAAGCCCAGAAACCCACCGGAAGTGGAGCCTCTGCCTTCAGGGACTCGGCTCCGGTGCCCTGACCTTTTCAAGGGACCTGCACCCCCCAACTGCCCTGTAATTCCAGTTCCAGCCACACCGGGACCTAAGGAGACATTAACAGTTTCTGGGTACAGATAGGTATGGAATTCAATAGTGTTTTGGGCTACTCATGACAGTAGCTTACACAGAAAAAAGACTCACTATTCTGGCTAGGAATTAGGAACAATTTTATTTCATTTGTATTGATAGTTTAGTATGAATTACAATTAGAATACTGTTTGTTTTGATTTGTAGATGCGGTCTGTCGGACGAATATTTAAATTCATTGATATGCCAACAGAAGAGACAAAAAGCACTAAGCCACAGAAGAATAATCAGTTTTCAGATGCTCTTATAATTGAAAACAGGCATGTGAAGGAAGAGAAGAACTGGCCATCTGGGGGCCAAATGACTGTAAAAGACCTTACAGCCAAATACGGTGAAGGAGGAGCTGCTGTTCTAGAAAACATTTCCTTTTCAATAAGTTCAGGGCAGAGGGTAAGACACTGTTTTGTTGTGTTTTTTCTGACTTCTATTAAGCTTAAGTATAGAATTGTCACAAACCTATTCAATGACTAAAGAGAATTTTGAGTCCAATAAGGTTTTCTAAATGAACTTGTTGCAAAACAAAGTATCTTCTAAAATAACTGAAGAACAGAAATGACTTAGGATAAAATATGTATGCAACAGTTTTCCAAGTTACAGTCCTGGGCCTGAAATTCTCCTGCTGTGGAGAGGGAAGCTTGCTGGTGAGTGCAGGTGCTGGGGACAGGCTGACCCAATGGGGCAGGGCACGAAAGAATACCAGCTGCCGTGCCAAGGGTAATGCCTCGCTGGCTCTGGCCGACCGAGGGTGGAGGTGCCACCTCACCCGTTCCATGAGGGCTCTACGCCACCCTGAATTATTATATTACAGACCGTAAACAGCTCTATTCTTTAGAGGATTGACAAACCTCTGATTAATCTTCATGCATGTTTGAGGTTGCATTTAAGAAAGAGCTTTCGTTTCAGGACAGAATTTAGGTAGAAGCTTAATACTTTGCTTCAAGTTCGTGCTAAAGGCCCATTCCTGCTGGCATAGGAAGAAACTCTTGTGATTTCTTGAGCTCCAGCCATACAGATGAAGAGGAGATTTTAACTGACCCACATAAATGAGAAAACAGGTTCAGTGACAGCTCCCTGGCCTTGAGGGAGGGACATCTTCTCTCCTAATTTGCATAGCAGCAGTCTTTACCAGGTTTGGTAGTTTTCTCTTGGTTTACATGAACTGATTGTTTCATCTACTAAGTTTGAGGGCACCAAAATTTTAAACCCAGAGCTCTCACTTGTAGCACCATGCTTAAACCACTCTGCCTTTGAGAGAGAGACACCTGTGATTCCTGGAATGTGGAGATGCAGGTGCTGCTTCCGGCTGGGGGATTTACTTCCTGGAAAATCCCTTGAAGCAGTGGAGTAGTGAAAATGAAATATACTTTTGTACTGTACAGAGAGGAGGTAAAGCAGTAAAAATAAAAATCCTTTTCTCAAGGATTGTGATTTTTCTCAGGGGCTGTGATTCAAGTTCAGTGAGGAACCCTGGACTGAGGTGCTCTTTAAACTGGAGAGGATTTTTCTCTATCTCATAGGTAGTACACCAAGCAGGAAATGGAAAAGCTGTCCTCTGCCGAGGGATGGAGTGGGAACAAAATTAGAATAGAATAGAATAGAATAGAATAGAATAGAATAGAATAGAATAGAATAGAATAGAATAGAATAGAATAGAATAGAATAGAATAGAATAGAATAGAATAGAATAGAATAGAATAGAATAATCATCTAGTCCCACTGCCTTACCATGGAAGTTAAGGGCCTCTTAAAGACTGACAGGCTTGGGGCATCAATCACCTCTCTAGGAAACCTGTTCCAGTGTTTGACCACCATCTTAGTAAAGAAATGCTTCCTAATGTCCAGTCTGAACCTCCCCACGTGCAGCTTTGAACCATTTCCACATGTCGTCTCACTGGATCCCAGGGATAAGAGATCAGCTGCCCCTCAGCCTCCTCTCCAAACTAGACAAGCCCAAGTTCCTGTTGCTCCTCATGGCATATTCCTTTCAGCCCTTTCACCAGCTTTGTTGCCCTCCTCTGGGTGCAACCTTCACATCCTTCTTAAACCGTGGAGCCCAGAACTGCCCACAGCACTCCTGGTGAGGCCATTCCAATGCTAAATAGAGTGGGATAATCACCCCTTTTTGCCCAGCTGGTGATGCTGTGTTTGATCACCCCAGGATGGGGTTTGCCCTCTTGGCTGCCTGGGCACACAGAGCTGACTCACATTTATCCTGCTGTCAGCCAGCACCCCCAGATCCCTCTCTGCAGCCACTCTCCTCCCAATTTATACTTGTGCCTGGCATTGCTCCATCCCAGGTGCAGAATCTGACAATTGGACTTGTTAAATTGCAATTAAACACTGCCCAGTGCTCCAAACTATCTAGATCCCTCTTCAAGGCCTCATGCCCTCAAGAGAGTCAACAGCATTTCCCAGTTTGGTATCATCAGCAACTTTGCTAATGGTGCATTTGAGTCCTGCATCCAGATCATTGATGAATATGTGGAAGAGAAACGTCCCTAGGATTGAGCCCTGAGGAATACTGCTAATGACCAACAGCAGCCAGATGTAGCCCCATTCACTACAAGCCTTCAACCAGTTCTTCACCCAATGCACTCTGAACCTGCTCATCCCACAGAAGGATGCTGTGAGGGACAGTATCAAAAGCCTTACTAAAATCCGGGAACATTACATTCACGAGGTGATTGACTTTACACAGAAAGATATGGAAGTAGTTAAACAGCCCCTTTCCCTTTGTGAACCCATGTTGACTGTACCCAATAGTATTATTCTTTAAATGCCTTTCACAACTTAAAAAAAACCCCAAAACATATATTATTATGTTTCTTCACACTCTAGATATAAGGAAAATCAGCACCAACTGGGCAGGTTGAGGACTTGCACAGGTGCTTAGGGGTGTCCAATGGCATGATGTGTGCTGTAACCACTGCCTCTGCCCCAAGCTACCCCACTAATCAGAGACAGGCCCTTTATTTTCAACTATATGGAAATGGAGTAGCTTACGAGGGTGATCCAAGTGCATTCCCTACATAGTTTTTGGTTTGTGCATGTGATTTTGCTCATGAGGTCTTCATAGCAAAGTGAAGGGAAAAGACACAAAGAGCTGGGCTGATCAGTGCAAGATAATAGATAAGAAAATTTCTGTCCTTCAGCTAAGGGTAGGCTATCAGATTTTTCATCTAGTTAATCCTAACAGAGCAAAGAGGAGTCTGCCCAGTGTTTGATTCAGCCCTTGCTGTAGGCTTTTTTCATTCCCAATGAATGCCAATTGCTATCCCATTGAGATCCATCTGGACTTTTCTTCACTGCTGAGACCTCTAAGGTTTTTGCCTTAGTCTGTGATTAATATGTGAAGAGTATTAAATGTTTGCTTGTATGATCTGCATTGCAGGTGGGCCTTTTAGGAAGAACAGGTTCAGGAAAAAGCACTTTACTTTTTGCATTTTTAAGACTGCTGAATACGGAAGGAGATATACAGATTGATGGAGTCTCCTGGAACACAGTCAGCGTGCAGCAATGGAGAAAAGCATTTGGAGTGATTCCTCAGGTAAAGAGATTATGGTATATTTTTGTGCCTTTATTTTCATTGGTTCTGTATCCATGTGTACATAGTGGCTTTTAAGATGTTTGTTATTTTATGCTGAGAAACAAAACATAGATTTTGTGAAAAGGAGAGTGGCATGGATGGGGGGAAGGATGCAATGATTCACAGCAAACTTTGCATTTTTAGTGTTTCTCTGCCACTCCCACAAGAACTCTTCTAGAAATGGGAAGGTACAGCACGCTCAAACAGAACTGTTTCTAGCCTGCTTATTCCTGCCTCTCTGAGTCAGTTTGCATTTTGATTCAGGATAAGATAGTGCCACCTGAAGAAAAAAAAGTACAATCAGTGTTCTCAGCTACTGTTTTCTGAAGGTCTACATTGCATATTATGGTTAACATGTGGATACTGTACATGACCTGTTTTCCCTGGCAGACTGATAGCAAACATGTAAACCTAGGGCGTCTTGCCAATGTCCGTGCCACTGGACAGTGTCTTATATCAGTTACAGCTGTGGATTATCTGTCTGAAAAATGAATGTTATTGTCTGCATACAGTAGCACTAAAAGGTGATTGCTCACTGTAAGGGTAGGATTGAAAACTGATGGAATGAACTGCATAATTCTAATGCTGTTGTACTTTTGTTGTCTATCCTTACCACCAACACTGATACACGAGTAGCACATATTGACCATTGTTGCAGTCGCCCCTGCCCTTTATAACTCGGTTACCAGCGACAGGGGCTGGGGGCAACATACCCCTGGCTTCGGGAAAAGGGGGGTGGTGTACAGTAGCCTTACTGGAGCTTCTGGAGAGAAGTCTTTAGGTAGCAGATCAGCTGACAGCAGTACGCAGGCAGCAAAGCACATACACGGCTTCTGAGGGTGCTAATTAGATGATCTGTTATTGGGGGTCCCACGTCGGGGGGAAGCGTGGTTGAGAAGGGAACAGAGGCTGAGGCAGAGCCAGCCTGAGGCAAAGACAGTGAGAGAGCCTCATGTATGAGCTTAAGAGAGTTTTCAGAGTGGGGGTGGATACAAGGCTTGGGCCAATGGGATACTGATAGGGAAGGAGTAAAGGGGAAAAACACATCTCAGGGACTAATGGGAATGGGAGGCAGGAGGGATTAGGTAACACAAACCAATACAACATCAAGGAAGGGGTGATAGGCAACAACTTAAGGGGAGGGTTACAACTTAGGAATGAACCATACATTTAGGGGTGAACTGAACAGACCATTTAAAGAAAAAATGCATCACTAGAGACCATCTCTTCTTTGACAGTGATACATCGGATAGTTCTTCAGTCTCAAAACACACACAATCTCTTCCATAACAGTGTTCATTCCTTTGGAAATCCTGTGACTGTGGCAGACTAATTCAAGTTACACTTGATGGCAGTCTTGCCAAGGAGTCACTTGTAGTATCAGGGGGCAGTGAGAGACCAGTTGCAGATCAGTGTGCCACACTGTGAGGGGCCATGCAGCCTGTCCTACCTTTATCCATCCTTGAGGAGAGGCTACTAGCCCCAGAGAGCAAAAAATAGGGTTTGATCCTTGGTCACCCTAGATGACCTCCTCCTTGACAGACCCACAAGGAGTGGACTGACCAGGGTGACCAAGCATCCCCTTTTAACTGTTAGCTATTAAACCCTGATTGTGCTATTCCTTCCATCCTGTCCCCACAGTAAAGCTGTTTCCATCTTGTTTCTGTGACGATTTGGTTTGTGCCCTGATAGTTTCCCATCTGAGAAAGGTGGTTACTGTAGAAAGCTGGTGAGTGTATGTGTAGTATAAAGCTGTTGTACTGACTACAGTATAGCTGTTGTACTGACTTCAAAATAGTTGGAGAGACTCTGGGGCAGCTAGATAGTTTGACATTAAAATGCTGTCAATTTTGAAGCTTTGGTCACTGTTAAAGGACACTGAAATGTTCATGCTGGAAGGAAAATGGCCTTGATTTTGCAAACACTCAGAATTCAGTTTTTCTATGAGATGATCAGTTTTGAGTTGCTTCCCCTTCAAACATGGGCTCCATAGTTGCCCAAGTGCCATTTATTTAGAGTAGATGCAACTACTGTGCAAAGCAGGCACAACTCTCTTTTCTCTGTGCATTTCATGCTCTGAAATTTCCTAGAGGCAGCAACTTTTTAGCACTTTGACCTTGTCAGAACATACCCCTTCTTCCCTGCGATGTTATATCCTCAACAAACCAAATCTAACAGAGCAGTGTTGAATCCACCAGTTGGATTAATTTCTTACCTGAGCTCTACTGGTCACACACTGCCTGCTGAGCTGAGGCTTGCTTGGCAAGATGTCATTTGATAACTGACCTCTTGTCACCATTTCTATCCTCTCTTCAACATTTTTACATCTATCTATTCCTTTAAACTTTTATTTCTTTATTACACCTGGTTCAGTTCTGCAGAGTGATTGTTGCTTGTGAGTATGAAAAAATGTGCCCCATTCAGATCAAGGCAGCTGTGCAGTGAATTGCATGTGCAGCTGCTTCTATTTCGTTTGGGGGACAGGTATGTTATACAGCTGTCCTCTGAAGCATGGTTGTATAGGATGAAGGATGCTTTTACCGGTATAAGATATGTCTGCACTGGAAAATTTTCCTATACAGCCAAGTATAAATTTCTGTATTGGAAGGGGCTTCCATATGTCTCCCATAGGCATCCTTTTGGTCTCAGCCTTTTGCCCTTTATGGGTAAACATCCACCTGGATGTGGTCACCCAGCAGGGTTTCCACCTTCTATCTCTAGCTGTCCTTGGGAACGCATGGACTGAGAAGAAATCTGAATGCTTGGTAACAAGTAGTCTCATTGTCCCAGTGAAAAATATGAGGAATAATTCCCATAGCTGAGTACTCACTATAGAGTCACTAATGGTATAGAAAACATAATTCTGCAGCCATCAGCAAAATGCAAGAGACATTTTTTTTACATGAGCAGTATAACTTGCCCTTCTGCTAGTGAGGTGCACTGTTAGTGCATTGTTAAAATTACACATTTAGTTCACATTTGCAAGTCCCTGATACATGGATCAGTGCCAAATAATCCCAACCCTCCATTCTCTGGAAGGTTATGAGAGTTGCCAGCCTGTTTGCATGCTTCAGCTCACAGCACTTGTCCCAAAGCCTTGGCAAAGAACTGCACATTATGCCTCAAAAGTTCCCATATTCAGAACAAAATGAAGTTTTCAGCAGCACTTTCCCAGCAGGAAAGAGAAATTGCCTATGCCACCCTACCTTTCCCAGCAGAACAAAGGGAGCCTCTTGTTCTTTGCCATTCACCTCCAGCTTCAGAATGGAAAAAAAAAAAAGTTGCCTTTCCTTTCCTAGGAGGCTCTCCTACAGGAACACTTGGATATTCACTGTCTCCAGGAGAGGCTTCTCCAACAAAAGGAGACTGGAGCTCTACCTGAGGCATGCTTCCTCCTGAAAACTTTCCAACACTCTCCTTCTCTTCCTTGACTCTAAATTTCCCAATTTAGTAGAAAAGAAGTGCTTTTCCTCTGTAGGAACCTCACTAATGCACAGCCACATAGCACACACAGCCTCTTAAGACACTGCTGTCCGCTCCATGCTGGCCGTGCTGGAATGAACTGCAGGGTGGTCAGGGATCACCCTGAGTGGATAAAGGTAAACCCCTTGTTTCTTTCAGTATCTCAAATCTGGCTGTCAGTGCCTTGTAGTGGTGTGAAGGGTTAAATCATATAAAATACACTTCCTGAAGCTCCCACAAGGAAGTTCCTTCCTGTAGCTTCTACACGGCTGTGCTGCTGAAGCACAGCCTGCCCCAAAGTGCTCTACAGGCTGTTTTTCATTCTCCTACAAAACAATTTCTCCCCTGACACCAGGCTGTACCTTTGCACCCATTATCCCTTCTTCCTGGAGAGGTCTTTTTGATGATTCTCCTGCAGATGTTTGCCTACCCCATTTCCAGAGTGAGGATTTCCAGCTGCATTTGGTTTCAACACACTTGGGCTTTTTTGCATAGGTCCTCATGCAGATTGCATCCTTTCTACTATTTAATGGAGTCAGATTGAGAACATGCCTTCAGAAATTTGTCTTTGAATGGAGAACAGGAGACCTGCAGATGATTTCCAGTTAAGTGTGATGAGAAACCTGAGACCCATGAGGTGCTGTTAGCTCCAAGGAAGAGGATGACTTCAGATGTTTTCTTAAGTGCTGTTCCATGCATCCTAGTGGATCTCATCCTGTTTTCCACATGTAAATACTCCATATAGAGTTAAAATCTAGCTTAACATGGAGAACAAGTTTTCTACAGTTTGCAGGACTGACAGCTCATGAAAAAAAAAGTCAAATTTGTTTTGCTCTTTTGTTTTACTGAAGAAGTGAAATTTTGCAACTTTTACCTTTGTAGTTCAATTTTTTTAGCAGCCATCACATTCTGTTCATTATGCCTGTCTGTCTCTGTCTGTCTGTCTGTCTCCAGCACTATTTCTCATACCCTTCAGGCCTGCTTGCTTTTGGAGGTCATGGCTGCTTTGTGGTGAGCCAGCACACTCCTGCCTGGAGCAGCTACTGAGCAGGGCCACTTCCCAAGCTGCCCCCACAGAGGGTCCTGCAGAGCCTGGGTGCCTGCAGGGCATTGGGATGAGTCAGTGTCACCATACTGGGGAGCATCCGCTGCATCAGACCCGTGCACAGAGCAACTGGGGATGTTAATTAACAACCCCACGTGCTCATGCTCATTTCGGGCAGTATACAGGTTGTTTTCTGCATTGTGGGTTCAGTGTTGCCAGGAGCACAGCACGTATATTTATCAGTCAGCTCTATGGGAGGCAGATGTTTTGGCATCTTCAAGGAAGAATGTTACAGAACTCATCCCAAAAACCTTTCAGGTTCCTATTGTTATCCATAAATATTTTAATGTCAATGTAAAGTCCCTAAAGGACACTTATGAAAACAAATCCTCTAACTTTGCACCTAGTACTAAAGCATTCACATAGTTACTTTATTATTTTTCATGTTGATACTGCTGCTATAACACAGACAAAGCAGAGGAGGCTACATGGAGGTCATGCTGTTTGTTGTTACTTGTGACTTCTCTGTGCATGGAGCTGCTGCTGTAACTTGTGTGCAGGTCCTCAGCAAGACCCACGGACCCTTTTTCCCATGTGCCTCAGGGCTGAAGAACAAATGTAACATCAGCTGGAATGAGGCAGCAGCTCCATGCACAGAGAAGTTATGAGTAACAGCAGCAAGACCTCCATGTAGCCTCCTCTGTTTTGTCTGTGTTATAACAGCAATAGTAACATGAAAAATAATCAGGTAACTATGTGAATGCTTTAGTACTAGGTGCAAAGTTAGAGGATTTGTTTTCATAAGTGTCCTTTAGGGACTTTACATCTACTCACAGCCGGGATACTCTCACTCCTTAGTAGCCTCTTTCAGCCTGATCCTTAACTCTTCTGTAAGCATTTCCTTAGGTACTCCAGGGTCTTGATTCTCCACATAACACATAAATCGCTCAGGAAGCTTATTGACATCAAGAGGCTGTAGCCACTAATGGGGATTAATGCCCTTCAGAGGGGTTGATTTGCAGTATTTGGGGTGGTCAGAATATAAACACGACCATATTTATGTTCCTGAATGTTTTGCTTGTGGGTGGATGTCAGGTCTAAGAAACTATTTGTTGTATAATCACACCCATTATCATCCTGTGGGAATTTGAACAAGTAACTGAGAAGGAAATTATTCCAGATTTGCAGCCGGTCTACCTGGCCATCCATTCACCCGTCCAATGCTCTCCTTATTTCTACTTCTTCCATATTTATGAACAGTATAAGTCCTTTGTATTCACTTTTGGGTGTTTTTGTTTCACTGTAGACTTACAGTTTTTAAGAATGTGGAGAGATTTGCTTCTGCTTTCCTTCAAGTAGACTCTAAACTACCCAGATGACTTACATGGTATTTACTTAAGTGAACCCTATATGGTTTCTAATGAGCTGGGAGGGAGGAGGTGTTGAAATGGAGAGAGGAGTACCAGAATTCAGGACAATGAAATATTTACTTTGTGGGGATGAAAAAACAACCCTGCTTTTGGGAATAGCTTGCTTTTAGTGACCTGCTTCTTGAAAGCACTGTTATTAGAAATAGCAGCAGCTTCAGAAGAAAGTTGTACCCTTTATTGCTCTGCCTGGTGCACTTCAGCAGGAATGTTATTCAGCCCTATCTTCTTTAAAACTGGTTTGTTCAGTTAACTATTCTTTACCACTGAGAAATGAAAACACCTATTCCATTAGCTAAATGTATGGGTCTCACAGTGTGAACAAACCCACATCTGACTCAGTTTCCACAGCATTGTTGTTACCACCACACCCACTACTTGGAAGAACCTAATCCTGCTGCAAATATGTCACCCCACTCACGCCACCTAACCAGTGCAGGGCATGGGAAAAGGACTGTGCTGTACTTCACTGGAGCTTTCACTGTTATTAACAATAACAATTATAAGGGAAAGAGTCTACTCCTTCCCTGCTGTCTCTGCAAAAAGTACTTCAATGATTAATTTTTAGCTGTATGTGGTTCTGCAGCTCAGTCAGTATATTGTTGGCCATGTGTTGAACGTATCATTGCACTTAAATCCATCCCACTGAGTGCACAGCACCACATTGCAGCTGGTTTTTTTCTCCTCTGGTTTTTTGAATTAGTTATTTCCTTCTCTTTTACACCAAATAAGTTGGCAATGGCATACATATCTTAAGCAAATTAATTAATGTAATTTATTTTCCTCTGCAATGTTGACACTTTTAATTAATCACAATTAAATGATTAATGTAAATGTGTGTATAAATCACTTTGAAATCTGATGAAAGAATGCCAAGTTCCCAGGTTGGGTCAGATGGACAGGCCAAACTCTGGGAAAGCACTTGTTAAGTGTATTCTCAGTTATTTTCTGCTGGTACAGCTAGTCCTTCGCTGCTTTTGGTAGTGTTTGACTACCAAGACTCCAGGAACTTACGTGGCTGTGAATCACTGGCATTTCAACACATTTTCTCTAAATAAATACTTTGTTTAGAAAGATGGAAGAAAATAATTGTCTCAAATTTTTACTCTTGGTATGTCTATGTACAAGGAAAGAGCAGCAGATGGAAATATTTCTCAACAAGGCACTTAAATTCTCTGAGAGCAAGTTCTCCCTGCTACAAACAGCAGGTGTACATTACAGCATAGAAAAAAACGGTTCCTTAAGAAATGTTGTACAGCCTCAGTGTCCCTTGAAGAATCTAATTTCCATCAGAATCTGACACATCCACCCCATGTAAAAAGAGATTAAACAAATATTTAATTTTGTCTGAGTCACTGCTTCTTGAGCTACAAAACGTGTATCTAAGGTACGATCGCCTAAACCTGCTTGCCTGAACTGATGGGGAAAGCAGAATGGAGTAGTAAACTTCTGTTCGAGAAGGGCGTGTTCTCAGTGCCGGGAAATGTGCATCCTCCTCATCTCCTGTAGCGGAAGGCAGGCGCGGGACAGAGCAGGGAGCGAGCACTGCCCGCAGTGTCCATCGGAGTAACCTCAGAGCAGGGAGCGAGCACTGCCCGCAGTGTCCATCGGAGTAACCTCAGAGCAGGGAGCGAGCACTGCCTGCAGTGTCCATCGGGGAAAGCTCAGAGCAGGGAGCGAGCACTGCCCGCAGTGTCCATCGGAGTAACCTCAGAGCAGGGAGCGAGCACTGCCCGCAGTGTCCATCGGGGAAAGCTCAGAGCAGGGAGCGAGCACTGCCCGCAGTGTCCATCGGGGAAAACTTACAGAGTGGGTTGTTGCTGCTGAAGTTGTGAACCAGATTGTGCTCTGTCACAGTTCAGTCATGCGACAGTGAGAGAGGGAAAGAATATCTTTTGAGATAAGACTGGGACATGGTGAAATGCCAGGGAACAGAATGATGATGTGATGTGTATTTGGCTACAAATTAAACTTAGGACAATGTCCCTGAATTTTGGCAAATAAGTCATTGGTTTTTTCTCTCTAAACAAAATTGTGGAAACACACTCTTTAGTTTTTTTTTTTTTTTTTTTTTTAATGTTTGAATATGTTTCACGTAGTCAAGAATCAAAAATAGTTTTAAAATATTTATTTCAAAATGACAATACAGAAAAATGTTTTATTCTGAAAACTGCTGAAACTTGGAGTTTGCTGGTTTTCAGACAATTTTGGCTAAGATTTTATAAGGATAATTGCCAAAACCTTAATATATAAGGGTTTCCAAAATCACTTCTTTTGGAACAGCATTTAAAAAAAAAAATTAGTAACCTGCAGTTAGCTCTATCTGGTAATTGCAGAATGTTATTCTTTTCTCTGTATGCTTCACAATTTCCAATGCTTTATACAATGTTTCAGGTTATCTATGTACCTGTGTCTGTATGTCTTTTCTTGCAGAAAGTGTTCATATTTTCTGGAACTTTTCGGATGAATTTGGATCCTTATGGGCAGTGGAATGATGAAGAAATATGGAAAGTTGCAGAGGAGGTAAAGCTGTTCAGTGTTATTTGTCTCCCCCTGGCGATGTGGTTACAGCAAGGTGTAGTGTGGGTCAAATGACTGTCATATTTTACATTTATGTAGAATCTTAGGGAACAAGTGCAGGAGAAAGGTCATGCTGTGCTACAAACCATATTTATTATGTTTTATATAAATAGTTATTTCAATTCTCAGGCCAATATGAAGCCAGCTGAGAGGATCACTCTCTGGCAAGGCATTCAGGCTTTTGTACTACTTGCGTCATGGAGCTTCCTCTGTCATGGAAAATAAGAGTCATGGAATGTTAAATTTTCAAACCTGAAGGTTTTCTTCTAATATTTGGTGGAGGTTTCAGCAACATTTTTTCTTTTCCAATTCCCAAGCTTAGCGGCCAGATTGCATATTGCACTGGTCCCCACACATTGCAGTTGTCAGGTGCCACCTCTTGGCTCTGGCAGTGCTTCATGGGTTGCAGAGGCGTCTGTAATGCTCAGGAAAAGTCAGGTGAGCATTACAGGAGGAGGGAAAGGAATCCAGGAGATTAACTCTGTCTCTGCTTGCTTTCTTGGGTTTTTCTAATTTCTTCCCTACATTTGGAAAAGAGGAAAATAGACATGTTCTGTGAGTAATTTACTGCCAAATAAAACTATCATAATATTTTTGTTTAGATAGTGTGACAGCAGCTTTTCAGACAGTCCTAGCAAAGACAATAGCATGCTTAATGCAGCGTGTTCAATTCTGTTTCTCTGCTTCTCTGAGGCTCAGGAAAAAATGAAGGGTGGATCAATATCCCCTTTCTTGAAGAAGATAAGGTCTCCTGCTTTGGAGGATTGTTTCCAGTCCATGTTTGAATTAAGCTTGGGATTTTAAAGAGCTAAACCTCATTTACAATGGCATGAAAAAAAATTTATTTTGAAATGTTTATCATTAAAGAGTTTGGCAAATCCATGTGTCATACTGAGGTTTTCATTGAAAAGGCAAGAATGCAGAGCAAATAGAAAAAATAAAGAGGTGTAATGCTTTTAACTAGGAGTGATTGGATTGTTTACCAAGTTCATGCTCTTGAAGTCTGGCTTGGCAGTGGCAGTGAGTCAGTGTAACTTTGGGAGCATTGCACAGAAATTAACTGTCAGCTTATTCAAGACCCATGTTGACTGCCGAGGATTTAGAGGATCCTCCTGAGACCAGCATCAGCTTTTTACGCTCCTTGCAACCAACTGCAGAGAACAAGGCTTTGTCTGATGTTTCATTTTTTATTGACCCCATATTTCAGCATCTGGATCTGTCAGACTTGTGTCAAATTGTGAGCCTAAGTTTTACTCCTGCAGTCAGCTGCCTGAACCCTACGAGTACATGGAGATACCTTGTGGAGTTTTAAGAAGAAAGCACATTTTCCGGCCATTAAATGCAAAATTTCATGAAGGACACCATGTGTGTTCAAAAGAGAAGTAAGGAACCAAACACTGGCCTTAATTTGCTTACAAATTAAAGCACAAGCTCTTCAGAAACACAACAGACATACCCATACACCACAGTTTAATATGGTTTCCATGTAAAGTGAAAAGGATTTTCACAAAATAGGAATTCCAATTATTTGTTTTCCCTGAATGCAAATTAGTTGCAGATCAGTAATATTTTAAAAATCCAAGGGAGGTGGCCTTCATAAATTTCTGGGATTTTATTACATTTTTATAGTGTTTTATAGAGCCATGAAACTCTAATATATTTCCTAGTTCTCATCTTTTGTAAAAATGTCTCTCTAAACTCTACTGATGAGGCCAAGGAGCACAGTTGGTTCAGAAGATGGAAAGCTTCGCTTTAGTGTATAAATCTCCCAATGAGAGTAAACAGGAGCACTGGAAGAAACAGTCAGAAAACATCTCCTGGGCTGGACTCTGGTTTCTGGTCTAAAGTCAGCAGCTTCACATGGCATGGGCACCCCTCTAAATGCTTTGTCACCAGTACCAGAGGGAAGCCCCTCATGCCATTAGTATAACCAAAGTGAACAAGACCTTTGGGGCAGCAAAAGGAGTGCATGGAAACACTGTCACAGCTGTAGAGACAGTGGCCATGGTGAGCAGGCTTATTTTCTCTGTTGCTATAATGTAGTATATAAATTCTGGTCATTTCTTTTTAAGCTCCTAGTAACCAAAGAGGCCTGTTTTCCTTTCAAAAATCACTTTCCTTAGCATTTACAGTGATGTAAATGATTGCTGCAGTCAGCAGTAATTATATCTTGCCAGGTTTTCATGTCTTTTTTACCTCCGGCAGGTTGGGCTGAAGTCTGTAATAGAGCAATTTCCAGGCAAGCTTGATTTTGTTCTTGTGGATGGAGGCTGCGTCCTCAGTCATGGCCACAAACAGCTGATGTGCCTCGCCCGGTCAGTTCTCAGCAAAGCTAAAATCTTGCTGCTCGATGAACCAAGTGCTCACCTGGACCCTGTGTATGTTCTGTTCCTTTGTTCCTTTGTTCTAATACGAAATAAAAAAAACCCGTGAGGCAGCACCATCTAAAGAGATATTTTGTAACTTCTCTGACCTATTACAAAACCTGATTTCAGTAATGTACGTTGGTAATCCTGCGTGGGAGATCACGGAAGCCTGGTTACAACCTTAACTCTATGGCTGATAGGTACTTTGACAGCAGAGGTGCAGCTGAGGCACCGCAGGGCTGTCCCCCTGCGTGTAAGCTCTGCAACACCCAGCCAAGTCGTTACACATGTCAATGTAATTATGGGCATGCACATTGCAGCCTGAATGCCAATGGTTGTTTGCCTTTCAGAACTTCCCAAGTGATCAGGAAGACCCTGAAGTATGCGTTTGCCAACTGCACGGTGATACTCTCCGAGCACAGGCTGGAGGCGATGCTGGAGTGCCAGAGATTTTTGGTGAGCATTTCTCATAGGTTTATCTACTGTTGTCTCACTGCATTTGATGAACATGCAAAACACACCAAGTAGAAACGATGATGTTTTCTGGATTGATGGGTTTCATTCAGGGAAGCTGAGCAACCTACCCACTGGCAGAACAGCAGTGGACTCATTTGCTCTTTCACCTGAGCTGTCACAGACACCTGTGTTCAGATGGGCTGGATCATGTTCTGGAGGAGCAAGAAGGAAAGTTTCAACCAGAAGGAAAGCTGTGTAGGCTATCCAGCTACTGATCCAGGTGCCTTATATTTTTGATTGGCTCAGGAGATCCAGAAAAATCTCAGCATCTCACACAGCTTTACAATTGCAAATGCAGAATCAGCTGCACTTGAGCAATAGGAGGCTGCCCGGGGAAGAGGGATTTCCTCATACAGGATTATTAGAATTGCTGATTTCTTTCAACAAGCCATGTAAACATTCCTTTCACATTTAATCAAGGGGACAAATTACTGAAGCCCTGGGGTATTTTCTTTTTTATATAAAAATGCTTAGTAAAGAAAAGACAAGTTATGTAAATTGTTCTTAAAATGAGGTTACTTCCTCTATTTTCTTCGCTCAAGCAAGAGAGCATCTAAATTTTATTAGCAGACATGGTTTTCCATGTCTATTTGATTGGGTGCATTGCCACAGCAGGAGGAACACCACCTGGAGTTAAAGCAGGCTAGTCAGTAGGCAGCTTGTACATCCTTTTGGATGTGCTGCTCCTCTGTGTCTGTTGGACTCAGCCTTGCCCCCAGCCGCTGTGGCAGCAGGCAGGCAGGCAGGCAGCTTGTGCCCTGGAAAGGCTTCCCACCCTCCAGACCATGTTTTAGCAACAGATTCCAAAAGTTCTCTCCTGTCAGACCTGTGCTCTTACCCAAATGTGCTGTCACTGCAGTGCCAGCAAAGGAGCCTGATTTTAACTTGTCCCCTTCCTGACAAGGGAGACTGGCACAGCCTTACAGGGCAAACCTGTTGTCTCCTTCAAACAGAGGTGAGCAGCACTTCCTTATTTGGTGAGAAGAAAGCAAAGAAAGCCTGGCACCTTGCTGGCAGCCTTCTCCCTCTGCTTGCAATAGAACAGTTAACACTTTCTTAACCGGTCAGTTTAGCAGTGCCAGGGAAATGCTGTGGTACTGGGAGACTTCAACAAAGGGACTCAGAGGCAAAACCAAGTCCCAGGGAGAAACCAGCCAGTCCAGCGGCATTTTGTAATCTGGGCAATAGGCACCTTTTCCACACGTTCAAATTTTAATGTATGTTTTTGTAGTTGTAATTAGTAATTGCAAACTAGAAATTAGAAATTACAAATTGGGCTTTTTCTGCTGGATGTTTGCCATGTCTTCATGTCTCTTCCCTGCTCCACTAGTTGTGTTAGCTGAATTCTGTCAGCACCTCCACTGCTCATCTAACGGCGTGATGTTTCTCCAGGTAATCGAGGACAATAAATTGCGGCAGTATGAATCCATTCAGAAGCTGCTGAACGAGAAGAGCTCCTTCAGGCAGGCCATCAGTCATGCCGAGCGCCTTAAGCTACTCCCAGCACACCACAGAAACTCCAGCAAACGCAAACCCCGACCCCAAATCACTGCCTTGCAGGAGGAGACCGAGGAAGAAGTGCAGGAGACAAGGCTGTGAGATGCTGTGTAAAGACCCTCTTTAAGGAGTGAATGGTCAGCAGTGTTCCATGATGACAGGACCAGCACTTCTGAACCTGCCTCAGCCATGCACAAATTCAGCCTTGCAGGAGGTGTTCACTGCAGCGACTGCATGAGCCTGTGGGAATTGTTTCCCTTCTGTGGTTAATCATGTGCAAGTTAGCACATTCTTTGAGGTTTTGCCACTATAAGTGTCGAAACCAGATTTCCATTGAAAAGCTGCTCTGATTAGATGCAAACGAGGTGGCAAGCAGAAGTAACCTGTTTAGCCTGACATAATAATTGTTTCAGAAAACTTTTAGAAATGTTCTTGCTGGGGTGAGAGGACTAGACAGCAGGAAAAATGTGAAAAAAATAATCAAAGCAGAGTGGAAAATAGAAAAATCAGTATGTAAAAACCTTCTTAGGATTCACTTCCTGCAAATGAATTAAGGGGCAATATCAGCAAGGCACACAGAAAACTTCCTCCTTTTTGTTTTCCATGCAGCAGCTGTAATTTAAGCTTAGCAGGAAAGGCCAAATGCCACGTGCATAGGTGAAAATGGAGGAAGAGAGGATATTGACTTGGAAGCAAGTCAACATCCGTCATGTCTCCACAGTTAAGGGAGAATTGTCATTTCCTCTTAAAACCTAGGAGACTGTCAACCCAACCCTGCATACACTCACAATGGGATGAGTGCAGGCTGACATCAGTATCTAGCAAAAGGTAGGACTCCTGGCAGTGGACCTGTAATAGTCTGCATAGGTTCGGCATNCCCCCCCCCCCCCCAAAAAAAAAGGAAGAAACCTCTCAGAAGTAGACTTTAATAATGAAATTAATTTTTACACTCTTCTGGTTTGTAGTTTTATTATGGAACTGAATGTTCTCTAGGATATTTTATTTATTTTAATATTGTTGCAAACTTTTGCTAAGGAAATTATGTATTTTAACAGTGATTACGTACTATAAAGAAAAATATATTTGTACAAAAAGTTTTATATTTGGATTGTTGGGGGGAGATTTTGCTACTAGTCTTTGATGTCTCATTATGCTAGAGCTGTTGAAAACGAGGGCAGCCCCAGAGTTTATCCAGGTACTGTCCAATGCTGTCTTTGTGCACTAAAGTATTCTAGTGATACAGGTGTTTTAGATCATTTTTTTCATTAAATAAATTTTTTAAAAGAGAAACTGCCTGTATGACACATTACAACATCCCCGCCAATGGGGCAGGCACTGTGGACCTATTCTGCTACTTCCACTTCAGTCATTGCTGCCTGTCAAAAGCATGGGCGTAATTTTTAATAACTGCTTTCTATTCTTTCCAAGCGCAGTGGTGAATTGGCCGTTCGGGGCTGGCTCGGGCCGGCCGGGCGGCACTAGGTGGTGCTGCGGGGCTCGAACGCTGCAGCACGGCCCTGGCTCCCTCCCGCAGCCCGAGCCCTACAGCTGCCAAGGGCAGCACGGGCAAGGCTTGGATTAAACTCTTT
The DNA here is from genome assembly GCA_013396875.1 of Vireo altiloquus. Classification (NCBI taxonomy): domain Eukaryota; kingdom Metazoa; phylum Chordata; class Aves; order Passeriformes; family Vireonidae; genus Vireo; species Vireo altiloquus. The sequence goes on along the minus strand of VZRF01003403.1, from coordinate 288,827 downwards.
TATCCCGGGGCAGCAGCTGGAGCTGCGCCGCTGTACGGGGCTGCCTCTGGCTGGGCGCTGGTGCTGCTCAAGGTGCCGCCGGGTCCGGCTGAGCCCGCGGGCATTGGAGCTCACTCTGGAGCTGCTCACCCTACATCACTCTGGTTTCCCTCTAGCTCTGTCCCCCATTGCATACTTTCGGGCCTTCATTACGCATTTCCTCTGCAAATATTTGTTGTTGGCTTTTTTCTTGCCCTATCCCTCACTGTGCTTTTGTGTTTGTCTATCTTCTAGCATTTACCTGGGTCTCTTTCCTTTCTTTCTGTGAGGACACCTCCTTATGCTGGCTGATTTTCCCCACAAAGCAATGCCTCTTGCTCACAGAGCATTCTGGATACCCTTGGGTCTCAGTTTTGCCATGTCACTGTTTCTTTGCCACTAAGCTCTGCTGGCTTTATAACACTGGAAAACCAACTGCATTTTGAAGTAGCTTTGATTCACTTTTGAATCCCATCTCCACTCCCCTTATCCCCTCATCTGTTCACCTCACACTGTGTGTCCCTTTTCTCACATGGTCAGTTCTCCATTTGTTCAAGTCTTTACAGAGGATGTGGCCAAGCCTGGCTGGGAGGCCAGGGCTGCTGCAGTGTGGCCAAGTCCAAGGAGGCATGCCAAGGATTGCTCTTTTTCAGGATGTTACTCAGAGTTACAGCAGACACACCAAGTGGGGGAGTTTATTATATAAATAAACAAGATGATCAGAAAGATCAGCAGAAAAGAACCACTGTGTCATTAGAACTAGGGCATACTTCAGAGCTTGCGCAACTAATTGTTCATGTTTTGTGTCGTTGTCAGAGTTAGGAGGTGGTAGGTAAGCTGGACTCAGCAGACAAGGACACATTTCAGGAAAGAAAAAGATAAATACAGCAGGAGCATGTCGTAGATGGGACATATGGAAGCTGCTGATACAAACACTCAGAAGGAAAAAGTAAATCAGTTGACTGATTGCCCCCACCCTGGACCACAACACTCACCGACACAGCTTCTGCCATCAGTGCCCAGCTACCACCATCACACTGCCTGTCCCAAAGAGCCCAGGCAAAATGCTGCCCTCTGAGGGCAACTGAGAGAAGAGTGTGCTATTTCTTTCAGCTCCAAACCATTGCTTCAGCTCCTTTGGAGTTCAGGCTGGAACAGGAGGTATGTTAGTACCAACATCCATGAGAAGGACACAGCCTCTCCTTCCCAACAAAGGTCGAGAAGAGCACGTTACCTTCTGGAGTAAGTGTTCTTGTACTTGCTGTCAGGGGGTGACACTTCCCAGGGATGTTTGCCTGAAACTAAGCTGGGAAGTTGCACGTGCTGTTCATGATGAAAAGTGGAGCACAAGAGGAAAGGGAAAAAATAAGAAAATGAGGGCATAAACAATGGAAGAACAAACAGCGACCTTCATAAACACAGGCTGAGTATTATTTAAGGGAATTTTTCTTCTCATGTGCTTTGCTTTGCATGCATTTGATAAAACATATAAAAAACACTCCTACCAGTGCACTTTGTCATTAAAACTACCTATATGGAAATGTAGGTGTGTACAACATAGAGCCAAAGAGAAGAGCATGCTGACTTTAATACTACATGTGGAGATTTTTCAGCCTGCTAAGAAGAAACAAAAAAGACAAAGTTGGAGACATTCTGTAGCTGTCCTTAAGTACAGTGGAGAAGTGCTAGTACATCACTAAGAAGCTCTTGGGAGAGCAAAGGCTAAGCAAAGATAGCCTAAACAAACTTGAACTATGCACACTTACCCATTTTCATAAATCCTACACACAAAATAACTTGCTTGATAATCGTCATTAGCGAGAACTGCTCAGTATCTCACTGGGGTCAAACAAGCCTGCTATTCCAACAAATAACTTTGCTTTCACAGTTGCTTAACTGGTGTCTTTACCAGCTGTGCTTTATTCATTACATATCCATTTCTAAAGTCTTTCTTAAAATCTACCTCCTCCAGTTCCACAAGCCTCAAATCCCTCAGCCTGTTACACCAGAGCTGCTAAACAACTGATGGCCTCTATGCTTTTGGAATTCTATCTACCCTGTTTAAGCAAAAGGCTTAAGTTACTTCTTAATAACTTAAGGCCTTTTAAAGCATTTCCCCATATTATTTCTGAATTGCTGTTAATTACTAGAAGTAATTTTAGAACTACATAATTTGTTGCATTTTATTTACCTAAAAAGTGTTCTGGTGATTATTTTTTCCTCATTTTTCTTTTACAGATTTGTAATTTAGCTCTACAATTACTTGGCTATGATTTAACATCTGGAAAAAACCCCACACCACTTTAGACTGATGTATAATTGTTCATTAATGGAACATTAGTTGCTGCCTAAAAACATCTTGCAAATTAGGCAATGCAATGTAATACATTTCCTTTACAAACCCCCATGTTCTCCAAAACCAATTTCCTGTTCCTAGGATAAACAATATTTATACTAAGTTCATTCCCCAGGGCTCACTTCAACCTCAAAATACAACCCTTGTAAAATGCAGCCAGAGGTTTCTGAGTGATGCTACAGCCCAGTACAACCATGCCTTGTGTGCTCCCTTAAAGTCACTTTGACTTCAGGTTTCTGAGGAACAGCCCACTTTGTAATCCTAAAGTCTCTTAACTATGGTTTGACCATCATAAACATCACTTTAGCCAGTTACAACCAAGAAAGTGATCCTTCCTCCTTTCTCCAAGCATTTTACACCACCAGAGGCTGTTTTGCTTCTCCAGTTTTACTGGAAAGCTGGAGGGCTTTGATGCATTTTGTAAATCACTTGAGCTGTATTATAGGAAGAGATGTACCTCAGGTCTGCTCATTTTGCTGTTGCTGATGAACATTGCTGCCTTTGTTGAATGATGGAGTAGGTTTCTTCATGCTTTTAATTTTGGAGTTCATGCTCAGCAACTCAACCAAAAGCAAATATTGCCTGATGGATTCAGACATTCGCTTAAGGAACATATCCCTGTTCTTGTCAAGAAATAAGAACCATAGGAGAGATGCTGAAAGCTTTATTTTCACAACTGGCTTGAAGTCCTGGAATGTTTAGTACTTATCAAAGTTGATGGATGAGAAGTATCTTTTGTGTTTCTCTGGCTGAAGACATTGAGATGTGTATAAAGAATGTAGTGTAATCAGATGATGACTACATTATAAGTCTTTCACTGCCCCAGTGGCCTGTCGGATGGATTCAATCTTAGACACATCCCTATACTTTCTGAGGTACTCCTCCATGGAGACAGAGTCTCTCTCTTCACTTACCTCTTTCAAAGCTAAGGGGTAATAGCTGGGAGCAGATGCAGCATGAACGGGCATGGCCCACCACACTTCAATCCTCTCTGCTTGAGACACAGAAAGCACAGAAGAGAAAGGATTTTTCCCATTACTAACCCAAAGTGAGAGCAGCTGGTATGACAAATCATCCATGAGGAGTGCTCTTTGTAGCATCACGGGAAGAACCTGAAGACTCAGTAAAACCCTGAGCTCATGAACAGAGCCTGGCCTTGCTTCAGCACAACCTATCACAAAGCAAGTGATAACCCAGCAGAGAAGTCAGCATGTCCACAAGCAAACTGTGTTATGGTTATGTGGTGTTCTGTTTGAGGGCCTAATGAGAAAGATTAGCACTTACTGCAGAAGAGAAGAACCAATTAGGAGATCTGCAAGATACTGTGTGATTAAAGCTGCATGGAGATCACAGACTGTTGAACTGACAGACAGAAACAAAATGACAGCAGACAGAAGCCAAACAGGTAAAAGATGCAGATGGAGAGTTTAGGATAGCAGGCTGAAAAGGAAGGATAATGGGGGCAATGAAAGGCAATGCTAAATTTAGCAAGAGACCTAACTTTCACACCATGATCAAAGTTACTCTGTCCTCTGCAGATTTTCATGCATAGTACAGTACTGATTAGTTTTCATTCTCACACACAATATACAGTTTTAAAATATGTCTCAAAACATGCTTCAGGATACTCTGCCCAGTATCTTCCCACAGAGAACCACACTGCTAACTCTTGATCTAAATGAGGTCTGACATTTCCAATGTGTATTTTAAATGCAGAACAAACCTAGCTTAGAAGCATGTCAAAGATTTTTTTTTCTTATAGCTCTTAAAAAAAACTCCATTATTATAAATTGTGATGTTGAAATTTATGTGATCCCTACAAACATTGTCTTCCACTAGTGTTCCTCCTTGGTATGAAATCCATACCTGAGCTTCTCACAGAAGCTACCACACTGCTGCTTGCTGCTTCAGCACATCAGGGATCCTACTTGCTGAGACTCACTGCTCTGACCTGCAGCGCTTTGCAGCTGACTCATTCTGCTAAGAACCACCAGCAAAAGCAGCATCCATTTTTCAGCACAGAAATGAATAAAAAAAAAAGTAAAAATCAGTCTGTAAAGAAATTATCTGTATTTAGTTACACATTACTATCACACAGCAAATTGAAGTCTTAGTGAAACAGCAACTGCCAAAAAACAAGGTACTTTCTAAATATATTGTGCAGGAAATTATTTCAGAAATAACCTTCTAATATTCAATAGCTATAGAGCTAACACACACACAAACTAAGAGACAGAAAGACAATATGCCATACAAAAATTTTATTGACATGAGTCTGGGATGACTGTTTTACATACAAAGGCAAAGCATTAGGAAACAGTTAATCCTTTCCTCCTCCAGGCTTAATTTGAGAAATATGCTCCTTTGGAAATTAGAGGCATGACCATGCCACTGTCCAAGTTCTCCAAACCATCTCCCAGTAACCCAGAAGAAGGCAGCTAAGTCTGATCTCAAGAAAAATCTGCATTTCCCTGCCTAACAAGTGAGCTATCTTGACAATGCACATTTCCACGTTCCTACAATTCACAAGGATGTAACTGCAACTACTGTAGAAAGAGGCTGGGGAAATATGCCCTGCATAGAAACTCCCTTATGGGAACATGATCTACCTCATGTAGTAGAGAGAAAAATGACAAAGAGTTAATTTTAACTGCAACTCAAGTATCATTTTACAGCAATTACATCTTAAATCCACAACAGAAATTGATAATTACATAGTAACTCATTGCTACTACATTATCTTGGATAATACTGTAGTTAGGCTTTTGCTCAAATTCCTTTTCAGTAAAATCTGTTTCTGTAAAACACTGTTATTTCTTGGATGCTTTTAAAACACTAATGAAGCATATAAAAGTTTTTACAGTATACAAGAAAAACAAAGTTAATAAATGATCACATTTTCTTCAATTCTATCAAAGAGTCTGAGAAAAATAACTTTTGTTGCATTTTAATTTCTCAATCTCTTTCCTTTTTTAAAAGATAAAAGCTACAAAGAAAATTCATTACATTTTAGATGAAGAGAAGCTTGAAAAAACAAAATCACAATTCGGCAGGCAGATGATGATGATGATGAAATCAAAGTATTTAATATGGCTTGTAGCTGAAAGTAATCGATCTGCAATTCCAAACATTTCAGTTATTGCCACATTCACTAATTTTTCATTAAGTGAAGATAAAACATGTCTTTAAAATGCATGAACAATAGCTTTAAGCCATTGTTGTATATTGTGCAACTCATCTGAATGCAGGTTACCATGTGAACTTAATAGAATATATTTATGTACAGTATATACACAAACAGAATCCTGTGGTAAGTACCCCTGAATATTATAATTTAAATAAGTAATTTTCATAATAAAAGAAAAAACCCAACCATCTATGGAGGAGGCAAAATGTCTATTTCTGAAGTTTAAATCAATATAATTTCCAGCTGATGTACATAGAAATAAAACTGTGGTCCTGTACAAACTTTACATTACAGGGTAACAGTTTGTTTTTAAAAAATATTTACATATTTAAGTACTTGGTTCTTTGCAATAGAGATTATATGAACACAGAAAATTTTAAGATAGGCAGGTTTATTTATTGGATTTTTCTATTTATTCTTTTTTGTGCAAATTCCGAATCTCTCTTTTTGTGTTATTATCTGCCTCTATTTGCCTTGTATTACTGCTGCTGCTTTTTTTTAGTATTCTGAGAAGGCTGGGTGACTTTACTTCTAGGAACAGGAAGAAAAGATTTAACTCTTGAAACACCCAACTCCGTCTTTGATTTACTGTTGCTGCTTTCCACAGTTCGACTGCTGCTGAGAGGACGCATTCCATCCTAGAAATAAAAAACAAAAGCATTTTGTGTATAAATAAGTATCACTGTTTGACAGGAAAAACAACCAACTAACCAACCCAACCAGCTCCATGGAATCCTTGTTATTTACAATTTTTGCAGTTTAATATGATAGTTTCTTACTATTTGGTGACCAAACCATGGGTCTTTTTTGCTTCTTTGACTGAAAGGAAACATTATCAACATCTTAGAATACCAAAATAAGGCAATGTGGTTTTTGCATTGCCATTGAAAAAAATTTAAACTTGATTCTCAGATGTCTCAATTTCAGGAGTACCGAAAAGAAGAAAGTATATGCTCTTTCTTTTATTGCTGTGGAAAAATGACACCTACAGCCACAGTTAAAAAGGAAAAATGGAAATTTATAGTTACAAGCAAAAAATCAGGTTCATGGCTTGAATAAAAGTACGATTTTTTTTGTACCATCAAGGCCATAAATAAGAATAAAATACTCATGAAAAAAATAACACTTCAAGAAAGGAACTTGAAATGTTAGTTACATTTTAATCCATAATCATACAAATTGTTTTCTTAAACATTTTCTTAAAATTAGATTTTAGCATCTGTCTTGGGGTGATTCATAATGATGGTGTATCCCATAACCATCTGTGCCTGAAAGTCATTATTGTATCTCCAAGGTTCCACAGCCGGGAATCTTCTCTGTGTGTGTGTGAGTTTGCTCTGGTGCTCGTTGTTCTAGGAGCTGTGTGTGCAGCCTCTGTCCTCCTCCCCATGCTTCGGGAATGGGAGGCTCTGTGCTGGCAGAAAAGGGCAGCGAAGCCTGCCCTGGTTCAAGTCACCCTTAGAGGTATCTAGCTGAGAGGATCCAGTCCAGCTGCCCCATCTTGCCTGCCTCTAAGGAGACAAATTCCCTCCGTGAGTGTCCAGCCCCCTGGATCCAAAGAACTCCAGCCAGAGCTCCAGCCATCAGGAGATAAGCCGAGTGAGAGATTAAGAGAACAGAGCAGGGGCACTGGGGAAAAGACTGGCACCATTTTGCCTTGTCTTTCAACCCACGTGGTCAAGATCCAGAGCACCATCTCGAGGGGTGTGCCTGGCAGTTTCTGTTTTGGGTCTCTCTTTTTGTCTTAGGTAGTGCACAGGATTGAGCAGTTTTGCATCTGGTGGTTATTTGCTGTTGTTTCTGACTGTTACTGTTCTGCTTGTTAGTGAAAGGTTTTTTTTTCACTTAATCCACTTGTATTTGTTCCTGATTTTGAATCACTTGTATTTGTTCCTGATTTTGAATCCTAAGGGAGATAGCTGGACACAGAGGCTTCTCCTTTAAATTGTCTTAAACCAAGACAGCATCTCAAAGTACTTATGCTAAGAAGCTACATTCTTTGAAACTGGACATATTCACCCTTGCCAAATCTAGATATCTGAAGGCCAAAGTCAGGAATGCTGTCAATTTTGTTCATCTATAGTCAAGGAGAAAGAGGTTAGTTGGGCCCTAACATAGATCTTTTATGAGAGAAAGGAGAAATTGGGTCTTGTCTGTTACCATCAGCTGAATCCAGATCCCCCCTCTGGGTAGCAATATTAAAAAGTTCATTTTCACCATCAGCTACTACTTTTCACATAAACAGTAGGAACATGAAAACACTGTTCATCACGGGTCTTTATTAGTCCTTGATTCCATCAATTTGTTTGCATCCTGGATCAAAGATTTTGCATCTCTTATCAGTTTTGCCTTTCTCCTTCACATACGTGCAAGCATTTTTTCTTCCAGTCAATTAAAAGAATAGTTAATTATGGGTATGCTACCCTTTTAAGTAATTCGTCTCATTACCATTGATAAGATCTCCTCTGCTCATGCAGTATTGCTTTTGTTACTTACAGGATTCTCTTCACTTTCAGAAAAAGAATGCTTTTCTGACATCAAACTCTTCATTTCACCAGTTCTTGCTGATGCATCAGTTCATCGTTGCTACAATTGCCTCTAAAAGTTTGACTTCTGCTTCCAAAGGAGTGTGCTCTTCTAAATTTTTCACAGATTTGTTGTAATAATGACTAAATCTAGCAATAAGCCTTGTCACTCTATTAGATCTCTTTCCCCTCTAGCAGAAGGTTGGGTTATGTTTCCTTCGTTTTGGACAATATTTCCCCCCCAAAATAATTTTTTTTATCCTATATGAAGTCTTTTAACCAAGTTCTTCAAAAACATCCCAAGTAGCTAAGCATGTCTACTTGCAAGCCAATATAGTAAATGTCTTCTGTTGTTAGCAGGAATTTTTAAACAGAAAAAATCACTAGGAAAAATGTACAGTAGGAACTGGTAGTTCAGCTGCTTTAGGCAATTATCCAGGCATCACAACTATGTGAAGCTCTGATTTGGGATGCCTGAAAATGTGTTTAGAGAGCTATTCAAAAGGACTACACCTACTTGTGGATCTGCAAGGTTAAAATTATTTCTTTTAGTGGAGACTGTTCCATGGATTTTAAGTAAAATTACAGAATGTATTCTAACATTCTGAATATTTGGATACAAAGAAATATGATTGCGAGGTTGGTAACTCATCTGACCCTGAGCTTGGCTCAGCTGGTCAGAGCATGGTGCTGATAACACCAAGGTTGTGGGTTCAGCCCTCATATGGGCCATTCACTTAAAAGTTGGACTCAAAGATCCTTGTGGGTCCCTTCCAATTTGGGATATTTGGTCATCTGTGAATGTCAGCTCTTTTAATGCTAAGGTGTACAAGTTAATCCAGTCTCAGGGCTATTCATTGTATCTGCAGAAAATGGTGTCTCTAGAAAACAATTTATTGCAGTCAGATAAAACATCAGGATTGGCCTCCAAAAGACTCGTATCAAGGGAACACAGAAGGCCTGGTAAGGGAACACAGACCACAGATTATGCCCTGGCTAAGATTAATTGAGCTCAGAAGCTCTCTTGATGTTCAAAAACACAAGGAGCAAAAAAGAAAAGGGAACAAAATGTAACAACAGAGAAAACATAATTTTCCAAAGAATGAAAACTAAGCAGGTCATAATCTCATATTTAGTAGGGATGGTAGCACCCACAAACAATAATATAAATCTCTGAAAAGAAGATGACAGTAGACTTTCTATATCTTCCAGTAACATTCATCTTATCTTCCCACTCAGAAACTACTCTGAAGTTACTGAAATCTGTTAACATAAATAACATAGCAAGATGACCGTATATTTCAGCAATCTGTTAGGTCAAAAATAGGAACTGATAACCTTTTAAAAAAATTCTATTATTTATAAACTTTGGTAATATCTTGTGTTTTCAATAATTCTGCCCCTGAGAACTTTGACATCAGAGCAACCAAAATTTTACATCAATAATTTTAAAAGTCATGCTTTTGCAAACATACTGAATGACCTTGAGGGAAAACAACAAAACCAGTTTTTATTCCTCCTCATATCTGATGGAAATAACTTATAATGTCAATGTAATGTCAAAAATACTTGGCCTAGGGAGATGGCTTTATGTAAAAAGCCAAAACTGAAAGCAAATGCATCCATTGTTTTAATAAATTTTTAGCTTCTATAAAGACACATGAAAGAAACTTGGTATGGTAGTCTAGCAAGTTTCCTAGCATGTATGACAGTTTTTTCTTGTAATAAATAGGTCACTAGTTCTTAGGATCCAATTCAGATTTTGGAGAAACTCAAGATACCTTTCTTATCCTAATGTAAAACTCATTTCACCTACCTTTTGTGCTGTTGTTCTATTTGGGTTAGTACCACGTGCTGAAAATACAGGAATGTTCTGAGAGTTACTGAACATCAATAACTCATCCTTAGAATCTGCAATCTAAACAAAGATAAGAAAATTTTGATTTTTTAGTTATTCACAGAGATTATGTTTCAATTTGCCAATTTTTGGAAGCTTGATTTTCATGGTTTCTGTGCAATGCAATGCATAAATATCCAAAGAACAATTAAAATACCTCTTCTTTACTCTTGAGTGCATTTTTAGAAGATGGGAGATAGAGATTTCAAATTAGCTATTATCAGAGGAAGATTAATCATTTCTTTCCAGAGTAATACTATTCAGTGCAGCTCAAGTGCAGTTTCCCATTAAATTTTACCCAGTGCCCAGAAACATCAGAGAAAGGAATGATCATTTTCTTTTCCTCCTGCCATGTTTCTTCCCTACTATTTTTCCTTCCCTTTTCCTATTTTTCCTGACAAGGAAATAACAGATAGAGCCTGCTGTCCTCACTGAAAACTAGGTATTTTATCCTGGGGCAAGTGGATCCAGTTCAATTCTGCAACTGCAAAAGCACTCAATCCCAACCCAGTGGAGGCAGCAGGAACACTGGAGTGAAAGGGCAAGTTAAAGAGCAGAAGTACTTATTCCATTGGCAGCCTGAAATTATATTACGCAAAGAAAGCATGCAACAGCACCCTTACTTCTGCAAGGCTCTAATAGACAGCTGGGGAATTAACAACAGCAATTCCAGCCAAGGATGGTTCCACCCACGGTGAGGAAACTGAACAAAAGGCATGACATCTATCTCCTTCCTTATCTAACCCATATTTCCTTGAATTGTCATCAACAAGCAATTACACTTTGCATGTTATTAAACACAATTTTAAGTTGGTTACCATTTCTTTAAGCACATCCCATTCTTTTAAGGATAGCTACGGTAAATCCCTGCTAACTGACTAGTGATTAGCTTGCCAGCTTGGTGCATGTGACTCATGCATGTACTGTAAAAACTTTAAGAAAAACAAACCAAAACAAAACACTCTAATAGTGTTTCAATAAACTGGTTGAAAAATCTTCCCAAACACAGTATTTCTTTTTTTAATAAAAACTTGGCTGTCTTCTAAGAATAAACAGAATACTTAATAAAGCAAAACTAATGGAACTGCTGTTCAAGGAAATCCTAGAGGATGTCATGCACAGCCTAACTGGACAATAGCCTGACTCCATCCGTGTTTCGAAGATATGGAACAGCTGCTGCAGTGTGAACACAGCCTGCTGTCACAGCCATCCACTTCAGCTGTGCTAGGAGGAAAGATGAAAAGGAATAAATAGCTTCAGCCACAGGGAAAGCTGCATGGTATTGGTATAAAAGGAAAAATAAGAGAGATGCACAGCTCCACACTGGGAACACACACAACAGTTTCCCAGTGGGAGCAATGACAGCATGAAACACAACAAGGGAACCCTAATGCAGGTTCTCAGAGAAGTGGTCACAGCACCAGCCTGACAGAGTTCTAGAAGCGTTGGGACAATGCTCTCAGGCACATGGTGTGACCCTTGGTGTGACCCTGTGCAGGGCCAGGTCTTGGATTCAATGATCCTTGAGTGTCCCTTCCAACTCAGGCTATTCTACAATTCTATGAACTTAGAAATTTCATACTCCACTGCAAAAACCTCTACAAGAAAAACTGGTGAAGGTGTAATTTAAAATAGTGTATGTTAAACTAGAACACTTACCCTCAAATGTATAATTTATTAGTTGACTTTGGCTTATTCCCAAATAATTGAATCATTTTCTTCAGTTCAAGCAGGGCTTTAAAAATTTATTTTAAACATATAACAAACAACTGAATATGGTAATGTAGTAAATGATTTAAAAGCCTTGTGTTTACCTTGCTTATATCAGGCTCAGATTTGCTGGAACACATACTTTGAAGTTCCTGCACAAGATCTACTTCATCATCAGAACCAACAGACAGCCTTTGCTCCAGATTTAATGTTCTCAAATGATCCTTCTCTGAAGATCTAGTTAAAAAACCCAAACAAACAATCAGAGAGAACATTTCAATTATTACACAGAATTTAAAAATAAATATTATAGACACCTCAAAAATAGTAAATTTTTCCCAAGTGATCTTTACTGCCACAAATAAAATCAAAATGACATCTGATGAACTGACAGCAGTAGATGTCAATAATTATCTCATAATAGATCTTTCTATACAAATTAGTCTCTCTATTCTGAAAATCTAACAAAGGATTCCTCTGTCTAATATTTTCAAATATGCTCCTTTTTAAGATGCAGCCATCAATTTTATTCCACTCTCCTTTTTGGAAATAATTCTAAACACTTCAAAAAACCTCTGGCATATTAGAAGCATAAATATTCTATTTTCTCTGCGCCTGTGAATAAAGTAGAACTGAGATTTCAGATTGAAGTAAAGTCTCAAATGCAGTTCCCTCTAGCTAATTCATACACTTTCTCAGGGAAACTGCATCATTTGAACTAAAGTGCATGTACTGTACCATCCTGAATTGACATTCAGCAAGCTGAAATAGCCAGAGGAGTTTTTAAAATATAATGCTAGTTGATAAAAGCATAAGGTCAACTTTTCAAGGCAGAGTAAGTGTTACATAATAGTCTTAAATCATAGACTATTCTGTTACATAAAAATACATGTAGTGCTGCAAGGTTTGAAATAAACAAATGGATTCTAAAATTAAAGTATATTAATTTTATTTCCTCTAAGAAATGAAAATTAAAAATATTTCCCTTCTGCAGATATGGGACCAAAACATTACCAAAAAACCTAATAATTTATTTATTATAGTGTGCTACTTTACAACAGAATGCTATCACCTTTATTTTTTGCAAAATCTGTCGCAAATACCAGAAATTAAAACTTACTTTGTGGTGAGAGAAGCTCTTTTCTTACAGTTTGGTTGCAACACAGTCTTGGATTTTATACCTGCACAAAAGAGAGGTTGACTTGTTAGTGTGTTACCATGTACATTGATTTCTTTATCCTAAAATTTGTGATAAATAGGGATAATTTACTAACTGATTATGTCAATAGAGTCTGTCAAAGACCAGAATACCTCCCTTGAAAGTGTTCAGTGTAGCATTAGAAACTGCTAAAATGGCAAATAGGGCATGAGTTGCCTAAGTTTTTGTGAGAGAGAGACCATGAGGTTTCTGTGTTAGGCATTTGAACCACTCCTACTGGTTCTCCCCAAGAGAAATTGCTTGTCAACAAGAAAATATTTAAGTTTGCTCCATGGAGGTAAAATCAAACGATTTACCTTTATCTGGAATCAGGGACAACATTTGATTCTGACATCTCAAAATAGAAGACTACTAAAATTAATTGAACATTCCATTTTTAACTTATATTCACAGATATTAACTGATTTCCAAGAACATTCTCAGGTACGAGATGCAACATCAACCATCCTGCTTCAGGTTATGTTCACTATTTTTTAAATCCTCCTAGTGGGATTAGATAAATTTAAAATTCAAACAGAGAACTGGCAATCAGGACATTAGACATGAAGTCAGAAAAAGTAGACTTCTTTCTGAACAAGGGCTGAAGAAATGAATAGTTCATTTTAGTGCTGCAAAGTAGCAGGCATCAAGTATTTTGGTCTTCTGTATATGAGGTAATTGAGGCTAGAATCTTACTGTTCCCAAAGAGTGTGTGTGTGTGTGTGTGTGTGTGTGTAAGCCTTCTTCTCTCCCTTCCTAAATCTTCCCTCTGAAGTAGTTACCTCCATTTTCAGAAAGCAAGTACTTTGATTTTTCCCCTGGAAGTTTTTTTTCTGTTCGATATTGTATTTAGTTACAGTATTGCTAAGTTTTCTTCTAGAAATATGTGTCCTTTAGAAGAATTACATTGCTTCTGAATATATCCAGACATTATCTCTGTGTAATAAACTGCTTGCTATATGACTTATGATCTTGAGGTGAAAAGATTTTCCCAAAGTGTCAGCCACTAATACAACCTCCACATTTATACATGTGCACAGACCCAGCATATGAAGCCTTCTTTATCAAGCGACATACTGAAGATGATGTGGAACTTCTTGAAAACCTTACAGTATATGTGACTACACAAAATTCTTTACATTCGGTTTTTGGAATTAAAATGAAAATCAAATCAAAATCTTCAGTTTAAACCCAAAGATCTCCTTCTTCCACTGCAGGGCTTCTAGACTATTCTACTCAATTTTTCTAGTAAGACTGAACAAGGGATGCATGATCTGGGGAGGAATGTATTAAATTATTTTTACTTGGATTCACTCAGTAGTAATTATCATAGTGAAATTATAAAGTAGGTGTAAGGAAACTCAAAAAAGTATGTATACTGTAAATCTGGAGCAAAACTAAGGAGCACCAATAAAGTAATGAAGCTTTCTCTCATCTGGTATTGGTGAAGATACTGATAACAGTGTCATTCCATACAGACAGATGTGAAACCACTGCTTATAATTCCACTATCTGAGCCAACCTCATTATCAGACAACAGAAAGGGCATTAGAACAACCAAACTTAGTTAGGACACCTCACAGACACAAAGAAGTAATTTTAGGGGTAAAAAAAGTAAACAGTTTTTTACTGGTGAACATAAATACAAGTGTCATTCAATTGACAACTTTTAATTCATGATGTAGGAGAAACATTTGATTCACATCTCCACAGTTTAACCCCCCCCAACTTCCACAACTGAAAATAAAAAGCTTTATTTACCTTCAGTATTTGTCTCCTCCTTATTGCATGACTGGGAGGACAAATGGCCTGACTTTTTGCGAGGACTTGTGCTCACTTTTCTCCAAGAAGCATTCTCACCTCTTTTCTTACTACAATTTTTGTAGCTTGAAGCCACAGATAAAGGAAAATTTCCTCCCTTAAAATCTGCTATATAATTATCTAGCTCTGAAACAAAATTAGAACAGTGTTAATAAGAATTGACTGTTGCAAATAGTTCTTCTTGGAGTACCGTATACAACTACTTAGTTTAATGACTGTAAATACTTTTAACCCCACCACCTCCCTTCAGAACTACAGTTATGTTTTGTAGAAGTTTTAAAAATGGAAGGAAGCAGGTAAAAGCCCCAGTTCAGCAACCTACAACTACTTGGCTTTCAGACAGTTCACTCTTACCTGGTCTGGGCAGAGGACAGCCATGCAAAACAGCTTTATTTAGCAAGATACTGAGAGCAGCTTTAACAACAGCCTGTTGCCCTTGGCTAGGATTTTTTTTGGCTATTGCTTGTCCTGGTACAGATGGTCTTTTCACAGAGGCTCTGGAGAGTATGGCTTCTTGTACTCTGGGAGCTATCACGGCATTCCATAGCTTGGACATCCACCTGTGGTACAAAACCAATCCTTTAACTTGAAAAAAAATTATCAAAACCTGCGATTTTATACCTTGGTAACAACATATCAGATTTTGTATTTTCAAGAAGCACCCCATTTCAGAGAGGGACTGATTTTATTTAAGGTAGGGTTTACTTGTTTGTTCTATATTAAATAATTTGATCTAAATTTCTTTAGGTTGCCTTGGCAAACTTACCACCTGATGCTTTTCTTCTTTCAGATAAGAACTATAAAACTTTTCATTTTAAGGCTAAAAATAATGTCCCAGAAAGATGAGTGTTCATTTATATACACAAAATTTATTTTAAAAAGTGCATGGAGAAATTTTCATGCTTGCAGGTGTTCATTCCTAGCCTATTTGCTGCCAGCATGGGAAAAAGGAAGTATTCACTT
Source organism: Vireo altiloquus (assembly GCA_013396875.1). Taxonomy (NCBI): domain Eukaryota; kingdom Metazoa; phylum Chordata; class Aves; order Passeriformes; family Vireonidae; genus Vireo; species Vireo altiloquus. The sequence continues at coordinate 273,152 of VZRF01003403.1, read as the reverse complement.
ATGGTTGTACCCCTTCCAGTATTCTTCCATTTCCAAACTTGTCCAGTTTACAAGACATTTCTATTCATACATCTGCCTTGCTCTCACTCTCCTTTTGTTTATTTGATCTATGGTGAACTGTGTTTCCAGGATGCTGTGGATTTTCCAGATTGTCTGGTTTAGAGACTGGGTCTGATTTTGATTCAAAAATTTGATTAAAAGGGACATGAGTCTTTTGGGACTTTTGCTTTTCTAAGAGAGAAGCATTACGTTATATTAGCAAAGAAGTGAAAAATTTGTGTTAGGGAAAAATGAATACTATTTCTTATAACTTAGGAGTTCTCTGGGGATAAAGGCTAGAAATTTCACACTTAAGGCTCAGCTCACATCTACAACAGACACTGAGACAATCTTTTTTAGACCAACTCCAACTCTTTTTGTTTATTCTTATAGCCTCTTACAGGAGGAAGATGGTAAGATTGAATCAGACAGTTTACATTTAAGATTTGTAAGAAATTATAGGCTATCACACTGTGTTCAGCTTTGTAGAAATCCATTCAGAAAATGTGAAGGCTAATATGCCTGTTTGACTTCAATGGACCATTTTGCTGGCTACATTGATACACTGAAGCCATCTTATTACCTAAAATACTATGATGACTTTTTTAGGGTTTTTTTCAATTTTTTTAAAATTGAGAATGCATGAATTATTTGAAAGACAATTTCAAATACTTGTATTTCAATACAAATAATGATTCGAAATACTTTTGATCAGTTGTGAAGCGTAAGATTGAGCTTTTAGGATATATAAATGCTCAAAGTACTTGTATAAGCTTGATAAAGTTACATTAGTTAGAAAAATAATTAGTATTAATTAAGTTAAAGTACAATGTAAAATGTGTATTGGAGATGTTCCTTGAAGCTTCCTTAGTATAATGTTGTAGATATTATTCCATATAGTTACAGTCTGCTTCTACTAGCTAAGCTACCAAAATAAACAAGTGCTTGTCTTTAGTCATAAAGAACTATCTCTTTCAATTTCTGCCTATGTAAGCTTTCAACATTTTGCAATACTGCCAGTATAAATGGTCAGAAGTGAACACTGCAAAAATATAATTAATTGAGGCCATTCTAATCTAACAGTTAACAACTGATGTGGATGCTCTAAAAATAAAATTCCAACCTGGTATTTAAATTCTGTTTTAAGTTTGGGCTCATCTTGATCAAATTCCCCATTCTACAGCTGATACTTAGGAAAGGTAAAACACACCCCTGCCCCAATAAAGGGCTGCAAAAGAAAAGCTGTTCCTGTTGGAACATCATCTTCAATTCCCTAAATCTAAACCAAGAAAAAACGTAGTTAAAATCTTTATTTATTCACTCAACTCACCAAAACAGGTGAAGCTACACGAAACACACAGCAGGAAATTATTTCCTGTCACATGTTCTCTCTGCCTTCCCTGCTGCTGCTTCTTCCTCCTGTCTCACACTAACACTGAGCCCAGAGTGAGCCCAGTTTGTAGATTGCTGTCTGCTCTCCTAATGAATTGGAATGACTCAGGGAAGATTTACTAAGTGCAAAAAGCAGCAGAACAGCACAGTGGAGAGGAAGGGCAAGAGGACAGGAGTAGTTAATTAGATTGAAGTAACAGCAACCAGTGAGCTGCTAATTAAAAGCTATTTAATATATGACTGCACTGTTAGCGATCATGCTGCTACACTAAAAGTGTCCAGTAAGAGCTCACTGGATCTGTGCTTTTAAGTTGTTAGTGGACAAATACTACATTAAAATGAAAAGTCAGATGGCATATAGCTACAATAAAGGGCATTTTAGGGTTGTACTCAAAGCATTGTGAAACCAGTCCAAGTTACACTGAGGAGAAATCCAAACTCAGGAATGTATAACTAAGATATCTTAAGAATAGTTTTTCTGTCATCTAATAATGCCACTTCAATAAATAAATGATTAAAACATTTCAGAGGACATGATTCAAGAGGAAGATGGGAGATAGATGCATGGTATACTTTATTCTTGATTTACTTCCCAGCACCCATAAAATTTCAAGTCAGTGTTACATCCACATTTAGACTTTGATAATTACTCTGAAGATTATCTAATCTGTACTTTTAGAGAATAAAAAGGAAAATGAACAAGGAAAACGTATCAAGATCTGCAGACAGAACATGAAATGAGACAGCCTCTGCCCATGCTAAGCAAAGGCCCCTCACACATTAAGCGAAGGGCCCTGGAAGAAGGACCAGCAGAAACTAGTACAAGAGAAGGAACAGAAGTGGTGACCTGCCTGATGAGAAAAGTTATGTCACATTTCCAGACACCAGTGGTAAACTTTGAATTCTGAATAAGTTTGAATATTAATTAGGGGCTCATTACCTCTCTGATATAGCCAAACAACATATTAGTGTGAAATTAATATCATAAAATTTTATAACTATTTCTTTTATCATGTGCTAGCATTTGGAGTTGGAATGTGATCAGATGTTTATGCAATTGTAGGCAAGAAAAGCCAAAATGTCCATAATTTTATATGTTTTATGTTACTGGCCAGCTAGCCATATGTGTAACTAAACATATATACCTGGCCTACTTACTAAGATAAATTATCTCTAAACTGTATGTATGTTTTAAAATTATATCACATATTTTAAAAAGTGAGAAATCATTCTCCAAACTTTCTATACACACAACTTCAAGAGGAGACTTTACCAGCTTTTCAAGCTCAGAATTCTTGAATCTTTTAACCTCTGTGTCCAAAAATAAAGGAAAAATCACAAGACTGACTTTTGCACAATATTAGACACCCATTTCCCACTTGTGTCCTTCAGAATTTCCCTTCTAGTAATTAAATAACCAACAGAAATTTTAAACTTTCAGCAATTTCTCTTGCAATACTCTTCTAAGGTTGCTGAGTCAGCAGGGTTTTGGGAGCAACACAACTCCTACACTTGTGATAAGTATCTAGTTGGCACTGAACAGCATCAAACAGGAAACAGAAATATTACTTGACTGTTGCTTGGCTGTGCCCAGGAACCACAGGACAAGAGAAGAAATGCTTTGGCCCCATAAGTGCTTCAGGTGCTCCTAGATGTGATAAGCAAGAGTTCAGCTGGTGCCAGACAGCAAGGATCCAGTCTATGATCTTGCACACAGGATCACACGGAGGAGGGACTTTGCCTCTGAACTGAAGGGAGAGAAGATGTTTCACATGGCATAAGAACAGAACTGCAAACGTTTTCCTTGAAACCCCAGGAAGGCTTGGGGATTTTTTTTTATTGCGTGTGTTGCTATTAAAAGATCAGGAATAGTCAAAACCAAATCAAACCCTTTTACAGAATATATTGACATCTTGTTGTATTAAACTTTTTTTCCCAACTACACTTCAAAAGATATATCCTTATCAATAAACTGACATGCCTTTACTTTCTTGTGGGAAACTGAGACACAAATTTTGGTAGCAGTGCTTTTTCTGCAGTGTTTTAGATTAGGATTGCAAGAGATACCTACCATATACAATGCAATGTATATGATACAGATAAGGCATATGAAAAAATGCCCAGTCACACTGAACAGGAATATCTGATCCAGACATATGCTCAGTGGATTTCCATATTGATTTTAGGTCTAGTAGCAATGTAGGAAAGATGTCTTCCTCTAAGACTTGCATTTTAATGTCTTGTAAAGGGCAAATTATATAGTTCAGAAAAATCTCCTGTTTCCTCTGATTTCAGATTACAGTCTTCATCATCCTCATCCTAGGATTATCCTCTGTAACAGTTTAAATTAAAGGAAGCATTAAAAGATGCACCAAGGTTAGTAATTGACAGCACTGAAGCCAGAGCCTCTTGACAGAGTCTATGGGTGAACTTAATGTAGAGAAACATTTAAACTGTTCCTATATATCCTAACAGTTCAAACTAAGGGGAGAAGAGCTTTTCACTTGAAAACATTAATATTAAGGCACAAACAGGGTATCATGATACAGAGCAATAAACTTTGAAATAGTCCATGGTTTTAACAATAAATGTGCTTCTACTTTGCTTTAGATTTTTATAACAGATTAATATTTTTTCTGTTTTTGACTTTGGAATCCACTATTTTCAGTCCCATACCAACTGGCATTTGAGTTTACATGTGGCATATGTATGTAGTTCAAAAAATGTGCTACCACACTGGACATTTCAATATTTAATTAGGGAAGATACAGGAAGACACATGGCCTTTTTCTCCAAATAGCCACCATCTGCATACATGCTTGAGAAAAAATAAACTTAATGAGATTACTACCCAAATTCTGTTCAACTTCAGTCAGAGGTAGGAGCCTATTACATTGTCAAATTCTAACCTATGAGACTAAGGATTTATTTCTAAAAAAACTAGCCTAAAAATGACATTTGTTATGTGATGCTGCAAGTTCTTGTATCTAAACCAGTTTGGCAAAGTCTGTCTGATGCAGCTTTTGACTAAGAGCAAGTCCCAACTTCCTAAGAAAAGTGGTCTATTAAGAGTTTCATAGATTTCACATGATTCGTTTTTTTTTCTATTCTGTATTCCTGTTCTTGCAATTTAAGAATACTTAGGAATGTTTCTAAATTTCCTCATTATCCTGGCTGAAATGTTCAATTATCACACATTTCCTCTTCAGGATCTCTTTGAATCAGTAAGCTTTTATAGATGAGAACTGTGGCAAAGGGTACAGGAGATGACATCCCCACAGATAACCAAGATACATCCAGCTGAACACTCAGAACTGACAGTAGGTCTGTTATCTCACAACAGGACTCTTTGGGACAATGCTCTCAGTCTATTTCTATTTTCTCTCTAAAAAGAGAGAACAATCTCTCTTTTTAAGCCTGTTCAAAACTGCTGCCAAGATTATTTTCCTTTGCAGCTGTTTTGATTAAACACCCTCTGCCAATGTCTAACACTGCCTGACTGTCAGTAATAGCTGCTATCACGCTCAAATAATTTTTCCAAGTAACTTTCAAAAGTCCACAATTCTTCTTTTGCCTACATCTTTATTTTCATTTCCCATCTTCATTTATTTATTAATATTAAAACAGACTTCCCATCTTTACTCTCTTTTGGACTTTTTTTCTAGCTTCAGCAGACCTATTAGCTCAAAACAACTTTTCTAATGATACAATTTGCCCCTCTTTTGATTTGAAAATCATAGAAAATATTTTTCCTGCTTAAAACTTAGAGAAAACACATATACGATTATCTTATTTTAGATATTGGGAATAAATTCTTTGAAAAAGAGATTTTATGTCTGTTGAACTGACTCTTTACTACAATTCTCAGCTAGAAGTTGAAAAAAATTACTGAAGGATGTTTCATGTGGTGGACAGGCAAATAGCCACAGTATCATTTTTTGCAACCAACCAATGGTTTATGTCAATCAGCCATGGCCACATACCTTTCTATGAAGCCAAGCACAACATTTCCAGTTACACAGCCTGTATCTTCCTAGAAATGAGTGCTTTTGTCCTGAAACAACTGAAGTTATCTGCTCTGCTTTTGGCATGACCATTGCACATATTTCACAGACCTGGTGATGAACATAACTGCTGAAGCTGATAGGAGTTCTTACCTTGTTTATAACTTTCCTCCTTAAAATCCTCTGAAGCAAGCCTTGCATTGGCTCCCCATCCCACCTAAGCTGAACCCAACGGAAATGCTGCTGAACCAGCAGGTCAGAGCCATGAAGATGGCACTTTGCGATGGTCCCCAGCAGAAAGCAGTTCTCATGAAAGTAAAAAGCACCAGAAACTCCATTTGCTAAAAAGGAATCATAAAACACTTAACTGAATTACTCAAAGCCTTAACACAATTTCATATAAAAGCAAGAAGCAGTGACATAATTAGAAAGGAAAAAAACCCCACAAAACACCATAAATTAGCTTAAAAATATGCTATCTTTGTTAAAGACAATTGTTCACAATAAAATATAAAAACTGAACAAACTACATTTTTATCCTGTTCCATGTTTGTTGTATATTATAATAAAATTGTACTGTAGTAAAATTATTTCTGCAACTCAAGTTCTTTAAATACCTCTTTGAATAGTGCAGGGATTTTCTGAACTTCGATTCTCAAGAGGTGCTAGAAAATCTCCTAGTAATTCAGATAAAGAAGCTCTCTCCAGATTTTCTAAAATCACAATTGTTGTCTTGTTTACAGGAGGCTGTTTCACTGGGATCAGACAAGCTGAAATAGAAAAATCCCATTAATGTCTACTTAGGAAAATTTACTTCTATTTATGTATACAGAATTTACTGCTACTAATACAACAAAGGATTTTTAAAAGGTTTTTTTCTTTTTTTACTTGTTTATAGGAGCAGACAGACTGGATAATAAGTTTAAAATTGAAAGCATAAAATCAAACAATAGAAAGAATATCATACTGTATATTAAGAAAAAAATTGAAAGCTATGATTAAAAGAAATTCCTGAAATGGCTATAATAGGATCTTCATAGATAGGAAAGATTTCAGTACGCTGAATATAAATACAACAGAAAAGACAGCAAAGACCTCTTTAAAAATTTCTTTCATTTGCTGTAATACATCCTAAAATTTTAATAATAATATGTACTGTAATATGTACCATGTAGTGATGAAAGGTTTAAGAATAGTCCATGTTTATAAGAAACTTTATTATTCTATGAGATAGTAGCAAACAAATAGGCAATCTTCTCTTCAAAACTTACTTCAATATCTTTAAGAATCACTCAAATAATCAGAGCTATTATGAGGCAAATCCAGTAGCACCTGAACCTAATAGGCATTAAAATGACATCTATACATTTTTTTCACATTTTAAGTATTTTCTATTAATTTTCCTGATTTTAACATCTTATTGCTTAAAGAAGACACAACTTTGCAAGTGTTCTTGTAACACTAAATCCCAGGTGAATGTTTCTGTAACGCACATATAAAACAAAACACTTATCTTGACTGTATTGTGCCCTGAATTGTTTCAAAACCTTTTGAAGGTGGTACTAACAATGGTCATCAAGGAAATTGATGTGTAATAAGGCAAAACTTACAGCAACTGACTGTATCTGATCACTGCTATTTATTCACAGTTTTCTATTACTGCCCTGTTTTACTAAAATGCTGCAGCTTGAGAGGAGGGAGGACAGGTACCCTCTGGGTCTGACAGATTCATTTAGAGGAGAAGTGCTCTCTTAGGGAAGGAGATGCAGCAGAACAATGGGGAAAGAAGCTGGCAGAAAAATGAGAGACTCAAGCAGCAGCACCATGCTGAAATGCAAAACCAGACTATTAAAAAGACTGTGTTACTGAGACAGAAAAAAGCATCCAAAAGAAGCAGCTTTCCTAAGAGACAGTGGCCAGTAAACAAACCAAACTATGAGTGACATTCTTGCCTCCGGGTCAAACACCAAAGCCTAGATGACTTCTGACTAAATGGTCTCCTCTCCCACCAATGTGATGGCATTGAAAATGACATGTGGGAATAATCACCAGCACAAACTGTGCTGCAAACTGTGACCAGGATTTCCTTAGAAAAAAAACTGCCATAGACTGAAGTTAGACCAGGCAGTGACAAAACGGAACAGAGCACTGCATGGCATTGTACAACCTGACAGGATGGCTCTGCTTTTGTTCATGAGCACAGACTGTAGACCTTCAGTTCTGATTCAGAAGATCTGAACCAGAGCAATGAACTTTTAAAGGATCACAAACAAAGGGAAAAAAAGAATGAGACAGAAACAAACATTAAAAACTATTAATTTTACTTAAATAGCATGAACTTTTGACAGAGCTCCTTATTGGGAGCTCTCACATTCAGCTCTACCTCATTTAAGACTTGTATCATTTGGCCCCAAGTGCCTGAAAAACTATGGCTTCCATTAAAACATGCCATCCACTATGCCAAATGTTTTTATGTATTTCTTTACTTTTCACCATTAAAAATTTTCCTACAAGTCACCAAAATTAGTCCGGCTGAAATAACCTTACCATTACTGATGAATAGTTCTGCAAGTTGCTCCTTGGAGAAACCAGCATCCACTTCAATTTTAACAATCTCACATGTAGATCCTGCAGCTACTTGCTTTTGCTGTGTTGAAAATTTATATATTTGGTGAAATAGTGAAAACTGATTTATGGACTCATTTACTCAATATGTTTGTGCAAATACCTTCATGCAGGCTGCTATCTGATATGCTATATAATCTTGCAAACTTCCTTCTGGACCATGGAAAATGACATTACGGTATTGTTCAACCTACAATAAATATAAATGTTTATTTCATAAATTATTCTTGGAAGTTCAGACTCGGATTTTTTTTTTTAACCTAGATGACACAATTAGCACCTAAAAGACACAATTCTTTGATTTGCACTACTGAAGTTGATAATCCTTACTATATTAGTTTGCAAGTAGACAATATTTGCATACATCTTGAAAATATATTGATAAATTTATATCCTAACTTATAAAACTACATAGCAGGGTATTTTGTCATAAAAAACTTTAAAACTTAAAAAATTCATTTGGGAAGAATACGTTTAGTAATCACAAATATTTTTTTGATTTTTAATTAAAATATATACATCAGAACGATCCCAAAATCATCCGTTCAAGTCACTGCTAACTTAAGGACTGAGGACATTACAGAGGACTTTATTTGCAGTAGAAATGGGATCATGTTATCAGTATGGTAGAACAAAAATTTTTTTTATCTTAACTCTGTTTTACCTCTAAAAGGTCAGGAAGGGAATACACTCACATCTCTGTGCTGAATACAGCAGGAACCTGTGGCATGTTCTCCTGGCAACATAAAATACTACCCAAGGACACAGCAGAAATTAAGCAGATTCTAAACTAATTCTGATTTGATGCAATGATCAGAAAAGAATTAAATTAAAAGAAATTATCTATGAAAGTTATCTCATATTATTCAATTATCCTTACATTCTGAGGTATGTGTTACAGGAGATTTCTATATAAGCCAGTAATAAAATTCAAGTCTCAAATAATTGCTGACATGAATGTTATTCTAATATACCTTATCCACTAAAAGTGGAATGAAATAACTTTAGAAAGCAATACAATATTACAGAACTTCTCATATATTTTTAAGCAGTTCAGTTAATCAGATAGCAGCTATTTAAAGAAGAAAGTTAAAGTCCTCACAAGACTAAAGTTAAAGGGTAAATTTAGGGGGAACTTTATTTTAAAATAACAGCTTTTATCCCATTTCATTTTTTTAGAAGTCTTGATGTTCTTTCACAGACCAAAAAACTGATTTTAGTCAACACTATTACAGAAATATTTTGACAAACAATTAGCATGCAGAGAGAAGCCAGCTTAGTACTGACCAGGCGGAGGTAATTCTGAAGTGTCTGAAGATGGATCATGGATGCATAAGTCACACTGTTTAGACAGCCTTCCTGAGGTCCTTAAAATGAGATATACAAAAAACTTTCCTAAATCTCTCATGTTTACATGCATGTATGACTGATACATATGATTTTCATGCAGTATTCCACAGAGAATTTTAAAATTAGAGGCTATGCAAATTTAAATGCTGAATAAATAAAAGGCATATTTCCAGCACCATAGATTCATGGATATCCATGACATAAGCAATATATGTACTATTATATGACTGAAAAAGGCTGTAGGACTTCCATGTGCCAGCATATTTTCTAAATGTTGTAGACACTTTAAAAACTAGTTAAACAATTAATTGGATATGATATTTCTGAGAATCAAGCAACACTGAAGAACTAAAACAGTAGCAAATGACTCTCAAATTATGTATTTCTTAGGCAGTGTCTTAACATTCAAAACTGAAAAATTATGACTTGAAAATTACCAAACAAAACCACTGTGATATGCTCAGCTCTATTGTTCTTCAAAAAGTCCCATGGTGGCTGTGAAAAAATCTGACCCGTTGACCATGAAACGTTTCCTGTTAAAAAGAACAAATAAAACAGAGAGATATTCCTTGTATGTATATAAAGTGTCCTACACTCAAGCATATTCACTTGCTTACAAAGACTATGCGCATGCACTGAAAAATTTGACAAACAAACCAGTCCTATGTATGAGATGTACTAAATCATGGTATTATTTGATGTACGACTGAAGACACTAGTGTTTTCTGCCAGTTGAGGTGCAAGTTAAACAGCTAGCCTGTCTTTACATCTTTACACATAAAATAGAGTAAAACAGAATAACTTGCCCAGTCTAATGTGACTAGGGTTCAGTTTTGCTGATGGGAAGCTGGAAGAAGGAAGAATATTTAAGATGAAGTATAAGGATTTTCAGAAAACTATACAGCTGTCACTAAGACCACGACATTTTGGCCTATTTCTCATAATTTTAAGGATTTCTCTTTTTTACCTTGCTAAGTGAAGTTACATAAAACAGCAGTTCTGTGTATATTCTGGATGTACTGTAAAGAAGCAATGCAGGCTTTGAATTGTTTTTGTAGAATCACAGAACATCCTGAGTTGTAAGGGCCTTGCAAGGATCATTAAAGTTGAACTCCTGGCTCTGCACAGGACATCCCCAAGAGTCACAACATGTGCTTGAGAGCATTGTCCAAATGCTTCCTGAACTCTGTCAGGCTGGTGCTGTGACCGCTTCTCGGGGGGGGCTGTTGCAGTGCCCAAACACCCTCTGAGGGAAGAACCTTTTCCCAATATCCAACCTAAACCTCCCCTGACACAACTTCAGGCCATTCCCTCAGGTCCTGTCACTGGTCACAAGAGAGAAGAGATCAGCTTCTGCCCCTCCTCCTCCTCTCACAAGGAAGTTGTAAATGCAATGAGGTTTCCTCTCAGTCTCCTCTTCTCCAGGCTGAACAGACCAAGTGAGCTCAGCCACTCCTCATATGGCTTCCCCTCCAGGCCCTTCACCACCCTCATCCCTCCCCTTTGGATGCTCCCTAATTGCTTTTTCTTATATTGTGGCATCCAAAACTGCACACAGCACTCAGGCTGAGAATTTAGTTTCACCTGAGATACTGATTTCTCCTCTGGCGCACTAGAAGTACTAAAAGACTTATTAATATAGGGCCTCATGACCCCCAAGATTATATTAAAGTGCATAATTAATTGTGCCATACACACAGCTAAATGTAAGGAATGCTTTCATGCCAGTGCTGTTCAAAGGTTCATATTTAGTATTAATCTTTCTTAGCCTAAGCTTTAAAAGATGCAGTGATTCAAAGATATTTTTATCTTACTTAGAAGATTTCACAAATTCAAGAACACCCTTAAGTTTTGCTTTTTTCATTAACACCAATATTGATACCTAGTTTGACAGAAAATATACTGCTTGCACTGAGGCCAATGTTGGATTCTGCAGCACTATTAAATGACAGGTCTTCTAGGCTCCTCCATCCATCAGAAGCGATTGCTTGGAAATGGTTTGTCACTGCCTGACTCACTGCTTTTGAAAAATCATCCCATGACGTCTGCTTGCGGATATTTAAAGCACATATTGTATCAAATTCCTCTGTACCACAGTGGACTGGTTCAATGCCACTGACTGAAATCCTCAGAGGTACATTAAGAGCATCTGTTGAAAAACAAAAGAGCAACAATGAGAAAAACTGTAAAACTCAAGTTAAAATAATAATCCCATTATTATAAACCAATAACATCTAATATTAAAAAAGAAAGCTACAAAATAACTCCTGCTATAAAGAAGCAAATGATGAAGAACAGCACATATCACTACCACAAAATCAAAACAGTCATGAAAATACCAAGATTTTTTTTACAAAAAAAGTTTTATTTGTATTATTATGCTTATTATGCAGTATTATTATTATGCTTATTATGCAGTATTATTATGCTTAAATAACAGGAAGCAAGACAATATTTACTTAATCTTATATTTCCTCTTTACAGACTAATTACTTATAAATTAAGACAGATGGTAGGTAGTGTCAATTTTTCAGTTTGTGAAAAATTGTGTTTATGCACATTTTCATTATCAATGTACAAATAATTTTCTGGCACTAGTGCACAGGTGGAAAACACAGCTGAGTCAAACACCTTTACATAAAAAGCTAAGAGCTAAGACAAAAAATGCAGTTGGAAGGGAATATTTGATTTGCTATAGAGTAAATTGACAAAATGTTAAAAAAGGGAATTTACATGCACATTCTAGAAACCATGAAGTATATTAAATCTTGCTCTTTGGAATACAACTCAGCAGAAGCAACAGTCTCTGGAGTCATTTAGATGACTGAAAATGAAAAGGAAACTATCTTTTAATTTTCATGTCAAACAATACTTTTCAGAAATTATCCCTGAAATTAAAAAAGTCCACTGTAAAAAAAACCATATCAGTTTATTATGAAGTCTTGCAACATGATCTTTGTTTTCCTTTTGTGTTCAGAAGCCAGATCTTCAGATGATACAGACCAATCAAGTTTTTCTGATGTCAGAAAACCTCTGATTTAAACCCACTAGACTACTGTAGGGAAAAGATTACTCAGAGGCATCCCTCAGAAATGGAATAGCGAAAAATGTATCAAAGGCTTGTCCTTCTGATGGCTGGAGCTCAGGGAAATAAGCACAGACTAAGGTGTACAGAGGGTTCTCCACAAGGAAGCAGGCACCTAGGACAGAGGTAGAGTATATGCCTAAACTTCAATGCATGTGACCTCTAAGGCACAGCTGGCAATCCTGGCCCCCAGTCTAAGATCTATCAGAGCACATCTTCCTGTCCTACAGTGGAAACCTTACTCGAGCATGAGGAAGGGAAGGGATGGTACATACACACCTTACCCAAAAACAGTCTTGGCTGAAGGAGTATGGAAGAAGAGAAAGGGAGGCCAAAGATTCTGACCTGATAAAAGCTGTTGGATTCATGACAAGCATGACCAGAGACACAGGGTACTAAGACTGATGGAAATAATACAAGCATTAATTTAACAGGCTACAGATTCAGCTAGCAGAAATTTGCTTCAGTCTTATAAAGAAGATGACCATGGAGGAGTTTGTATTAGAAAGTGAGCAGCTGTGTTCCCCTCTGAACCTACACTAAAATGGTAAGAACCAGGATTTAAAGTAGCTGAAGAGGAAAATCAGAAGCAGCAGACAGAGAACTTCCTTAACTTGTTGAACTTAAATATTCACATCCCTATACTCCACAAGAAAAACACCAAAAAAGGTGAAAAAATAGAAAGCATAGAAATCTACAAATGCCAGACTGAGATAGATATATTAGAAATACAGAGGTATTTCTCTGTATATATAGATATAGCTATAGCTAGATTTATACAGTGATATGAAATACACAAAACTAGTGAAAGGATGAATTAAGTTCTGTCTCAAGAAATACACAGATCAGCCTGCTCTACTGAATTTTGAGAAAACTTGCAGAGAAGGAAGAAGTGACAGGTTTCAACAGAAGAGCAATCTTCTTACAGAAGTTACTGATGCTGGAAAAAAGAAGTTCTTTGATGTTGTCTCTAAGACATATTTGAAGAATCAAATAAACAATCCCCTCACTGACAACTAAGTGACAAAATAAACTATGCTCTAAAAAGAGATTCAGATATATGACTAGATGATCATCTCAGCCCAAGGAAATTTGACAGCTACCCACCACTAAGTGACTATTTCTGCAAGCACTTGAAGAAAAGATAAGAGGAAGGCAATAGCTTTTGAAAAAGTAACTACTATTATTAAATTCAGAAATTTTAAGAGAATATGGATGTTTGCACATTTACAATATGCATCTTTTTGAATGGTTTAGAAACAAAGACATGAGGAATTTAATAACCTCCATCAAAATTTTATCATAAGCTTTTGAAAAATTTGGAGAATAGAAATTTGCTAGATCAGGGTAATTTAATATTGTGGTGCCAAAAAAAGTCACAACTACCCTTTTCATATTTCTCATTTTTGCCCCACGAGTTCTTTACTAAAAACATTTTTATGTAGTGCTGATAGCATTTACTTACTTAAGTTTTCTAGGAGATGTTTGCAATCATCAGTAGCAACATCATGCAATGTTCGATTACACTTATCTTTCCTCTCAGCCTCTAGTCCACCATGGCTACAAAGGACTTCTAGACAGTTCTGCAAAGGTAGGAGCTGTATTATTTACTTGTCCATTTGCTGCATTGAAGAGTTCTACCAATATGCAGTTAGATTCCTAACTGAAAGTCTTACATTTCCAAAGACAATCAGCTACAGAGTTTCTATAGATGAGAATCCAAATGATGTTTCTCACAAAGTTGAAAACCAGGAGTAAAAATATTTTACAACAGACTTGAAAGTCTGAAATAATGGTCATGAAAAAGCAGAACACACAGAGACGAGGTTCTACAGTCTCTAAGCATCAAATGCTGATCAGCTGAATTAAGAAATTCTTACATCTGGCCACTAGTTTAGGTATTGATAAGGAGACAGAAACCCAGATATTATCCTAGTTTAAACATCTTGGCCTCAATGTTCAAGCAACACAAAATAAGCAATTCTAAAGCTTAATACAGACTAATAAATGATTCTATTTAGGTAACAATCCATAAAACCAGTTTCCACTTTGCAATTTATCAAGTAGGAGTTTCCATCATGACTGACATCTGAGTGGGACACAGAAAAAGAATAATTTTAAAATCACCCTGCAAGCCTCTTCTTTGGCAGAATTTCTGCAAGCAGAAACCTGAAGTTCTGCAAGCATAGTAAGAATGCAGTGATACAAAAATGTATTTTCATTAAGTCAGAGCACAAACATCTTATGGATGCCAACAACATGATGCCCTCTAAAAATCGTCATATGCTCAACAAAAGGAAAAATCATTAAAATTAGAAACAAGCTACTAGCATATAAATTTGGATTGGTAGAATCATACTGTAACATGAAAAAATATTCACTATATAGATCCTCCCAAATTAGTGTGGGATAAAAAAGTTCTCCTAAAACGACATTCAAATGTTCATTGACCCACAATCAGAAAAAGATCAAGTCCTTTTTTCTAATGACCATCATTCTGCAACAATACACGTGGCCTTCAAGAAAGCTTTGCCATCTCAGATATGCTTTTAAAGACACATCCATATTGGAAAAAAAGAAACCAACAGAAACTATACTAGTTAATACTGTATTGATACCATCTGGGTTAGCCATAGGAGGGAAACCAAACCTTAAAAACACAGAGAAGCAGCTATTAAGTATTTTGATGCAGAACAGTGGCTAGTTGCAGGTTTGCGTAGTGTTACCTATTTTGTAGCTATTCTACAGAAACTTTTGTCAGTATATCTGATAACCTGAGACCTTTCATAAATACAGTACTCATTGAAGGTATATCTGCCTATGAGGTAAAATTTTACCAGGCTGTAGTTACAGCATCTCGAAGTACTTAAAAAAAAAAAAAAAATTACTAGCTCACTAAGTTTGCCAGAAAGAAATCAAGCAGAAAAAAGCACATATTTTCTTGCCAGGTTAGTTTGTTAGCACTATCTCTCAAATGGGAGCAATGAAGAGCAGAACAGCAGAAGGCTGAGGACTGAACTGTGAGGCTGAAAATGGGAAGTAAAGCAGGAAGAAGTAGGACAGAACGAAGAAATTAAGCTTATTTCCTTACTAAAAAGAGGATTTTTGTTGTCTCTTCTGCCTATGAAATAACAGCTAAGATGTCCTAGCAGAATTATCTGTAAAGAATGGCACCTACCCCTCTCAAAACAAAAGGATACAAGTGTCAGCACTGCTTATATGCAGCTATCATGCCCTGGAATGAATGACATGCAGTGCACATAATGGATTAGAGAATGAAGTCGAAGTGTTAATAGTACTTGGACATGGTTGTTAAGCTTTTTTAGCTTTTAAGTATCCCACATATATCAAGTCAATAAATGCATTAAATCAAATACAATTTTTACAGTCTCTCCAACAGCAAAACCAGGAATCTGACTGCTAGCTCTATATTGCCTTCATCATCTAAGAGACTCCCCTCAAGCCCAAAGGTAGATCTTATTAAACAGTTGATTTGGAATGTAATTAGAAACTCAAACCCTTAAGCTATTCATGAAAGACATACATGAAGACTTCCAGTGTCAGAACTTTCAGAGAGATCACCTAGTCAAAGCAGCTTTTAGACAGCAAATGTATCCTAAATTCAAAGTTCCTGAGGATTATGTTATTGCAGAAAGAACCAACATAATGCACATTATTTAGGTATTTGCAGACTATAGGAAATACCTTAAACTCCATCTAAATTCATGAGTGGAAACTGGAGTAAGAGCCTGCACCAGCCTAATTGACATTGGTAATAGAACACTGACTTTGTAATGCAAATTGCTGAGTAAGCAGTGGGTGTTCCTAAAAAAACCCGTAACTTAAACTGAATCTTATATTTGTGTCTATTTTGAACATACCATAGTAAATTTATCAGGAAAAAAGCAAACATAATGACAGGTATTGAACTACGCATGTAAACACAAGCTGATTTTTTAAGTCTTGGACTGTATTTTCTTAAAATTCACTCTCTTCCGTGTTTAGCTCTATTTTCTTCCTGAGTAAAAATTTCACAGTAAGATCTGACTGACAGCTACCATATAAAAAGAAATTCTTTAAAAGGTCAGTGTTAGAAGTGTATAGCTTCTGATGTCAAAGCCTTCAAGTAATATTAAATTTCCAGAAATCTTCCTGTTTGTCATCAGTAGGACCTGTCAGGTCACCTTCCATGTTATCAGTTATCCTAACCTCACAAAAATGTTTCATTGCCTGCTAAAAAGGTGGCTCAAAATAATAAATTAAACAATGTATGTCTGCACAAATCTGCTTCTCAAATTTCTTCTTCTCCCCTCCTTCACAGAGGAAAAATTGTTCATAGTTAAATCATTCCTACCTATAACTGGACACTATGTCTATCTAATATCTGTAAGCACATGACATCCAATAAATTGGCATTCCGTGTGGGATTCACCTCACCTTAACTTTGAAAATCTCAAGTCATGATGTTTCCTCTTTTTATGTCCCATAAGAAGTAGACATTTAAATATGACAATTTACTCCATTTGACACCTGGATTCTGGGATAAATTGTCCGCTGGTGGTCTATCATTCTCTCTGTTAAATCAAGTTGGCCTATAAACTAGATAACAAACTTAGACTTGACATCTAAGTTGTAATTCTTCAAAGATAAAAGAAAAGGATTTATCTTGCCTAAATTCTATCAGGTTACTGTAACTTGTTCACACAGACTAACCTTAAAGCCTTTTGATGCTGCTATATGGGCAGCAGTCCAACCCTCTTTGTCAGCATGGTTGATGAGATCTGCAGAAACAACAGGCTTTACTCTACTGCTATAGTCATCTTCTCTCTTCTCCAAATCAAAGTAGTCTAAATTAGGCTCTGCATCCATCAAACAGTTCCCATTGTTCAGCTCTCCATAGTACATAAGGAGCTTGAGACTTTCAACATTACCAGAATCCACTGCTGCATGAATTGGTGACCAGCCATCCTAAAAAAAACCAAAATCAAAAAGCACACTCCCACAAAACACATAGAAAAATGTTTGCAGACTTATATCAGCAAAGAATCTGAATGGAAGGTTCTGTCTGGAAAATAAAAAGACAAGCAAGAGTGACATAATAATCCTTTGGGAAAATAGAGTTGCTCGTATATGTTTTGGATGGAAGAGAGGGAAGAAAATGTAACAAAAAAAATTTTACAGCTTTCTCCAAGGACAATCCAACAGATAAAGTCTTCAAAATTTTTAGAAGAGTCTAAGTGATACGGGGCTTACATACTGTTAGTAAACAGCTTCCTTCCTGTGCATCAAACAAAAACGATTCCAACTACCAATATTGTTTCATGTTGCATTCATACATTTATTATTCAGTTTTGACATCACAACTTTCTTTCATTTCAAGTCAAATTTACTTTCCAGATGCAAATAAATGAATGATAAAAAATTTAGTGTAATAATTACAGGAGTAGAATGTTCTGTGAAGCTACTACTCTTTGTGCTGTATTTTGGGACAGCCTATAACTCACATTTATTGTCATGAGAATCTATTGACATCAGACTCTAAGAGAAACTTTAGAAAAGCACCTGAAAAAGGCAATATGAAGGCACTAATTTTAATTCTTAGGACACTGAGAGACAGTCCTCTCTTTCTCCTCTAGAAATGACTTTTTTTTGCCATATTATGCCATTCATGATATATGAGACTACAAGACTGGCAAGAAAGTTCTGGGGTCTTGTCCCTTCAAGGACAACAATAAAGCACTCTAACATAAAAAGTGGAAGCAAAATCTCTATCTCCACTCTCCATCTTAAGGAAAAAGTTTCAGAAAAGTTTCATTTTACAAATCCAGTGCCAGAGAAAAGTTGCAGCAAATTGCCAGCAGAATCTGAAATATGTAAAATGATATGAAAGTCACATCATATAGGAGATTTCACACAATGTGCAGCTTTAAAAAACCCAGAATGTATGATGAAAATAACAAAATACTAATTTCAAATTATATGTTCTATTCCAGTTTTAAAGAAAAGTTTAAATAAATATTTTAATGCCAATATTCAGTAACCTACAAGGTACTTTAACTTTACATACTATTTTAACTTACGCTGGTTTTTACTGTTCGATCTGCTCCACCTTCCAACAATAGCTTAATACAATTGTTATTTCCGTTTTTACAGGCCAGGTACAAAGGTGTCTGTCCTCTTTCAGCAGCATGGTTAATATCAGCCTGATACATAATTAATAATTCTGCACATCTACAGCAAACAATAAAGGAATAAAATTGTCTTATGTTAGATATACAACACCTCCTTATAACTTTACGACATTTAAATATTTTAAATAAAGTACTGATTTTACAGATACAGATCTCCTTGTGCTCAACCCATACACACAAGTATAATTTTATACATAGGTATAAAGACAGGTTACTTTAAACATGTAAATCTTAAACTACTGTAGCTGCATTTAAAAACTGTGAATGTAAAACACTGAATTTCACAAGACTGATGAAAACTTGATGACAGCTGCTTAAGAAAAACATTCAGCTGAGCAAAAAAAAGAAACATTTCTCACTACTGCTATTTAAAATAGATTTTAAAAGAAAAGGGAAAAAAATCAAATGAAGGACTAGGATTAGCTTTACCAGCAATGGGGACATTCATCTTGGGAAGTAACCTGGTTGAGACACCAAAACAGCTACGGCAGTACCATTCAGATCCCTGAAAGGAGGCTACTACAGAGGGATGGCTTGGGGTGCTACTGGGTTACGGAGGATGGAAGATTAGACGGAGTTCTGAAGAGCAATTCACTTGGGGCTGGCATTCAGATCCAAGCTCCTGTACTTCCTCACAACCCTGTAGCAGTGGGTCCAGTTTTTTTCCCAGTTCTTGTGCCAGGGTTGGCTACCTTTCCCTTCACCAGACTAGCTTTTCAACAACACCTATGACCCCGGAAAAATCTTAATGCCAGTCAATTCACTCTGCAGTTCAAACAAGCACTCTTAACAAAGATAAGTTCCCAGCTCTCCACTCAATATTTATGAGTCCATAAAAATAGAAGCCATATCAAAAACAAAGCCTCAAAGCAGTTAATGCAATGTCAAATACTACTGATTAGGAGACCATTCAGTTACAAAATATACTACGACAAAATATTTAAAACAATGTAAGGTATACATAAGAATATAAGAAATTACATACTAAAAAAATCACAAGTATTTAAGAAAATTGCCTTTTGATAAGTTTTTATTAAGTCAGAACATCAGTTAAGTTCAAGGTAAAAGACACAGTCTTAGAGAAGAGTAAAACAGATAGCACTGATATGAATTACTTAGCTTTCCAAAATGCTCAACTGAATGGAAAAAAAATACAAATAAAAATAATGTTCTGCCTCAACAGATCAACAGATGTTAGACATGCCTCCTAACTATACAGTCTCAAAAGACATCTCAAGAAGGGCTCATAATAAGACACTTCCATAGAGCAATTCAAGACTGAGTTTTAAAGTCTGCTAGGTTAGAAATATCTGGTTTGATATTTTATATTGTATTTGGTGAATCTCAAAAAGCTACACTGAATTTCCACCTCAAGTTCAGGGAAAGTCATCCTGGCCTGTACAACATGGGAAAAGTTTCTCCTAAAACCAATTTCTGATCTGGTGATTTACTGGACCAGTCTCAAAAAACTAGAATTTTTTTTTTCTGACTACATAACTAGGGTTAGAACAACAGTATTGTCTTGGCTCAGGAACAAGCTAGCAAAGATTTCACAGGGGACTGGTTAGCAAGTCTATGACAGACACCTGCTGTGCAACTGAGAGCACTTAGTGCTGTCATTAATCCCACATTAGGAGACAGACAATACTGTTGCCCCAAATTCTACTTATTACAGATTTTTTTCTGCTCCAGAACTTTGAAGCGATCAACAAATCAAACAGGCTGAACCATGTGCAGTCTCTCTGACATTTCTGGCTAGCCCTGTCATTATTCCATGCCCAATTTTACAATTGAGTTCACGTTTAATATCTAAAAAAGTAAAAGCAAAGAAATTGTTTAGATATATCATACCACAAAAGTAACTCTAAGGCAAAAAGAATATAAAGTTTGCCATATCACAGCTCAGCAGATGATACATAGCAAAGTGTTGTGAAGGTAAGTCAGGGAAATAAATAGCTTCCTATTTAAATGAAGTGCTAAGATATTTATTTTTGTGAGAGAATATGAAGAGTGTATTTTGGGTTCGTCTTGTCAAGTCATATGTATTTTTTACAGATTTTATGCAAAACACTGAAACACTTAACTAGATATGTATTTCTGTGCTCAAAACCTAGTGGGCATCTGCTACCTCTAGAGTAAGACTTCCAGTAAAAAATAACCATTAGTTGATGAGCTTAAAATCTCTAAGAAGCGGCATGAATCTCTGAAGATTCTTATATACTTATGGAAGATGGTGAGAAGAACAGAGATTGTACTCCTCCTCATTGTTGGGTCAGGGCCCATCATAGTATAACACTCAAAGACTGATTCCTATGTGTTACTATATCAGATTAAAATCCTTAGAAATAACAAAATGTAAACATCAAAAGAATCAGAAAGATGAAACCCAAAGATATGTAAAACAAAGGTAAATTCTGTAATAAGAATTCTTAGTAATTCTGTTTAAAGCCTTTTGAATTTGTAAAA
Organism: Vireo altiloquus; assembly: GCA_013396875.1. Classification (NCBI taxonomy): domain Eukaryota; kingdom Metazoa; phylum Chordata; class Aves; order Passeriformes; family Vireonidae; genus Vireo; species Vireo altiloquus. The sequence continues at coordinate 252,000 of VZRF01003403.1, read as the reverse complement.
ATTTTTTCTGGAAAAGGATGCTCTGGAAACAGTTATTTAATAGTTGCCTCGAACTTCCAGTTCTAGTTCCTATGATTCTATGATATAAATTATTCTAACTACATTTTGAAGAATGCTTTTAGTAATATTATTTGACTTGTACATCATTTTCAAAGTTACTGATACAAAAAAACCTAAATCTTAAAAAAACCCCTTGTCTTGCTGTGTAAGGTATTTGATTCTATATAACTCATGAGAAAACTCAGATGTTCTTTTGTCTCTGAATATGGTATTTGTAGTTTTCTATGCTTGAAAAAAATCAGTGGAAAAATAATTTCCTTCTCCCTTTCTCTGTTAATCCTATACTATGGCTGATAACTCAAAGAAAATTAAGAAATTCAGAGGTGTGATGCCCATGTAGACCAGTATCACATTGTAATTGCTAAGAATACATGCTCAGCAACCTTAAGAGCTGAAACTCGAAACAAAACAAATAGAAAATATTAAAATCAGAATGGCGTAAGAATATGAATTTAAGTAGATGCTTTCAATAAATTATCATTAAATACATTTATACATAAGAATGCAACTGTAATGTAATGAAAAAAGTATATAATGTAAAGAGAATATAAAATTGAGTAACAGCTGACAGGCAAAATCTTAAAGGCTTCACTTACTTGACATGTCCCTGAGCAACTGCTGAACACAAGGGTGTAAAGCCATTTTTATCAGCAGCGTCAACTTGTGCTTCTGCAGTCAGCAGCAATCTCACACAATCTATAAATGGAGCAAAACCATAGAATGAATCAACAAGATCAAGAGGTAAAAACTACCAGAGGCTAAAGTCTGCTCAAGGGGCAACAATCAGCCAGTCTTTTGGACTACTTGTCACACCTCAGGGGACTGAAATAAAAGCTCAGGAAGAAGTTTGTAGGAGAGAGATGAGAATTACATTCCAGGGGCATCACCACCCTTTTGCAAAAGGGGCTTGGGTTGGGTTCTGCTGGGGTTCAAACACATGCCCACTACAGGCAACTCCTACAGCATTTTACCTCCAAAGTGGGGAATTTGAATCATCCAGGAGTCCCTAGAGGCATCACTGCCCACTGGCAGTCATGACAAATGTGACAGCCACAGGGGAGATGTTCACAAGCCACACATAACTCAAGCAACAAGCCAGCCAGTCTTGTTTTAGGACACTTTGACTTGTGATTGCGATGACAAAATAAGCTGACAAACTCAAACCTCCCCAAACCATTCCCATTCATATATTTCCAAAACGACATGCTAAAAATAGTACCAGTCTGATTCCATCATCCCTACAGCTAATTTAAGATAATTAATTACATCGTAATTAGACTGCTTTTCATCCACAAATTGGAATATCGTTTGATGCAATTAACTTTGAAGAAAACAGTTGATCTGTTCCTCATTCTTGAAATTGGCTCCAGACCAAAATATAACAAGTCTTTTGTAATTGAAACTACTACTTGGAAAATAAGCTCAGCTACAACACCAATTATAAACTCCTGACCTGATTTTTGAGCAAGCTTAATGAATGCTGTTCCAGCACTCAGTAAAATCCTGAAGCCAAGTTCTGCTAGTGAAGTTTAGCTCTAGACATAAGAAACGTATATAAAGAACTACTTGGATATCAGAAAAATATATTAAGAAGTACTTAGAAATCTGGCTAATTGATACCATTCTTCAATGTATTTACTCCTGTTACAATTTTTTCAAATACTAATACAGATGTTGTGGAGTTGATTGAATAAATAATCTAACATTAAGAACCAGGATTTTAAAACACTCTCACTTATTATTTTGTAAATTAGGTTTCTTTAATTCTGAAATAAGTAATCTGATGTGAAATTATTTTTTGTTGTTGTAAAGTTGGTTGTCACAGTAAGTTACCAAGACTTGACCTGTAATTTTTTTAAGTCATAAAGAAGCTCTCTGTTAACTAACTTCTAAGTCCTTCCAACTGTAAGATAGTACCACTTTAAAAAAATCATATTTTCATTCACATTTTAACACAAAAATACTCTGCTAAGAATGACCTATCTTTTTTTCTTCTCTCCATTGTCAATCCCAGTCCTATATTAAATTATTAACTTGAAAATACAGATTCCTGCTTGATATCCTAAAATACTTCTAAAGTTTATGAGGGATGTTGAAAAAACTTTCACCTAGCAGTTTCAAGTATTTGGCAAGAATACTCTGCTATTTGTTCATAAAGCATATATTAGCCATGCAAAAGCCATGAACACACAGAACAAGACCACCTTTCTAGAAAGGCATGGTTAATTCACACTTATTGATTGGCAGATCATTCAGGTGGTATCTTATGTCCAGAAAAATAATGTTTCTGATGAAGTTTATCTCTGTGAAAATACTGCTCCTGAAAAGAGCTTTCTATTCTTAGGGATAAGTGTGACCCTGAGGAAATAGAGCTACTTTCATGCAGCAGAACATTCGTAAGTGCTACATGACCTGTTCTGGTGGCATATCAAGTAAAAGAGCAATTATCTCCAAGAAATCTGGGTCTTATGGATGGACTTTTTACTGGGATTTGGAGAAGGGCAATTTGGGTCAGTCCAGGCTCATTCACTCTGGTTCACTCTGGTCTGCCATAAAAGTAATCAGCAGTGTGGAGTACTGGGTGGAAGGGCAAGCACTAGACAGACATTAGTGCCACTAAGTTAAAAGTTTTGGTCAAAGCAAAAGCAAAACATGTAAGCAAATTAGGACAAACACCTGGAGACTTTACTGCTCTCCTCCACAGCTGGGTAGTTAGTTCTTCCAGAGTGCTGGCAAACATCATGCAGATACATCCGGTGGCTTGACAAAGCTGACTCCATGTAGCTGTATGTCTCTGCACCTCACTCCTTTCTACTTCCCACATCATTCCAGTTTTTTCCTATCAATCAGGGTGCCACAGCCTCCAAATACTCAGGATAGAAGAGAATCAATTACACCATAAATGTATATGATTAGGACATAGCTGAGTCCAAAGGATACTATTTTCTCCACATCTCTCGGATTCAGGAACTCTTACTGTTTCATTTTGTCTTTCTCAACCTCTTTGTAGCAGAGAACGGTCAGGATTTACATCATACAGCTATGCAGACCTATTAGCTAAGAGAACTACTGTTATTAAGTGTATAATAGACCTGAAGTGGCTCCTTCTTTGCTAATGGTCAAACCGAGACAGCCTGATAGAACAACCTGTTCAGCTATCCCAATCTAGCGGTTAAATCATGAAATTTAACAGTCTCCTCATGTCCATTCAAATACAAAGAAAGTGTATATTTCCTGGGTGAATTTCTGTCTCTCAGACCTACAGAATTAGGGACTGTGTGGTGGAAACAAAGCATCTGCTAGTAACTTCATGTGCTGGAAAAACCCTCTGCTGCAGCTCTCAGAAGGCAACTGTTTCCGAACAGGAAAGCTACACATTTTGCAATCAGGATAGATTAGGACAGAATATTTCAGTGCTCTTTTCTTGAGTAACTCAATTTTTTCTACAGAATCAGCTGAGGTCATATAAGAACTGCTGCCACCATGCTGGTTACAATGTGCTCTACCACTTTCTAGTTATCTACACATCTCAAACACTGTATTTCTTCACTGGAAATGTGTTGGGATCACTCACTTTCCACTCTTCCCAGAATCTCCCAAACACAGTTTCTGAAGGGAGGTACTCATTATGCTTGAATTCTAAAGTTACTCTTTTGTCTGGTGAAATCTTCTCCAGGAGAAACAGAAAAATCTGGTTAGTTGACTTAAAAATCTCAAAATTAATTTAGTCACTAAGTCCACTTTAAAAATATTCTCAATAAATTAAATCACAGTGTGATCACCCACCAGGGTAGGCTTGTGTTAAACCTTATGGTTAGACTGAATGATCTTAAGGGTCTTTTCCAACCTAAGTGATTGTATGATTCTAAGGAAAAAAAAAAACAGAAACTTACCATTGACAACACTACTCAACACATTGAAAAAATTGAACAATAAATCATTTTATCCTTAAAATGACACCAGTATAATTTTTTCCCACTTGGTTAGTTAAGAAAAGATATTAGAAAGGACTTAAAAAAATATTTATTTCTAAACTTCCTTTCATAAGCCTACATAAGTAAACTTGTTTTTAGAAGTCCCCACTTTGAATTGCTACATATATCTATTCACTTGAGAATATATAACTATAGGACTATATAACAAAGTTAAGCACAAAAATCTTTCTCCAGAAATGTAAATCAATAACTTTCAATTTTCATATTATTTATTAAGGAGACATCAACACTGCTGCTGTGCGATTCCTTCATTCAGAGTTCATGCAATCCCTTTACTTGCTGAAATGTAGTGATTTGTACAACAAAGTATTTTTTACATCCTGTCAACTATAAATAGAAGAGCAACACTATAACCTCTGTAACGTAGTTTTTATCTCAAAAAATAAAAGATACTAAACAATTACAGGGTGCATGTTCATATGCTTGTTTTTATTATTGTGTTCTCACAATTCTGTCACGTGTCTTTCTCATTTGAAATTTTGACAATAAAACAAGGAACCAAACAGTCTTTGCTGTCAGTAAGAGATGCTCAGTAATTGTAACTGAAAATCAGAACATTTGCTTCAAAGCAGTTTTAGAATACAAAATGAGTAAAGAAGAATTGGGTCAATTACAGTCACCTAGAAACATTAGCAATAATAAATGCATGTAAGCCTAGATGAATGCACCAAACATCCATTCAGTGACAGGAGAATAATAAATCCACACAATATAATTGGATTCTTAATATTGCAGATAACAAGTTGACAAAAGGAAAAAATTATCAAAGGAAAAAAAAAGTACTTTTTACTATTTTAAAGGTCTTGGCAACAGGAAAGAATCTCAGGTGAAAAAGGCCCAGATGTTTCTAAAAAAAAATAGCTGTAGCACCTAGGAAGCAAAGACAAAATATACCATTCTGAGCCAAGGGAAAATTCCTCCTCCTCCATGCCTGGTAGCAAAATTAACCCTGAACATGTCAGAAAAATGTACAGTATCTGCCTATCTGTGGATTTTGCATCCTAACTTTAGTTTTATTTTTAAAACACTTGAGAAAAATTATGAAATAGTCTCTCTAAGTATTGTTTGGAACACTGGATCAGAGTTTTCTAATTGTGCCACTACGAAATATTTTATTAAATAAAACCACAAAGTACTCTTGAAAGCAATGGCTTTAATGGGACTATGTTCCACCTTTGACTCTGAAGTAAAATTTTGACTTTACTAAAAATTAATGGAATATTTGCCATTGGTATTGCTGGATTTCATCTTCAGTATCCAAAAGAGCACAGTGATACTACATGCAATATAAGAATCTGGAGGTTTTTACGTAGGTAGAAAAGCTATTGTAATATGCACTGGACTTTTAAAAGAAACTGCTGTTTGAGAGCCTTGTGTTAAAAGTCTGAAAATTATTGCTTGTAGTATCCATGAAATTCGTATCTCTTAGTAACATACTTGATGCATTTCACAAATACATTCATAAAATATGAAGACTGACTTTTGAAAGGTTCAGAAATGCTACTTCCTCAATATGGAGGAGGGTTGGGGTAATCGGGAAAGAAAAAAAAACCTTTTAATTTTCTCAGGAGAGCTTAGGGAACAAATGAAGGCTATTTCATTTAGTTCAAAAATAAAGACTGTTCATTTTATTTCCCAAGAAACACACTATTCTGACACTATCTTCCATCATTTTCACTGCTGCTGCTGAAGATCAAAACCCTGGTGATGACCTGTTCTCTGCTGCTTACTCCCTGTAGAGGAAAGCTCCTTCTTTCAAGTTGCCATTGGTACAAAAGATCTTTAGTTTCTCACAGAATATGGAGTGATAATATCTGGTAGCTTTTTACACAAAGGGAGTGGAGAATTAGAATGGATGCTCCTGCAGAATGCTACCAATTTTCTGTGTTTCAAATGCTTTCTGAGTTCCAAAATTCTACCTCAAGAAGCATTGCTTATATATATGTTACACCATGATTTTGGTCATATAATCTATATATTTCACTTTTAATTTCACATTTTTAAAAAGAATGCATTTGACCTAATTGAATTTTAAAAACTTAGAAAGTAAGCTTTCACTATTTTACATGGATGCCATGATAGACCTTAGTATCATTTACCTGTATGTCCGTTCGTAGCAGCAGAATACAAGGCAGAATAGCCATCTTCACAAGAGTAATTAATGTCCAGTCCTTCTTCATTAAGCAGCATTGATAATAAAGTGACATTTCCCTGGGCAGCAGCTTGGTGAAGAAGGGTGGGCCTGCCACCCAGGGGGACAGGACCACCACTTGTTAACAAAGGGGTTAGGGAGGAAGACCAGCCTGTGAGTTAAAGCAACAGAAGTTAGAGACACATAAATAAAGCACTGCATTTTCTGTGTTCTTTTAAAAGTATCTTCAAAATGACTGCATTTGTTAGTTCAGCACAAGTTTTGTGATAGTGCTTCGTCTATACATTATAAGGTATTCTGAAGAATAAGAACTGCATTCAGGGGTGACACTTGTTAATACAAATGAACAGGACTTCACTACAAAAGGTCAATGTGAAACTTGTTATGAACTGTAGTAGCAGCTGGATGTCTCAAAAAATTTTATATCATCAAAATTACAAAATTACCAGAAGTTTTAGACAAGTTTTAATTTATTTGCAATATGCTGGGAAGATTTTTTTAAAGTACCTGTAGAAAAGTTTTTAAAACAAAGTACTTATTTTCATATATCATTTTATCCTCCTTATAGTCTTAGTGCAAACTTTAGAATTTATATATTTAGTATTTATATAACTCACTTGTAGGTACAAAGATAAATCACACAGAGGGCCCTTAATGACTTCAGGTGCCTTTCAATAAGTTTGAAAAAACATGTAGAGATCATTTACACAAATAATACAGAAACAAATATATTTACTATTGAACTCTCCATTAAGGTAACGTTCCTTTTACTCAGTGATACTTAAACAATATATTATAAAATGCTTCAGTGGGAATGAGCAACAGGTTATACAAAATTTATGTGCGAAAGCTTTCAAGTCACTCCATTAACAAAGAATATTCAATCCAAAACTCTGAAAGCTTAGGAGTTGTGATTAAATGTTCTGTTGACTACTTATCAGCTTTAGTAGGGACTTTGTTAAGAATATGAAGTTTGCTGCATAAGGCTTGGAATATTTTGTGCACTCTTCCTTGATCAAAGACTGCAAGAGAAAATAGGAGAAAGGTTGGGGGTTTTTTTTCATATTTTCACTATTACCTTTAGAAAATACACATTATATTTCTCTCCTGAATAAATGTCTTCCATGGCCACAAATAGGCTACTATATGAGGCTGAAATCTGACAATACAAAGCAAGTTTATGCAGCTTTTAATGCAGTTTCGCAATGCCTGAGACTGAAGAAGAGCTTCAGGGCATTGGCTTTGGTTCCATTCAAGCTAAGTGCTATCCATCCTCCAGCATCTTGAACTAGAGAAAGTATGTGGTAGCAGCACTACCACACTGGGATAATCTGCTCCACATTTTGGAAAACAAAATGAAATACGGAAATTCCCAACAGAATTCTACAGAAACAACAGACTGGGTACCTTGTAAGATCTCTATACATTTTAATTAACATCAAGGCTTACACAAGAATTCATCACCTGAGCAGTACCACTGATATAGTTTGATTCCAGTTTAAAAAAAAAANAAAGCTTGGAGTATTTTCATATTTGTTTCTAAAGTAAGCTAAATTTGTAAATTTAAATTAATTTTACCAATTTAGTATCTAAAGGAAACATATTTTCAGTATTTTCACAGTATTATTAGCTTATTATTAAATATATTTTTTTGTATTCACGGTAAGAACACATCACTCCAGCTATGAAGTTACCTTATAAATCCAAATTTAAACGAATGATAAATTGTAAAATTAATTCCTTACATCTTTTTATAACTTCAGTTCTGAAGCTACCTTCTGACAATTAATTATCTTAGTAATATTTATTTCTCCAATATTTTTAATCAGGGCATTTTGAGGGTTTTCGTAAGTTTAAAAAAAAACCAATAAGCAATATACAAAGTAAACTGTACCCTTTAAGTGGCAAAAAAATGTATTATCTTCAACTTCCAACATTTGAGAACAGTTAACTCCTAAAAAATTCCCTAAGGTCCAAAGAATAACTTTTGGTATTCCTCTCCATTGTGAAAGTGGTTTTATTTTTCCACCCTTTTGTTATTCTTTGAAACTAACTGTGCTGCAGCTCTTGCTATATATATATATTAATGTTTTTAAAATAGTACTTGTGTGGTTTTTACTGTCTTCTTGTAGTAGTTAACTGATAGTGGATATTGCCAAGGTGGCACTACAGTTACTAAAATTCTTTATCTAAGTTACACTGGAATTTCGGTAATACAAATAGTATTTCAGGTTTCCTTCCCTTTTGAAAAAAGTGTGATTTTTTGATGTAGTTTATTTGCTTGCTTGTTTGCTTGCTCTTAAGAGAAATGCCAAAATGGAAGGAATTTTTTTGTCACATCTTAATTTTAATTTCAGCTCCTTGAAAAGAAAAATATGTTGTTGCAATTCAGTGATGAAATTCATTATACTAGATTACCATTAAATGAAAATCTTCTACTCAGAAAGATACAAAAGTAAGTAATAACATAAATATAACTTTACATTCTATTATCAGTGTGAAGCAGTATATTAAAATTCAATTCATTCAAGAAAATGCACCAACATTAGAAGATACCAATAAACAAGGGACACCATTACAGATGCAAAAAGTTAGGAAATGTGAAGCATCTGTCAAAGCTTGTAGGGCATGCAGTGATGAAGGGCAGAGGGACAGACAAAAACAGCTTCTGGCATCAGCTTCAGAATGTGAGATGGTTAATTTCAGAGCCTACATCAGTCCTTCACCCTCTTGCCACACACACTTTTATCTTCAAAGCCAATTGTAAAGAGAAAATAAATCAATCATTACAGAAATGAGCAAAATAAAAAAAACATATTTCATTGAAGAGTGACATGGAAAGCACAAAACTAAGAAGAAAGTGAAAGCAGAAATCCCAGGGGTATGATAATCCAAACGCCTACATTTGTTTCCATTTTGAAGTCTTACAGCCACTGAACTGCAGAAATCCAAACAGAGCAGAAGCATTTTGGCACTGATTCAAAGGCTGCTGAAGTTAATGAAAACACTGTCACAGATTTTGAATCAGGCCATAAACGTTCATTGTAATGTCTCCATGTGTAGTCTCCTTAACATTAATGAAGGCCTGTGTCTTTTCCTACCAGGGATGAAAAGAGCAACATGTGGTACAATAGCCCATCTCTAAAAGAAGACCACTTTGCTCTAGCAGAATGCATGTGACAAGATCAGAGCTCCCATTTTAAGCTTGCTCTTAACAGTTCCTCCTCCTAGAACCAAGACACTTCCTTACTGAAAATCAGGCTGTTGATGTGTTCCTAAAGCAATCCCAGCTAACAAGAAAACCCTTTTAAAATTAATAAATATAATACTTTAGTGATTAGGTTATTATCAATTATTTTGACTTCACCGTAAGAAGAAACAAGCATGAATTTATTGACAAACAAAAAAATATAAAAATGAAGGATTTTGTCAATGTCCTTTAATACGTTAAAATCTGATTGAAGCTCACTATTTACTATACAATAAAATATGAATAAGATTTAACCATGCTCTGCTTTAACAGAATGCAAAATTGAAATTTTAAACATTTTCTGAAAAAAAGTAAATAAAACATATTAAAATCAACCTGATCATTAATAAAACTAACTGATTCTGTGCCTAGAGGACATGAAAATGCAGATATGGGATGGAGGTTTCAGCAGTATTTGTAGTTTGTTAGATGTTTCTCACCTCAAAACACAGAGTAAGTGGCATGAATTCAGGTATTACTGACCACATTATCTTAACAAAACCAGTGTTATCAAATTTGGTTTATCTATTTTCATATATATATTTTTAAAATCTATTTTCTTCGTAGCATAAAATTTTTAAGGAAATGTTTTTCCATACTTGCATAATATCCTTTGCTCTAAATTTATTTAGTTCTGCAGTTTGCTAGAACACTTGGCCAAAATAGATTATATTCCCTTAAAAACAAAGAAAATGAGATTGAAGAATAAGTGCAATAAAATATAAGCATTATTTGGGGTAAAATAATATTACTATTTAAAATAATATTATCCTGAATATTTATTTGAATATTATCAATAAAGTTATTAAGGTTCTTTGAGCATGTATATAGCCAGTAAAGGAGATACTAAAATAACATATCTATATTAATAAAATAAAAAAGCATACAACTAAGTAGAGTTTAAGCGATCTTTCTTTGCAAACTGTAGATCCTGGGATATGTTTCCCATCTGCAATAGCAAATATTTCCAAAAAAACAGTGTCAATTACAAAGTACTAAGATCAAATGTTCTGGGCAAGGATTATAATGGAATTAAATCAACAGGTATTTCCATGCCTCCCAAAAATAAGTGAAGGGAGTTAGAGAAACAAAGTAATCTGAACACATCTAAAACATTAACAATTTTTGACAAGAAGTCCTATCTTTGAGAATTTTCTCCGAGAATGGTCACACATTTCATAAGAAACACAAATTCAATATTTGGGGGCAGAGTCCAATTGGAAAGGATGACTGTTCTCCTAAGGAAAGAGTTAATACCTCAAAGCACCACCTAAAGCAAAAACGATGCATGGAGTTATGAAGAAAAGCACTGGTAATTTCATTTTTAAGGCATGAGGTTTATTCTTCTAAAGAATAATCAAAAAGTATCTTAAATGATTACCAAGATGAGTAGCAGATACACACATTGACTCCAGACTTAAGATTATCAAGTTAGATTTTAACTTTCCAACAGCAAACTTGTGCCTATATTTGTTAAAGTAAACCTGTGAAATGCCATACATCAGTACTAACAAAGTCTACAACCAAAAAAAAACTATAGAAAAATAGAAATGAAAATGAAGCATATTCTACAGGCATGTAGTGATATATAGGAAACTGCAGTGTTATACAGGCAATTACATGCATTAATGTGCAACCACCTACTGTCATAGCAGAATACCATAGCCCCAGCTATGCCTTATTTTTTGAAAGAGACACACAGCATCAAAATACATATTCCATGGAAGGTCACCTGCAGAGGTAATCAAATATCCCTTCAGACTGAGAAAGCAGTCTGAAGTCCAAAATACTAGCATTAACCAAAAATAAATAAAAAAAAAATTAAAGAATTTATTTAATAGACTATTAGGCAATTTATTTAATAGACTAAAGTAAGTGAGACTGCAGCTCACGTACTTTAAATTGGTCCTCTTTATCTTTAAAAAAAGCCTTCAATATGGAGACTTCCTTGAGGAAGTAAACTAACTTATAACATTACTAAATCAGCAAAAGAATTCCCATACCCCTGGAATGTGGAAAAAATAGAAACGAAAATTTTAGCTTCCAGAAAGTAAGAAAGAGAAAGTTACAAGATAAATAAAGCAAAGAAGACATATGAGAAAACCAAAACATTATTTTTGAGGGAGACAGTTTGTAGCATATCAATCCCTTTACCTGATGCTGTTACCAGGAGGCTGTCTGAATCACATGGTCTACAGGATGAAGCACTAACAGGGTTTATGGAGGAGCTACAGGCAATGGTGGTGGGAATGACAAAGGAATTTTCTGAACATGCAGGTTGGTTCAGTCCAGGAAAGTGGGAAGGCCAGGCACCCACCTGAGATGAGGCTATGGTTGGTATGGCACAGCCTGCAGGTGCCACAGATAAATCTATAGCAGGTTTTGGTGGCAGCTGAGGTGAGGACTTAGAAATAATTTCCTCATTTATTACCCTGATTCCTTGTGGTGAACTTGAAAGAGGTGAGGTCATGGTTTTGTTGTCAGTTTTTGCACTTGTATTTGGGGATCGATTACTATCCATTAAAACTTTAAGCTGTGGGTGTGGTGGAGAAGGAGCTTGTGAAAGCCCCGGTTTTTTAGGAGGAATAGGTGGAGGGTTTCCTCTGTCAATTCTAGATACACTTGGAGTCTTTAAAGTCATTCTACCCACTGTGGGGTGAGTGCCAACGTCCACTGAATGTGATGTCCCTGGCCGCGGCGGAGCACCACTCTGAGGGCTTGTAAATCTTGAAAGAGCTTGGGTAACAGTATTCCGAGCCGCCTGTTTGGCAGCCAGGTTGTCACGACTAGTAGGGGATACATCTCTTGAGGGAGGGCTTTGGGTTGTGTTTCCATTTTGGTCTTGATCATTTGTATTCGCCTGAAATCTAAACCTAGCTGCTTGGACCCGTGGATTTAGGCCTGGATGGCCAGTAGTGTTAGCAGATGGTGAATGCAAACTGTGTGTAGATGAAGCCAGCAAGGAATTCTGGGCTGTGGCAGTTGGTGTGGCAGGCGTGCAAAGGGAATTACTATTTGAAAAAGGAGAAGTGCTACTTGATAAATCAGGGGATGAGCCTGTACTTGGTCCATTTTCTTCAATTCTGTTTTGATTCTGTGCAAGAACAGGAGTCGTGGGAGGGACAAGTTCACTAGATGAAGATTGCCGATCAATGACAGGCTTCACAAATGCTGCATTGGCACACACATTCATTTTCGTATTGCCAGACACTAGTGGGCTCACTGTGGAAGGCTTTATAGAGACAGTCAAAGGCAGTTTCTTCGCATTTTCTATGCTACTGTCCATCATTACAGTATCTGTTTGACAGGCAACAGTTCTTGAACTTGGTTCTTCTGTTTCAACTGAAACAGAAACAAGACTCCTATCGCTACTTTTCTGAGAAAGATTAGCTTTGCTTTCATTCTCCTTTTTCAATTGCTCAATCATTTTGATCATTTTATCTCTTTCTTCTCTGAGGTCACTGGTGTGTGTTTCCTCTTTATGAAGTTTGGCACGCAACTGCTCTCTCTCTGTGTCAAACTCAGACAGCTGCTTTTCCATTTGAGCTTCCATTTGTGTACTCCTTTGTTTCTCAGCTTCAAGAGACTCCTCCAATTCAGTAGCTTTTTTCTTTTCCTCTTCAAATTTTGTCATCACTTCCTCCAGTTTCTGGGCTTCTTCTACAATTCTGCCAGACAACTGCTTACACTCTTTCACTAGCATCAATACTACATGCTTATTCTTTCCACGTTCTTCTTCAAGACGAGCAGATAGCTTTTTGTGCTCCAGCTCAAGATTCTGTAACTGAGATTTTTCCATTTCCAACTGTAAGAAAACACAGAAAATAATTCTCATTTCATAATAACCTAGTATTAACCTGACACTGACATTTTAATCTTTGAGAGTACGACTAAAATGAAACCAGGGAGGTTATTTGTGATATCTAACACGAGTGCATATAATCTTATACAAGCAAAAGAAAGAGACAGCCATCCCTGAAGAGCAATTTAGAAACTAAGTAAACTCATTTACTTTCCTCCACTGACAAGAGAGACTTCTCAGAGTGGTTAAATACATTTTATTCCTGATTGATGGAGCTACTTGTTCTCCAGAAATTTGACATAAGATATAACATAAAGTCATCTCAGTAAAGCAACCATACACAAGTAAGAGATGAGCTTTGCAAAAAATCTTTGAGGGCAGAAATTAAAGGGTTAGGTTTCATTTCTTCCTCCAACTGAAGGAGATTAAGTCCATCATGAACATAATTGGTATCCTGTATCTTGTTCTAACATTTAAGACCAACTTTTTGGCACAGGCACAAATATTTTCCTGTACTTACTAACAGTGGAAAGTCTCATGGACAGCAGTGATGTATAAACTATGTTATAAGCTAGAATCAAAGAACCACCTACTAAAATGGAGATAATGGTTAAGAATAATTTTTCCCCTTATTCATATAGTCATTGACTCTAATTCATTTTGCCTATTGCTTATGCTTTTATTCACAGACCCTCTTCTAGAAAAGCAATGCAAAAATATGTTAATACATCATTTTAGAAAACACCTATTAATTAAAAAATCATTGTGGGAAATGATACCTACATTTTGAACATCATCTTAGTTTCAAATACTTCAATGCCTGTTTAGCAGCATAGGGTATCGCATTAATAGTCATTGCTAATTAAAAATAAGGTATGGCATTATCAGTCATTGCTAAGCAAACTGTATCAGCAGCAACATCTCTTCAGTTCTGTTAATGGAAGTACAACTGCAAATTGAATTAACAAGCTATTATAATGACACTATTTAGGAATGGTCCCAATCATTTTTTCAGTTTACAAGTGAAAAAAAAAACCCTTATTTTTTTCTCAATGATTTAACTGCATTTTCAAAGGATACAACAGCATTTGCATGGTTCACTAGCATTTCAAAACAAGTGGAGCATACAACCGTTTCTCTTCTTTGTTAAAATAGGTACAAAAATCATGAGAAATGGAAACAATTTCTAAAGCTTGGAGATGTAAAAAGATTATAGTGAAAATATTTTTTGTCAAAACTTTCTATATTTTATTATTCTGCTATTTTGTTTTCAGACAAGATTCTGGTTCTATAAATTGTTATGAAATTATATTACTTCCAAATAATTACAAACAGATTTTAATGTATAACTGGCATGAAATCAGCTTACCATACTATGATAATACCTTATTTGTAAGCATTGTATCTAAATGAAGGATCCCTAATACAAATGTAAATCCTTTATTTGCTTTCAAAATACAAATGCAGTGTTATTTTCTCATTTTACATTGTCTCCTATGTCTCTCTCTCTCCCCCTCTTGTTCTTCTTTTGGCTGCATCATCTTCAATAGGAAAAACCTCTGAATATTTACATGGTATTTTTTCCTTTAGATGACAGATTTGGAACTAGCTGCAATTATTTATGAGTTTACGAACAAACTAGAACCTGATTTTTGAAAAATGTACTATATGCTTACACTGTATCATATCAGTAATAAAAACATCTGGAAATGTGTCCAAGAAGGATTTGAAAAGGGGTAAAAAAGGATACTGAGAAAAAATATAGTGTCCCACAGAGAATTAACCAGCAAAGGTGAGAGACAGCATGCCTTGTAAGAAAATGGTGAGGAAGCTTGGCTTGCATAGTTCAGTGAAAAACGGACAGGATAATCTAACAGCAACATCCTTTTGAAGGGCCATTACAGTGATGACAAGAGTCAAATTCTTCTTGGTAATGGCAAGTGGGGCTCCATAATAAGAGGTTATAGAAAACTTCCCCTTTGGGAGGCTCAGTCTTGGAAAAAAGTTCTTCACAAGGACACGAGAGCAGAAAAGCTGCAGTATTGCCATTCCTGGGGGTTTTCACAATTAAGCAAGACAAATTCACAGATGACCAGATGTACTGATGATGATAATTTACTTTAAGCACAAGGTTAGACTAAATTACACCAACAGGCCCTTTCCAACCCACGCTTGCCTTTCTTTGAGCATGCATCCAAATACTAACTCCTCTGCAAACTCTCAACAAATCAAGAACTGTCATTTTGATGATCTGTTTTGTGTTCCCAGGAAAACTCAAAATTAATTTTCACAGCAGCTCCAAGAAAAGCATTCAAAGAGATGGAAGAGGATGGAGACTTAACACAAAGCAGATGACATCTGAGAATTAGATGTTTGTATATGGTAAGCCTATGACTTACAGTCCTTTGTGAACCTCCTTGATTTTTCTACATTTCAGTATATTTTTCTGCCTTTTGTGACCAAATAAAAATTTTATGCATTTTTGAGGTGATTATATTCACAGATATTAACTCTCCCCCAGAAAGAGAGTTCAGTCTGAGTCTGTTTAAAGTTCAGTAATATCCAGAGAAAATAAACACAGCTGTACACAGACTTCATTATTTAGAGTGGGACAGTGAAGCAATTCCAAACGCAAAGATAGAGGCATCACACATTTAGAGAAGGAGGAACCACTCTTGGAGGAAGGGGCTGCAGCTGGCTTGTATTTAGGTCACATTTGTCTAGACTGATTTTTTTCCTTATCCTGTATCACCCTACCTTCTTGAACATTTCTCAAAGTCCCTCAAAACACCTTCGTTACCCTCTTCAACAGAAGGATTTGAGAGATGAAGAAAGACAGAAAAATGTGGAACTAAGGGAAGGTAAAACACTGAATGAATGGTTTGTGGATGAATGGAGATGGCTGAGAGATGTATCATCTACTGCCAAAAACCCAAGGAGTTTAAAAGTGTCCTGAACAAATAGCATTTCTAATGGAGCTTAAAAGAGGAAGATAAGTTCAGCAGAGAGTCATGCACACAAGCTGCTCAACAACATGCAGTTTGTTTTCAAATCCTTGAAAATTAAGATTTCTTAATTAGGATTAAGAAAAAAAGGCTCACGTATTCTTTTAGGAAGCAAAAGACAAAAGCATCCTTTCCTGTACAAATACACTTACAGATATAGACTTTGGTAAGAAAAAGACAAAAAAAAAGGACAAAATTTGAATTTACATATTAATACACTGACATAACATGTCAGCCCATCCTAGGTGCATGTATCTGTCCATAGGATAAGAACCAGAGATAGATGAAGAATTTAGGTACAAGAAGGCACTTGTGGCCATGCACTGAAACAAGAAACTAATTCAACTGTCCTGGCAGATGTGTCAAGGTTTTTCCCAGTATCCTGTTTCAGTCAAAACAAGTAAGCTTTTTTCCCCTTTCCTATTTTTCTATCTACTGAAAAAGCACATGAGAAAGAAAATTAATATTTAAAGAGTTCTCAGAACGAAGTGCAAGGTATATACCAGTAAAAGTTCACTCCACACTAAACTGTTTGAAGACTTACATATCTTACATAAAGTCTAGCAATATTCTTTTTTTTTTTTTAATCTGTTGTCCTAAAGTCTTAACAGAGCAATGATGCTTAAACTAAACTAAACAACAGAGCTAAAGTAACAACAAAATGTTTGCTGGTTTAATTTAAGCATGTATTTTTAGCAACTGACAGTATGTTTGTGTGCATGTTTTTTCCCAAAGAGCAATCATTATCAAAATCAATTTTATGTCAATTGTCTTAGCATGTTTGTTGTTTGAGGGTTTTCAAGTCAATAGAAAACTGTCACCAAAAAGCTCTATCACAGCAGTAGAAGACATTCTATCCATCTTATATCCAGTGAGGATGATTAAACACATAGAGAGCATTTTTTTTCTGTTTATTCAAAAATACCTTCTCTAGATTAGACTGTTATATGACTGCTTCTTCTCTTTCCTCTCAGAAACCCCTTCCCCACATATTCATTTTCAGTGAGATTTTAGGAATGTATGGCTTACATATGGGTGAAATACATGCCACCAACCAGTCATTCACTTCCAAAATGCCATTGTTTTATCTTCAATATGGCACTTTTTTCTGCAACATACTTGTTCCAAAATAATTTTCTTTTTACAGCAAATGTTCTAAATATGCAAAAAAGTATTTTTAGAGTTATAAATAATTTTTAATGATTTATGAAATAGAGCCACCTAATATAAAATTCAAATAAATTATTTATTTTACTCTATTCAGGTTAGAACAAAAATAACAGTAAGGCCTCAAGGCTCCAATGGTATTGGTTTAAAAATATATTGTGATGATGCTATCCCAGCTCACACTGAGCTATCTACTTATATATCCACTGTATCAACTTGTACCAGTTATATTTAATTTTTTCCATAAACAGAGCTAAATTCACAGAATAAATGAAATGTGCCTACAAAACATCACCAAAAAACCAGCACCTTGCTCTATATGAAAATTAAGTGGTAACATTTTAACACTCATAATGTTAATCAAGACAAAGATGCAAATTTAAAGTGACATGAAAGAACAAATCAAGAGAAGGAAAAGGAAAAAGTCAATAGCAAGATACCTTCTTTTGTCTGTTTTCAGCAGCAGCCAACTGAGCTGACATTCTTTCTTGCATTTTCCTGCAGTGAGCCATAACAGCTTCTAAAATGGACAGAGGGTTCATGCATATTGGCTTCTTTTCTTTATCACCAGCACCTGCCTCAAAGTCTCTCTGAAGAGCCAGAAATGGGTCGCTCAGATTAAATCTTCCATATCGCTCCTGGATAAAAACCTCTTTGCGCCGAGCCTAACAGGAAAAAAAAAAAAGCAAACCAAAACCAGAGAAATAAAACTACATGCATTCTTTGAAGTACATCCACACAGAGAAGAAAGTTAGACTACAGGGAAAATAATATACATCATTTAATGTTTTAAAATATTTTCTTCAACTATTCATTTACAATTGCTAAAAGAAAAATATGCCTCAAAAAATCAGAAAAAAACTCACAGTACAGAGAAACACTGTTAAAAAGATTGCTCCAAAAACAGAGAAAAACATTTCTCCATTACTTGATTGAAACTTGGTTTTGAAGAATAAGGAAAAAAAAAAAAGGAAGAATAAACCAATTCTGAGATATAAAAGAGGAGGAAGAGGGCAAATGCTTACCCAATGGGTTAGCACATCATTTGGAAAGCCTGAAGTTAAAATTTGAACATATGAAAAGTTCATGAATGGTAACACACATTTCAGGGCATGAGAAAACAACGAAGAACATAAGAACTATGTTAGAACAACTCCTCAAAGGCTTACTACAAGTTGCATTCCTTAGTGAATGCCCAATGTTTTTCTATATATTGTCTACAAAATTGAAATGTTGTCACAAATGAGAATTTGTCTGGAAAAGAAACAAGTGTACCTATGTACTCTGATGCTTGAAATACTTCTAGTTTGTTTTCCAATGTGATAATATAAATAGAAATTGAAAATCTTTATTAAAAATACCAGGTCTTTGGAGTGTAGCTTCAGAAAAAGCTGATAGAATTCACTCAGACCTAAAGTCTAGCTTACAAAGTTAGGTAGTGACTGGTTGAAGAGACAAAAATAAACTGATAGAACCTAGTTATTTTTTATAAAGTGTCTTGCAAGTAACACCTAATTTGTCTAATTAGACTAATATTTTAATCCCTTCATTTATAACTTATAAAATACAACAGCTAGTTCCAAGGGTAATATGAAACTGGGGGTGGGGGGGGAAGTGCTATATTTGTAATTTGTGGTTCTATAAGATGAAGTTATGGGACAGTATGCACCTTAGGAATTCAATCTTCATGGAAAGGAAACCATCAAAACCAAAAACCTTACCATAAATGGATTAAGTTGCTAATCAGCCAAGCAAGATGATAAATCCAAGCAGGTTAAGAACTTAAATAGAGAGGGATGCACAGTCCATATATAACTTAAAAGCCACTCAGTTTATATAAAGTGAGACATCAAACTAAAGGAAAAAACAGATGTAGCACGTCTGCTGTAAACATAAAAAGAAGACCACCAAGAGCCCTCATTGTTAAATCCAAAGAAAAAGCCAAGAAGATTAACTGACCTTAGAGGCAATCACTTATGCCTTTATGGAAACAGACTGTCAACCAGTGAAATAATGAGTATTTTCCAATTTTTTCTATGACCCATGACCAGCTGTCCTCTTGGCACATACTAAATGCATGTAATATGAGTATATTCCTTGAAATGTTCTCTAACACACAAAGCAATTAGTAGTGCAAGCAATTAGTAGTGCAAGGCAAGGCAGCATGCACCAGCCAAAATAGTAAGAGGACCAGAGGTTTGGATTCATTAACCAAGAAAAAGATGAATCTATATAAAACAGATGAGCTCCATCTGAATGAAAATCAAAACAAGAATTAAAGAGGCTATTGGAAAATGTGGAAGCTAAGCACTGTGGAAAAATCAATAGGTCTTAAAAAGCACATGGTTTGAGATGACAGACTGGCTGAAGCCATAACTGCATAACCTCAAGCACAGGGTAAAACAGACTGGCAACTCTCAAACCACAAACAGCAAAGCCATCTAAAGATGCTTCCAACTCAAAGGCAAATTAAATGTAAAATATTAAAACAAAGTGTTTCATGTCTTTATACAAGACTATAAAATACAATCACTGGATGATTTCATGGGACGAAAATACATGATTTAAAAAGAAGGTACCAGAATAAGAGACAAAGCAAAAACTTCATAGAAGGGAGATGATGGGTATTTTACCAAAAGTCAGGCACAAAGTGACAGAAAGCCAAACTAGGCTTGAGGTTTTTTGCAGGATTCCTCCAGCCTCTAAGTAATACTTCTGTCCCTTTGCAATTCACTAAAGTACATCAGATGGGAGAAATAGAAATGCTAGAATCAGAATTTTTTTTCTCTTATAGTGTCTTTCTTTACTGAATTTCAAGTCATAAGAGTTAGTAGCAATATCATGATATTTGCTTTTTATGGCAGTCATTATCTGTAGAATACACAGTCTAAAATCATACAGGTTACTGTATTACATTATCATACATTACTCCTTTAAAAGTGTCTACATGATTTGGTTGTTGTGACAAGCAGCATTAGCAGTGTCTCAATATATTAACTACAACTGCACAGCAATATATAAAGGAAAATATCATTTAAACTATTTATTTGTGAATAAGTAACTGAATTAATTTTCAAACAGAACATTTTCAAAAATAGAATATGCACCTGCTATAGGATGTCATGAGGACTAGTGCATTGTGAAAGGTGCTATATGAATTTATAAACCATCAGCTTTAGTTTTCTACACACACTCATTTGCACAGCAATGAACCTTGTAATGGAACGACTGAGACTGGAAGTATTTAAAAGTATGAAAAGATGTCCATGGGAAATGATAGTTTTTCCAGCCTATGCCAGTGGTACACAAAATCATTACTTAAGATTTGAGCTAAATCCTCCAACAGGTAACTGCTAATGAAAAGTGACAGTAGGCACACACAAATCAAGACAAAATATGTAAAATCAAAGATAAAACCCCTTTAAACAGTTAATTCATGAAATTCACTACTGCAATAGAGCAAAAGATTAAACTTACTTAAAACAGCTTTTTAATTCACTCAGATGTGATTCACATCACATTTAGACAGAACTTTTAAATCCTTACACAAGACCTGAAACATTAAACAAGGAGACTAAAATAAAGCTACTACTTAAAAAAAGCTAAACCTCAAAGTTTTTATGGCTGATGTGTAACATTATATTATTATGATCACGAACGGACTACCAAAAAAACCAGATCTGAAAAACATCTTCAATGTTTTCATTTTGTTAATTTAAAAAATGATCAAAAGGTACAACACAGCATCTACTCAAGGAGGAGCTAAGTAGAAGTAGGACTTTTCAGTGTGAAACAGAGACAATCGGGGAGAAAGGTGTTTGAGGTCTGGAGGCTGACAGGACGAGTAGCAACTGTCCCATGATCTAATGAGGGAAATTTGAGTTGGACACAAATTCTTTTCACTGAGTCCAGATAAGCACTGGAACATGTTGGTCAGGGAAAACACCCAACTTCTGTCATTGGAAGATTTCCCAAGATAGATTGGATAAAGCCAACTGCAACTCAATCCATGTTTGATCTTAGTCCTGCTTTAAGAAGGAGATTGGACTGAATGATTTCTCAAGGTGCCTTCCAACCTACATTACTTCACGATTAGTGATTTCTTCTAGGACTGTTTTTGAGGGGGTTTTCGTGAGCTTATAGATGCTGGTAATCTTGTCAAGTAACAAATGACAAAAAAGAGTTATTAGAGGAAGGAAAAACAATCATATACTTGTAGAACAAGTCTTATGTCTTGCTTTGGATCATGACAATACTCTTTCTCGGGTATTTTCGAAAATGAAAAAAAGCAGTACTAAACAATCCCTAGGGATTATGCAGCTATACAATGCAAGGGGAATGTTTATTCTCAAGTTTTCTCTCCTTAGTCTGCAGCCTTATTCTTATTATTCTCTTATTCTTCTCCCTGACTCTCTCAGGGAGTCTGTCTCCTACCACATGCAGCAAGACACCTCATTCATCCTACTCCAACCTTTTTCAAGTTACCTCAAGTTACCTGCAAGCTACCTCACTGAAACTTTCACTTCTTAGCCTGACCTTTTCGCAGTCACTAACCCTATTTGTTGACTGGCAAATGATGATGGGCAGCGGGGTGTGCAGGGAGAGGAACAAAAGGAATGAAGATAGCTGGATAATGGCCTGTGGAAAAAGCTGCAAACCCAGTACAAGAACTGGTCTGTAACTATTTGTTTCTTGCATTCCACTTCATAAGAAAATGAAATTTTTTTTCAGTGACCAAACTGAGACTTATGAAGTCTAATTGGACTTTTTCCCCTGTTATCAAAATAAGAATGTAAGGGGATGGGGAGGTCTTCAAATAGTATTCATCTTACTGTGGACTTATAGCTAAAAGCATAAAGCTAGGAAAAAGAAATACGATCAATTAATGTATATAATAAATAAGCCAAATAATGAAAACCAAAAAATTAATCACATAAGCTATATTATTAGTTTTATATTCTTAAAAAATTATGTTGATATTAGTTACATACATTTGTTGAAATGAGTTGTCATAATTAGCAACATAATATATACAAGCAACAGTGCTTTAAGGTTAATACTGCATTTTTCCCCCAACGTATCTCAGAGTTTCCTCTTCATTTATCTGCCAAGTTAAGAGAGTTCAGCAGGTCCAAGACTTCCATACAGCAACCGATGATAAACATCAAAAATAGGACTGCATGTCCTACACTGCTGGGGAACAACGGAACTGAATTAAAGCTGCCCCAGAACCCTTAAACAAAATTTCCTTCCTTTCAAGAGTGTTTGTTGCTCTGATTAATTTCCTTTTCCACATTTACGAAAATTGTTTCAACAGACGTTGATGGGTTCATATTAATATTTTCTCTTGGCATATGAATTAGGGAGTGGTAAACAGTTTTCTAAAACTAACCAGTACAGAAGGGGAGGCAGTAAAAGCTTATTTTTTGTGTTATGTTAAAGATGAGGGTGAGCCCTTCATTCTAAATAAAACTGAAAGGGTAATAGGTTTTTTTAAAAGAGGAAGATTTCTGAAAGAGAACACCTTTATATATCTTCTTCAGTAAAATTACATAGTTTCGTGAAGTGATTTTTTGTAGCTCAATTATCAATAAGTATATACTCAGCATAAAAGCAGTACTCTCAGATACACCTGCAAAATACCAGACTGGAGGATGTCATGCCTTACATGATTAGTTAAGAATGACTCTTCAAAGAATGCTAACAATTTTCTTATACAGTTGCATTGCGGGGCTTTGTTTGCTTTTTTTAGCTGCCCTCTTTTCTTTAATGCAGATGTAAATGAATGTTTTCAAAGTATTGTGAGATGCTACTTCCATATAAAGTTGTACATGAAAGCAAAAAATGGAAACATAAACATAAATTACTGCAGAAGAAATGGTATCTTGCAGCATGATTTCTGTAAATGAACATGTGATACTCAATTTTTTCTTACAGTCTTAACTGCAATCTAAATTCCTTTCTTCAGCACAATGACAGTGCAAACCTATGCAAAATCGACAAGGAAGTTAAATTTTAATGAACTCCATACGATATGAAAAATACCAATACATTCAAAGTGTCTGTTTCCATGTTAAATGTCAAGTTTCATAAGATGAAAACTTCTGTGTCCATTTTAAGGATGGAAAAATGGAATTCTCAGGAGAAGACTGATGATCGTAACATGTCACTAGTTCAAAAAGAGTGGAAACAGTGGAATTGAGAAACTGGAGGACACAATCAGCAAGTTAAGCAAAACCAGCATACAGATTGGTGATGCTCTGACAGACCTACGTAATTGTTTTGTACTATAAAGATATGCTCTTTAGAGATGATTGAGCAGGACCATGAAAGAAGTCATTTGGTAGAAATACTAATTAAAAAAGAAAACATACCAATTAGTAATTTTTAATATGAGACACACATACTCATAAAAAACATTCAAACCGATCTTGGAGAACTGACTTATAATAGTCATAAGCCATGCAAATATATCAATGAAATTTGTTACCATACAGTAGACTGCATGAGATGTAAAGTTTTCCTAGAAAAGTTATTCCAAGCATGAAACTAATATCCAGAAGCTGCATTATTCTCTCATTCACAACAACCCACAAAACTTTTTAAGAATTTTTTATTTGAAAAGAATCCCTGTCTCTCAGAATCACATTGCTTTAAATCCAAGCTTTTAAAAAAGCATTTTTCAAGGTAATAAGACAGCTCTGAATAAAAGACTGTATGTTATTTTACAAGGTTATTCACAGTATCCTCAGGAGAACAAATTTTCTGTTTCATGCAAGTATCCAAATATTACAGTGCTTTGCAAAAAGCAGTACAATTTTCTTTTCTTCGCACTAAAAAGCATACTTGATAAAAGTACAAAATGCCAAACAACCTATCCAAATCTCTGTGTATAGAAGGAGAAACATTTAAGTAACATTTAAACAATCCTGACAAGTACTGAAGCAGAATTATACAATCAAGGTAATGATCAAGCCTGAATTTTCATGAACTCCATGAAAGGAGAGTATCATCCAAGAGCACCAGATTATTATTACCACAATACTGATAAGTAGCACAACCTCCTTCCCTTTCTCCCTTTTACTTGACAAAAATCTCCCTAAAAGGAAGAGGTACAGACAGGACAGACAGACATATGCTTCCAATTCTTCATTAATAATTTTCTCCCTTAGAGTAATGAAAACTCACTATTTTGAGGTTGCAGATTTTAAAATGAAAATGTCATATTACAAGGCTAAGATCGGTTACTAACAGATCAGTCCCAACAAGAAGAAATCCAGTGCAGTGAATATAAAACATTCTTCACTTCGCACAATGTAAAAGGTGAAATTCAGGCCTTGCGCTAAGTTTCTAAATGAGGAGGAAGAAAAAGCTCAAGTCATGAAAAAACATGTGTTTTTGATTGAGACAAGCCATCTAGATGTTCCATATAAAGATTACATTAGACCTATTTTATGACAGCTTTGTTGTCTGATGCTTAAACATTTGAAAATTACAGGCAAATATTTTGTCAGGAAATATCACTGTTTGATGCTCTGATTATCTAACCGCCCAGACATTTATTTCTGAAAATAATACAGATTTTCATACTCATAATGAGTGTCAGCTGATAGAAGAGACTTCAGCTCTGGTTACTTTAAATAACCATTTGTCATCTAGATGTTTTTGCATGTTCAAATTTATAGTTGAAATTCATGCAAATCAATTCATAATTCTTTGCATGAAAATCTGTCAGCCATTCTTCTGAAGTGCTGAAGGAAATCTGACTTCATCTCTAACAAAAGCAGAGCACTTTAACCTTCATGCTTAGCAGTTTAAAAAAAAGGTTCTTCAGCGTAACAATAAAACATACCAACGATATAACAGTAAAACTTCAACTAAATCAATCTGTGCTTCTGTTTGAGTATTTAGATTTTCATATTTTCAAGCTATCAAAATCTCAGTTAAGATACCATCCCACATTACTGCATGGCAATTAAATTATTACCAAACTTTACATATTTTAATGAAAAAGTATGCAGATCATGTATTTACAATGCCATCATCAGGCAGTCAACATGGGTTCACTAAGGGAAAGGGCTGTTTACTTCCATATCCTTCTGTGTAAAGTCAATCACCTTGTGGATTTAGTGTTCCTGGATTTTAGTAAGGCTTTTGATACTGTCCCTCACAGCATCCTTCTGTGGGATGAGCAGGTTCAGAGTGCATTGGGTGAAGAACTGGTTGAAGGCTTGTAGTGAATGGGGCTACATCTGGCTGCTGTTGGTCATTAGCAGTATTCCTCAGGGCTCAATCCTAGGGACGTTTCTCTTCCACATATTCATCAATGATCTGGACGCAAGACTCAAATGCACCATTAGCAAAGTTGCTGATGATACCAAACTGGGAAATGCTGTTGACTCTCTTGAGGGCATGAGGCCTTGAAGAGGGATCTAGATAGTTTGGAGCACTGGGCAGTGTTTAATTGCAATTTAACGAATCCAATTGTCAGATTCTGCACCTGGGATGGAGCAATGCCAGGCACAAGTACAAATTGGGAGGGGAGTGGCTGCAGAGCAGCCCTGCAGAGAGGGGTCTGGGGGTGTTGGCTGACAGCAGGATAAATGTGAGTCAGCTCTGTGTGCCCAGGCAGCCAAGAGGGCAAACCCCATCCTGGGGTGATCAAACACAGCATCACCAGCTGGGCAAAAGGGGTGATTATCCCACTCTATTTAGCATTGGAGTGGCCTCACCAGGAGTGCTGTGGACAGTTCTGGGCTCCACCGTTTAAGAAGGATGGGAAGGTGAGTGAAAGCACCCAGAGGAGGACAACAAAGCTGGCAAAAGGGCTCGAGGGAATGTCCTGTGAGGAGCAGTCAAGGACTTTGGGCTTGTCAGGTTTGGAGAAAAGGAGGCTGAGGGGTGACCTCATTGCCCTCTACTGCTTCCCAAGGAGGGGAAAGGGAGAGGGAGGGGCTTCTTTATTCTCCCTGAGATCCAGTGAGAATGGTTCAAAGCTCCACCATGGGAGGATCAGACCTGACATTAGGAAGCATTTCTTTACTAAGGTGCTGGTTAAACACTTCCTAGAGAGGTGATTGATGCCCCAAGCCTGTCAGTGTTTGAGAGGCACTTGGACAATGCCCTTGCATAGGAAGCATTTCTTTACTAAGGTGCTGGTTAAACACTTCCTAGAGAGGTGATTGATGCCCCAAGCCTGTCAGTGTTTGAGAGGCACTTGGACAATGCCCTTGCAAACACACTTTAACTTTTGGTCAGCACTGAAGTGGTCAGGCAGCTGGACTAGATGCTCATTGCTCATATCCTTTCCAACTGAAAGGGTCTATTCTATTCATGATATAGATTTATTTGAGGTAGATTAAGAGAATTCAGTGTTTTCAAATTATTTTCAATAATTCGAAACTGGAAGATAAATAGTGAGAACAATATGTATTACCTCCAAGAAGAATTTCCTTCTTGCTACTACCCCTAGTGAAGAAGATGAATGAACAATACATTTTACTAAATTATTTCGATTGCCTGAAAGGAAGATTTTAAAGTAAACAACACTTATCTGCATCAGATTTTACCCACTGGATTTCATGCTGTTTATGAAAACTTAAAAGCAATTTTCCAGCTAGAACTCCTTTTACAGATACCATCAGAGTTAGCAATTTAAAATTTTCCATGTAACCGCTTGTATCTCCACAATATGTAGCTAAAATTTTACTTTTCTATTTCAGAGAAAATTCACTGTAATCACTGTTGCTCTATTTTCTCAAATTTTCCATTTATTAATAAAAATGGAGCTCCGGCTTTAGTAAGCGGCTAAGTATCTTTAGTACACTGCCAGAACTTCTAAGACAGATGCCTCTCTCTGTGAGAGCAGCAGGTGGAAGGACCTGTTCACCAGTAAGAAGAGCATCAAAACAGAGTGGGAGGGAGAAAAGCCTGGGAATTTGTACACCCAAGCACAACAAAAGTAATTGAAGCTATGTATTTTCAAAGGTGTTGAAAAGGACTCCAAATCTCTTGGCTTCTTCATCATTATTTTTTTACAAATTCTTACCTTTTTTTTTTTTTAAGAACCAAGAACACACCTTATGCATTTTTTATTCAGCAATGGTAACATGAAGAGACACACAAACCAAGGAAAGAAGTGTTATGTATTCAGCTTCACTTTAGTGTTGCTATCAGCAAAATCACCTGTACTGTTTACTGGCATAGAGGAAATATGTTCCCTTAACTAAAAAATGGAAAAATTCAGGTAACATAGATAACAGATGACCCAGTTACATTTCTCATTCTCAGCAATGTGGGTAATGATGGCAAACAGATGAAACATTTCAAATAAGTCATATCTGTATAATTCACAAAGATCACAGAAATGGAGAAACAGATACATTAACATGATGTTGGAATTTTTTATTATTATTTTTACAAATAGTGTGTGCATCTATCTCTACCCACTAGTTTATGTTGGATTATGCAGAAAGATCAAACAAGGGTAGGAGAAATCAAGAGGGAAAGGCAAAGCAATTATCCAAATAAGAAATGAGCAGAATACTTTTGGGTAAATTGGCAGTATCATGCCTGCCAACAATAAAGATATTCAGATCTTATGTGAAAAACAAAAGGAGACTATGACCAGTTTAACAGCCACTGCTGGAATGAAGGGTGAAAAGGTTGTTTGCAATGTAAGGCCATAGAGCTGTCATACTAGAAAATAAGCCTCATAGTTTCATACTTGTGTTCTCCAGGTAGGAGAGCCTGGAATAAAGGTATTTACCAGAGTAATGAATCTTAAGCTTAATGAAGTAGCACAGATACAGGGCTGAATTAATATGGTTTAGGAAAAGCTTTGCACAGCTCCATGCCTAATGTCCCCCTTTGGCAAACAGCAAATAACTACCACAAGAAGTGATGTAACATGACTGAAAACTTATTTTGTCAACAAATTATAGAAGAGGCCTTTGTATGTGTCAAAACTGCAGGATCACCCAGATCATCAAAGTTAATTAGTCCAGGCACTGCTGCTGCCACAAGCCCAACATCTTTTGGAAAAGGTGAGACTTCGTTCCATTCATAACAAAGTGTCTGCTGACAAAACTATTACTACTACTACCAAAAAAAAAAAAAAAGCATAAGAAAAGTAAATACAACACAATATAAACTAACACAAAAGGAATATATAAACCATGAGCGAATAGGGGCAAATAAAAATTTGTACATTAAGGTTACATCAAACAACGCTTTTTCTATTAGGTTCAAAGAGCATTCTTCAAAAATCTAAAACTTGAAATGAACAATAGATAAAGAAACAGTTTCAAACTAAATACTATAAAAAATTATTTCATCTACTAACTTGTCTGAGGTTTATCCCTATTTCATCATTTCATTGCAATCAATTTTAAGTAGCTTGCAATAGTGAAATACTGGTTTTTGACCAACCTGTTCAGAAAAGTACAGTAAACTATTACTAGGAAAGTAAAAGTTCTAAACATAACCAGACACGTTGGAGAGGTAAAGACAAACTATATTTAAAAGAAGATGCATATACAACCATCACTAAATTCAATAAATTAAAAGTAGTGATCAGACAAGCAAAGACAATCTGCAGAGATGAGCAAGGACAATCTGCAGATTATTAGCTCTCAAATATTTAGTAAAACCTAATTTTTATGCAAAGAATTTGCAATATGCAAAAATGACAATGCAAACAAGGCATTATCTGACTTCTATTTCACAGTTCACTTCTGCCACCGAGACCAACAACTGCCATCATACTGTCTACAACAATAACCTTCTGTTACCCACAGTTTAACATCTTCTGCTCCTCCTTCTACATAGCTACCATTTTTCCAAGACACCTGGCTACAAACCAGGCTGTCTTACTGGCAACCAGAAACCTCCAAAGCTACCTTCTGTGTGCTCTTAGCTCCGTTCTGGATTCATACATATAGGAGAAACTCTAATTCACATTTTAGATTCCAAACTTAGAACAATTACTGCAGGTAAGGGTCTATAATTTATAGTATATGTAGCTCCCTTTGACAGATTACACTTCACATACATGAAATTTTTCTTCCTATCAGTCAAATTGAGAACAACTAAATTACAAGGATTCATTCCCTTTTTCCTGATAGCTCCCAGATTTCTTCCCTTCTAACCCCAAAATTCATTCTAGAATTCCTAAGTCTTACAGTACAATTCTTGCTGACTCTGTGCAGTAGTTCAGGAAAAAACTTTACACATACAGAACTGACAGTTATTGTACTGCTAATAATTCTATTTTAATGTGTAACTTTCATAGTACAGACAAAACCAAGTATCACCCCATGAAAAGATGCAAAAGACAAACAATATTAAAAGGATATGGAAACTAACTGATAAATCCAGTTTTTTTAAATCAAAATCTCAACTTTACAGGAGGCAAAAGCTTGTCTCGGCCAAGTGAAGGGAGCCCTATAGCTAGACAGAACTCACTGGTAAGCAGAGAGGTAAAAGTAGACAAGTACAGTTTTCAAATATCTACAGTTCTCCTTCCAATTTTTTTTTCCAACTAACAGCCTATTCATTACTGAAAATGCAGAGCTGAGCATGAAAGGCCCCACATTTTGCAAAGAAATTCCAGTACCATTCTCAATTACCCACCAAAAATCTAACATAATTATACAGTATACTCTTGTGATAATCTATGGTAGACCCAACTTAGGGTGTCTTAAATACTGTTTAATCTATACATATGCTTACAGACTTGTAGAAATGGTATAGAAATATGCACACTTGACTGTTATCAGAACAGTTCATGTTTTCAACAAGATTAAAATAGAACTATACCATTCAGTGTTTAATCATTGTTGGTCAAAATTGAAAGACAAGTTTATTGATACAAGCCTTCCATAATGCACAGCTCAGGACTTGAACTCAAACTAGCTTAAGCAAAAAAATGCCTTCCACCCTTTGGGAAGAAAAAGGCTCCATGTGCCTATGGTCCTGCCTTTTGGAAGAAGGTCTTACTTAGGACTAACTGCTGTCAGTTCAGCTGACACAGTCCAGAGTAGTCTGTGAGGCAAATCAAAGCAAAGTTAGGTGGAGACAGTTTCTTCAAAAGCATGTTCTCAATCAGAATGCTAAGGTAGCTTCACTCAAGCAGTTCATTCACACACACTCATAAAGATATGTAAAAAATGGCCTTTTTCGTTATGAACTCCAACATCCTACAAGCTACCCATAATTTCTGAAATGATTTCATAACAACTGATCTTCCTGTGATCTTCCCTTTGGGAAAACTTTTGTTAAAATACTGAATTTCTCATGCAATCGAATACTGACATCCCAGTAATTCTAAAATAAGTAACAGGAGAGCTGGAACCTGAAAACTGGGGTTCAACATACTATGCATTAGCTATGTCAAAGAAACATTGTGAAAAGCTACTGAGTCATCACTATACTCTCTTAGAAGTTGTTTATCCTTATTTTTAAAACTTGCGTTTGTAGATTGCAAGATTTTTAAGTACATCTAGCAGAATGGATTACTAAACTTGAATGTGAATATGAGGTATTGTTACAGGATGCATTAATTTCTGTCTTTTGACCTACCTATTTTATTACATCAATATTTTTACCTTCATTACAAAATTCAATCAAGAACTCTTCAAGAACTCATATACCTTTGCTAGGGGAAGTCACAAATTATCTTACATGGATTTTCTACTTGGACATAATACAGAAACCATGGTTTATTTGTAGCTCTATTGATTAACCTGCAGACCTCTCAAAATGCTTAGATTCAGGGTGATAAAATTCAGGCAGAGATTGTTTCTTCTTATCTTTTTATAAATTTAAGATAGTCTAACTCAAATTCTCTGAGCAGTTAAATTAGCAAAGTCTTATTTTCCCCAATTCTCTACTCTAGAGTTCCTATACAGTGCTCAATAAAAGACAGCAGAAATCTCTGCCCTCCCTTCAACTAAAGCCCTAATAACAGTATGAATTTTCCTACGCAGCTGCCTAGTTTTATAGCACTACCAATTTTTGAAATGCTTAGCATTTTGTCAAATTTTGCTGAAACTGGGTGAAAGATTAAACAGATGTTGGTACAAACACATACATAGAAAATAAGCTTTCATGTCTTAGGAAGTTACAGTAAAAATTGAATACAGTAGGGCTTATGAACACTGAAAAAACACCTACAACCAAGTCCATGTTGCCCTTCACATACTGTCCTGCTGACTCAGCCAGGACATACACAGAACCTGTTGACTTGGAGCTCACTTAAGCTCAAAGAAAGTTCATTGATATTGTAGTCAATTTTAATCAACCAAAAATATATCCACTGTTGGTGGTGGCAGTTCTTTTAGACTATTTTTTAATTTTTCATTAGTGATTTTTCCCAACAATCAAATAAAGTTGATCTAAATACATGCAATGTGGTGTATTAAAAAATCTAGTATGGTGGGAATTTGCAGGTTTTTGTTCACATTAAGTAATGCATACCATAGAAGCAGGCATACATATTCAATTTGCCATTAACCACCTAATGAAATCTACATAAGAAAATAAATATAATTTTACAATGAACAGAAATCCCAACTGAATGGGGCTTTAGAATTTTAGATGAAAAATAACCTACAAATGACTTAACTTTATGAGAGAATTACCACAAAAAGCACTATTTAGTATTTATAATTCTATTTCTGACAGCTATTACTACCACATCAATTCATCATATGAGGACCAATGCACTTTAAAAAAATCCTCTAGAAAGTAAACAGCCACAGCAACCACTTTTTGTCTGGAGAAAAAATAACAACAAATGAATGCTGTATTTGAGATCACAGTTGTGGGAGGCCAGACCTGTGCTTTGGTTATGTGGCCACATTACCTCCACATTAGGAATAAATTATCCCATTACTACAAGCATTCAGTTTATTTGGATAATTGAGACAGATGGAGGCAGCAGCTATAGTTAAGTCTCTCTCCATTTTTAACTATATGGACTCTCAATAGCAATTAATCAGCAGGTTATTTCTCATTAATGAAATAATTTTCATGATTTAAATTTTAATCTGAATCTGATTTTAATTGCAGCACAACCACAATCATGAAGTTGCTAAAATATAGAAATTACAGATTTAAAAAAAGAAATCACGTTAGTCACTTGGTGTAGTAGCTCAAAATCAGAGTACTAATGAGAAATATGTACACAAAGATCCTTTGAGGTGAATCCTGATGCTGTTCTCCACAGTAAAATAACTTCTGACTCGGAGAATAAACCTGGAAATTTGACTCTAAGCATCATGAAGGTCTACTTTTCCAAGTCTGTTGGTTTTCACAGGGGTGAACTTGACCAGCAGCTTAAATTGCTCTGACTGATAATTACTGTAACTATTTCAAGCAGGAATCAGTTGTGCATATTATAAAGGTAAAACAATGTATTGTGGAAATGTGGAAGTAAGTAGGTGTCATCTGCATATTTCTTACAAATGCAGACTGGATTTGAAGTTTTGGTTTTGTTTCAAAAGCAGTCTTCAAGATACCTAAAATTTATATAAAATCCAATGGAAACTCTACAGCACATTAGGACAAAAAGCATTAATTGTTATACGTGACACTGGGATTGATTCTTTCTAATTTATCATGTGGCACAAATTCCAGTGCCTTAATAAAAATCAACTCTTTAACATTACTAGCTAAACTTATCTTCCCTCTGCATTCCTGTCCCCAGGATGAACATTTATTTTACAACATTTATTTTATTTCTTCACATAAACTCTTGGCCTTTCGCACTTTAAATTTTTAAATTTTTTTGCTTGCACAGAACTTTCAGAATGGACACTCTGCACTCTGAACAATACCCAGTGGGACAGACTTAATTTCCTAGTTCAATCTTTTCAAAGCAGAGTAATAAACTCTGAAGCTTTTCTTCTTTACTGCACTCTGACTGTAACTTTTAGAAATGAAGCTTTAAATAAACAGAAAAGGTTATGCAACATCTTAAAAGAGCTTAATGAGGAGTTAATAGGCACCTTCTCTAATGGCTACTAGCATCAAGAGAAATTAAACTGAAAGTCATAAGATAGGAATTTATTTTACGACACAATGAATATATTGTAAATGAACAGCCAGAAGACAGGTATCTGAGGCAAATACAATTTGGAAATCCAGGGGCATTTTCACCCTGTCAAAAAAGCAATATTACAGCAGTACTAAGTGGTACATGGCATCATTTTGGAGTTTTCTTTCTTTCATTGACACCTCAAACTGCAAATAACTTTACAGCTATTTTTTAAATTAAAAAAAATGAATAAACCCGGAAGTCACAAAACCACAACACATTCATAAGATTATTACTTTAGAATAGGAAACTCATAAACTTTTCCTAATTTTGAAACAGACCATCATCATTTTTGAAGTATTAGTCTTTTCCCTTATATGAAAACCATTTCCTTCTTTCTTTAAGGATATGCAAACTATGTATGCCTGTTAATTGCAGCAAATCAAACTACCAAATCTGACACAATTCCACTGGAATTCTCTTGTTACACACTTTTATAGAAGTGTGTAACAAGAAGCCAAATATAGGCTATCTAGTTGTTTATTTTTGTGTGCTGCTTGGAGACTCCAGTTGCTAATACTGCTGACTTGTGGCTTCCCAACTAAGAAGCCAGAAGATCCAAAAGTATCATACTACAAGGTATCAGCCTACAGTTCTTCAGCAGGTATGACTTCCAAGTTTCCCATTACTAGAACAGCTAACCAGGCAAGCTGCCAGGAAGACTTTAGTTACACATAGAGTTTGTTTAGAGAAACCAGAAATTGAGATGCAGAAGAAGAAAAAAAAAACCCAACTAAACAAAAAAATCCCATCCCCCCCAACTTTCAATATTTAAATACCGTATATGAAATTGAGCTACTTTTTATATTTATCTGTATTAATCATCAAAACTCACTGTATACATACTACCCATTTCAGCAGGTGCATGTGAATTTGATATAGACTTTTTTCCTCCTGGGATGGCACTATGCTGAATATTTAATGTTTACTATCGTTAAATGCTTACTGTATTTTTTCCCCTTTTTTTTCCATTTTTCTCACTTTCAATAAATACATTTTTTGATATGTAGTGTAGTAGCTTGTTCCTGATTATTTACTAGAAAAAACTGACTGAATATTCTATTTGCATTCCTTCAAAGTTAGAAGAGTCAAAAAAAAAGATATTCTGGATGTGTGGTGCACACTATTTCCACTTTTACAAAACCTTAACTGGAAGGCAGGGAAAATAAAATTCCTAGTCCAGGAAAATGAGCTGTGAAATTTTAAAACAGCTAGATGAAAAGGCAGTACATTTCAACATATGCATATAACTGAAGGCCAAACACGAAATAACTTCAAAGTGCTATAATACTCCAGAAAAATATTGCTCCTAGTGTGTCTTATTGTCATTACAAAACAAAAATTCCATTTTATAAGAGGTATATACCTATAAAGTCTTCAGTTATTAATTCAAGTACATCAATGACAGCTACTTTAAAGCTCCATTTGCAATAAGTGACCTGAAGTCATCACAAAACAACATAAAACTGAATAAAAATGCATTTGCAATTGTCACTGTGACATTTCAAGCGGAAAATATTCCCACACTACTTGATAATCCTTATACATACTACTAAAAACTAGCTCTAGGTATATTTTATTACATTAAGGTTTTGCTTAACAATAGCTTCAATACCTTAAAGAGCACAATTTCCCCTTATTCAACTTACTCAACTATGAAGTTACAAATACTTTTAAACCATAGAAGACTGTTTTTCCCCCAAACCTGCAGTCTGTTTGGCAGTTCTGTTAAAATATATTTTGTTCTAGATCAATATTAAAATCAATGTGGTCATTAAAAAAATCATATCTTAATTAAGAGTAGTTTTGTTTGTACATTTCCAGCCAACTAATCTGCCTTTCAGACTGCAATCTTCTGAAGCAGAAAACCAACCTTCACATATGCCTAACACAGTAAAAACCTGACCAAGTACTTGCAAGCGCTGTTAAGAGTATATATCTCATATTTCACCTTCTATTTAAAAAAGACAAACAAACCAAAAAAGCACAAAAATATTTCCCTAAGTGGATATGACCACTTGATTTTTGTCCCTACTTCCATCTCACCAAAAACGAAAGCACTGAATAGAGTGTATGACTGAATATAGCTCATTAGAAAAAATTACAAATTGACTGAATTTTCCTTTGATTTTACTCCTTCCTTTCACAAATAATGGACTTTAGAATATAAAAGAATTTAAAAATAAACCAATTTCACAGGTTTTTAACTTATTTATTTGAAATTTTGTTGGCATTTTAGACCAAAATTACATAGAATTACCAAATGGCTACAATTAAACAAGAACATATTTTGAGATTAGCGAGATTTAGTCAACCTAAAACTTTAAAAATCACAATTCCACCAATAATACTCTATGTACAGGATAAAGGAAGTGGCAAAAGAGAATTTCAAAAAAGCCAAAAAGCGAATCATAACAACCAAGTAACTTACCCGCAAGGCTTCAATCACAAGGTCTCGTGCTTCTAGTTCTCCTTCCATTACACTCAAAAGCATTCGCAGTTCTGCCTTGCTCAGGTTATCCACATCAAACTCTCTTGTCTGTAAGAAAGAAAACACTGTTTCGCACACTGACTACAGTGCCACAGGTGTGTCAGCATCCACCTGATGTTGACAGTTGTCAAAAGTTGGTGTCTTTATTTGTACTACACAAAGTCAAAATTAATAGGAAATAGTCTGATTCTTTTTATTTAAAGTGAAAAAATTAAATCACTCCCATATTATATTGTTTCATATTGTTGCAAGGGATCAATCCCGCAAATTCTTGTGAATAATGAAGGTGAAATGGTAATGCTGCTAACTTTGTGACTAACAGTTCCCTTGTGCAGCTTCACAGAGGCTGACACAATTCAACAGACATGAAATAGCACTACAGGGAGGAAGGCAAGAGAGGGGGAAAGGATCTTAACCACGGCACACCTAGTGCACCTGTGCAAACAGCTACCCAAGTTATAACCACACGCTGTGCTGAAGGTGAATTTCTGAAGAACCATTTGTGAAAAGACACGAAATCTTATGTGTGTGCTTTATTTGCAGTCTCATTTGCTTGGCCGGAGGGAACAGCTCAGGTTTAAGAGGCACTACCAAACAACAGTTCATAGCAACAGTATCCTTCCACTCCACAGTTACCAAGATTAGCAGAGGTCTGCCTGCCACCATGAGAAAGACAGAAGAATGAGTTTATACTGATGAATAAAAATCATTGACCACATATTCAGTGTACACTGGGAATATCAGTATAGCTTCTGTAAAACCAAATTCACCTCAAAAACTGCTACATTTCTGTAACAATGCCAACAGCCACATGGCAAAGTGGATCCACTGAACACTAATGTATTTGAACTTTCCAGAAGTTTTGGACAAGGTTCTGTATTTAATATTATTATACAGAAACTCCTATCCAACTGTATATCCATGGATAGGAAGCAAACATCATGGGTAACAACCACTTTTCAAAATGGAAACAGGTAATCAGGGGGCACCTCAAGTTCTTCATCAATAACCTGGAAAAAGTATAGAGAAATGGCAGAGACAGCTATTTCATGTAGAAGTTGGCACATAATTCTTCACATACAGGTGAACAACCTCATTTTGCCTCTATATAAAGCCCTGGTAAACCCACATCTCAAGTACTGCATAAAGTTTTTATCTAAAAGTGTAGAACTGGCTAACTAAAAGAATGAAGAGAAAAGGATTATATTCAGGATATATTAAATATATTATATATATATATATATATAAAGGATATTCACAAAATCACAAAGGTAGATAAGATTAATACAAATCTGTGGATCACCATCCACAATGCTAGCACAAGTAGGCACTTAGTTCATTCAGAAGGGGATTACTTTCAGGGAGAGAAAAAAATGTTTATTCCATGTGCTAGATTCAGCTGCCCAGATTGATTTTCAATATGCTATTATTCCCTGTAAGGTAAACACTAGACTCCTAGCTATGATGTAGATGTGTTTACTAGAAAATCCCTACAATGCAAACACTCAGCTATCTTCAGGATGAAAAAATCTGTTGCCAAATTAAGTGAGTGGTGTATCTGGACATACTGACTATTTCCACCAAAGCATGTAAAATCTAAACATTCAGCTGTTCAGGAAGTTAACTTCAGGACAAAAGAATCCAATCAAAATTAAGGCAAGTACCATTTCTACTTTCTCAAGGAAAGAGGATGGCAAAACAGTTGTTCTTCCCTCAGGCTAGAAAGCCACAGATGTAAAATACCCAAAAAGCTGTATCTGCATTAGTATTACTGTGTTACACTTCTAGTCTGCAGTCAAAACAAAGAGGCACACGAATGGCTAGTGAGAACTGTAGGTCGGAACTTTAGCTATTTATATTCAATATATGTTGGATTGAGCTTCCTCATCTAGGTGAGTAACACGGATCAACCTCCCTGCCCAGGTAGGGTCATCCCAGAGCACAGAGCAACGGATTGTGTCCAGACAGTTCTTGAGTATCTCCTGTGAGGGAGACTCCACAGCCTCTGGGCAACCTATTCCAGTGCTCAGCCACCAGCACACTGAAGCAGTTCTTCCTCATACTCAGGTGGAACTTCCTGTACATCAGATGCTGCCCATTGCCTCTTCTCCTACTGCTTGGCACCACTCAGCAGAGCCTGGTTCCATCCCCTTGGCACCCTCCTTTCAGATACTGATAGACATGGATGAGGTCTCCTCTCAGTCATCTCTTCTGGAGGCTGAAAAGTTCCCTCAGTTTGTCCTCATAAAAAATGCTCCAGTCCCCCTATTTCTATTAAG
The DNA here is from genome assembly GCA_013396875.1 of Vireo altiloquus. Classification (NCBI taxonomy): domain Eukaryota; kingdom Metazoa; phylum Chordata; class Aves; order Passeriformes; family Vireonidae; genus Vireo; species Vireo altiloquus. Next base: position 213,700 of record VZRF01003403.1, on the reverse strand, counting down.
TATAACTGTTTTGAAGATGGGCCATCCATTCCAAGCAGAACTTTAGCCTGAACAACAGTTATCTTCTATTTTTGCTGCCTGGGTCAGCTATTCCTCTAATCCAAAAAAGACCTCTTACTCTCCATGCCAATGAATCAAGAGAAACAATCAGTTTCTTGGAAGGCTTTTTTCCAATATACACTGCAGGAGCCTCTCACAGTGCTCCTCACAACTCTCTATAATGCTCACTGATCCAAGGACATGTATAAAATGAAAAGTCACTACACTTATACAGCTCCTCATGTAATCTAGTGTCAGTAGACTAGATTTTAGGTTACAGGCTGCAGCAGTTTTCACTCTTGGCACTTCTAATTACTAAATTTAATTCAGTCAGATACAAGGACCCAATTATCCACCATCCTTCTTCTGTGAACCACTTCATAAAACCTAATACCTCAAGAATAAGAATTGGTTTCTTCATACAACTTCTTTTACAATAGAGAAAAAAGTCTCCATTTTCCAGATGGAAAACTAATGCAGGGATTTATTTTTTTCAAAAAATAGAAAGAAAATAGTATAAAATGTAATATTGAGTAACAGTCTTTTAAGCTGCCATTCAATGGTTTATCCACTACATTATCTTTCCATTCTAAAGTATGCTTGTCTCTTCTGACCAAAAAAGAAAAAAAAGAAAAAAGGCACTCAAGGCTTCTGATAACCAGGAACAAAGTTAAGAGGGGCATCCACAGAAGTACAGTACACGAAATGTGATCCTACTCTTCTGCCCACGTCAGTAAATTCACTCTGTTGGGAGGTATAACACAAGGCAGTTCTTTGTCAAAAGACTGTGCATCACAGGTGAAACATCTATTATCTTTCCAGAGACATAAATGAAAACATTCTTCCATTTTTAACAAACCAGAGACTCTCCAACATATGTGATGCAGTGATGAGATTTTTAACTAAGTATCTGATTAAGCAATTACAGTAAATTTCATTCAAGTATACACCTTGAATGAGAACATAAGAAAAGATAGCAAAAACTAGCAGTCAAGAGTGCTCTCTGGTAATTTATGATTAGATATAAATAAACATGAAGAAACATTAACAAAAAACCATTCCAACAAGATATTCAACCTAGTTTTTATATTTTTAATTCTAAAAACATGAAATAAGAACTAGTAAAACCACTTATATCCAAACAATTCTAGCATATGAGACTAAATACCCACTTATCCAAGCACCATGTCTCCAAAAACAGTCAATAAGGGATTCCTTGAAATCAGCACTAGAACAAAACAAGACCATAATGATACTTCACAGAAATACTCTCCCAGACTCCAGCAATTTTCAGCTTGTTCACCTTCTGAGCCAGAAATTGTCATTTTCCATGTAGCAGCCCTCAGCTCACATACCTATTGTGAACCTGCCCCCTTGCTTTTTTGAATCTTTATATAATTTTAGCATCCACAACATTCCACAGCACAACTATACATTTTGTGTAGAATCACCACCTTTGTTGTCAGTTACTTCTGTCTATGCTTTCTCATTTTTAAGTATGAAACTGTCCACAATCAACCAGAAGTGACACACAAACAGAAAAAGTGCTTTTTAGTATGAAAGAGAACACCATCATTTTTCTGGTCCAGTTTATGAATAATTTTATGCTTGCTGAGGCTTTTTTCCCCCCAAACTTTATTTGACAAATTCTGAAACTGGAATGACTACTTTTTTTCCAGTACTTTAAGGTCATTTTCAATTTGTTCATTATGGATAAGCAACACCAAATCTATTCACACAGGATAAGAATGTGCAGGGCAGTCACTGAAGAAGCTACCACGTCTTCTCCCCATACACATCTCTGAACCAGCACTTACAAAATTGCAACACAGCCTCCCCTAACTGGACAAAAATACATAGTTTAAAGATCTAAAATATTCTCAAGCATAGTTGTAAAAATGTCTTTAAAATTTGAGTAGATAAAGCATATGATGAAATAAAACTATCCTCCCACTTAAACACTCCATGACATCTTCTAGGGATCAAGATATCAGTCATGGCAGGCTTGCACCACGTTCTTATTCAGACAGAACAGTGTTTGGCCAAGGCATAGAAAAAAGTGCTGTTTATATCTAGAAAAGTAATCTTCCAGTGGAGCAATAAGTCTTAGATCTCCAGAAAATAAAGACTGCATTAGTAGCTCATGGCTTGTATGTCATCTGAGGTTTCACTAGAATACCTGTGGTAGAGTGCCAAGCTGTAAAAACGTAACCATCAACTTAAAAACTGTGTAACCAAGCCAGCCATTGTATTGGTTTTAAAACGGAGATACCAGAATATGGCGCCCTAGGAAGACATTTCGTATGTACAACCAAAACACAAGAGAATTTTTTCCTCTACCTCTTTCAGATTTTAAAAGGTTTGGTTTATTTGATCTATAAGAATAAAGTACCTGAAAAAGACTACTTCTCTATGTCTCTAAAACTCCATGCTATTTTTCAAGATCAGTTTTGTAAGGGATGTATGTTGCCTGGCAGCAAGTGCACCGACAATGGAGCAAACTGCTAATCAGCTAAAACTCATTCAACTACCTGAATGTGCATCATAAAAACAGCACAGGCAAAATGATACCAGCATTGCTAAAGACTAAAATAAGCTCTTCCAAGCCAAAAGGAAGAAAAATTCATCAATTCTGAACAAGAGAAGTACTACTCACAACAGCAGTGATCAAACTGGAGAAGCATCTTCCTGCCTCCATCGCCTTTGGAAAAGACAGAAAGAAGATGAAACTGGAAGAATACCATGAGCCACAGGAACAGAATGGAGTCTTTCTCACATGCAAAGCAATTTAGAGTAGAAATGGTAAAAGTCTTTACAGTTAAATGCATCACACCACTCTCAAAAAAAAAAACCCAAAACAAAACCAAACAAAACAAACAAACAAACAAACCAAAAACAAAACCCCCAAAAATATAATGAGGGGTAGGCAGTGCCACTAGTTTGGTTTTGCTGACATAGCCCAGTTGATAGTACTGGCAACCTCAGGAGCTAAAAGTGCTGTTCATTGTGCTACCACAGCAACCATTAAAAACTCTGCTGCCTTCAGCAGAAGCCTGAAGAGATAGGTAAAGTATAAAAGCCACAACTTTGTACTTTCCCTAAACAGAACCCAGGCAAAAAAACAAGTTAGCTGTGAACTAATCACAGATGACCATAGAAAATGAGTTCCTTCTTGCTCAGAAAGCCTTTTAAAAGATGGTAATAACCCAGGACCTGGGGAAGAAACCTGTGAAGCATAATTGAGGGCTGAAGTGAAAGGGCGAGAGTGGGGCGGGGAGAAGTATAAAAAGGGTGTACAAGACAACACATAGGGAAAAGCTGTCAAAAGTAAAAAATAGTATTTTCAGAAGGGAAGGGAAAGATACATATCTACATTTATTATGTATTTTAAAATGAGTTCAAATCAATACACAGCTGAATCCTCTTGACAATTCATAAAGCAGACTTCCCAGATAAGGTTCTAAAAATAAAAAAGGTTTGCTATTACTTATTAGGCTATACAAAATAAACTTCTAGTATAATGATGACCTCACATCTGCCAGACCCATGAAACAACTGCACCGGAGAAACACAACCATGACTCATATGTTTTGTAACACAGAGTCTGTTTCCCACGTACAACTCACCTGATCAAGTATAAATATCTATTTTGACTAATTCTCTTTAGTTTCCTACAGAGAAGTATTTAATGTGATTTGAAATGTCCCAGGGATCAGAGATAGCTTTTTTGGGACAGGTAGATTTGATACAGAACTTAGGAGAATCACCCATGCCAACTAGACTAGCAGCAGAAGTCCAGCTGGGATACCCCAGGGTACCACTTATGGACCACTAAAGGTGAAAACCTGAAGGTGCATGTCTTGTATGTATGTGTGCAAGTGGGGTACCTATTGGTACCAGCTATGCAAGCCAGGTACCCAAAGACTCTTTACTTTCAATGGAGAACTAATTAGCCCAGTCAAACAGACAAAAAAGCTATTCAGCTCACCACCACCAGAACTATTTGCTCATGGCTCCACTGCCTACAGTAGGATATTAAACATTGCATATGCACGCAGACACCTAAATTTAAGTGTCTTGAACCCCATTCACACCTCCACCCATACCTTCAAGAGTCAGCCACCAAAGTCACTTCACTCAAAACCAGTGAAGTTCACAAACCTGTTTCTAAAACCAGTTACTCCTTCTAGCCACTTACTTCACCCCACCAACTATAAAAGGAAGTGGGTATGTGGTCAAATGAATTATAGCCCTTTTCTAATAAAGAAAACTGCAAACAGAGAGACTGCTAAAAGAAGTGGTTAAAATATCCACACAGTATTCATGAATACTTCAGGGGAAAACCACAGTTTATGGCTTTGCCTGTGGAAAGCTTGTTCTTTAGTCTGAAACTAGGGTAAGAATCTGTGATCCCATGCTTCACCAGAAATTATTTGATGAAAATATACATGTCCATTTCCCACCACATCCAAGATGAACTTAAGAAGATATAAAATTTAGGAATGTTCTTAGTAACAGAAAGAGGTATGAAGGCAGAGAAATATCTTTCAAGGAAAAGTGATGTCGTTTAACTTGCTCCCCAACTAATATAGAGTTTTTTGCTGAACAGAATATCATCTGATGTTAACATTCAAGACTCATAAAATTTTGTAGTCATAACCTAAGGGATCATGAGGGTACTGTATATGCATTTAATTATAACATCCATTAGCTCAATGACTTTTATTGGATTGTTCACCACAAGAAGTTACATAGCTCCCCAGCTTTCTGGGTTTTTCAGATAGTTTTCTTTAAACAGTGTGGGGGAGGTTTTGGTTAGCTGTTGTGAGCTTTCTTGGCTTCAGCTAACAGCAAAACTTTTAACAGTTTCAACATTAACCATAAATATAATTCAGAGCTGGGCAATTTATTTTGGAAACAACAATAACAACAACAGCAAAAAACTCACCAAAAAAAACCCACCAAAAAACCCCAAACAAACAAAAAAAAAATCCCATGCAAACAACCCCTCCAAAATTACTCAGACACTGATCTTTGTACACACCTGGGCATTCTTCAGCTTTTTTTTTTTTTTTTTAACATTTTTGCAATCTGCTAAAAGCCACAAAGGTACTTGTCATTTTTTATTTCAGTGCAAGTTAGGTTTCTACATCAATTGAGGCCCACAAATCTTCTATAATCATGTTTAAATTCTTTCTTAGACTTAATGGGCAATTTATGTTGAGCAAGTTGCTTTCAAATAAGTAACTTCTATGGCAAATAGTGTATGATTAGATACAGATATGGGTACACACTGTTGAAGCTATCTCTGTTTTCCAGAATCTTACACCTTACTTTGTGCTACAAGAGAACTCAAAATCAATGCCCAGGAAAGCTTTAACTTGTGTATCATTTGTACATACCAGTATGTTTTCCCTAAGCCTATTTGACAGCTTCTGGTTTACAAGTTCAAGGATTATACAGGTGTTTTAAATCAATTGCTCCTTTTCTTGGGTAGGAGTAGGTGCACAACCAGAATGCAAACTGCTGTCTTCCTGAGATCCTTCCTTCCTGTCCCAATTTCCATCTCTATTCTTATCTTGGTATACCCCCTTTGAGGCCAAAGCCATGCTTACACAAATGAAGTCAAAGCACTTGGGAAAACAACAGAACTTACTGCATCCTACAGCTTTGCACCTCTCAAGCCACTTTCACATATCTGGCTCAGAATTTTCACCTCTGCACTTCCCCTCTAACGACAGTGTGACAGTCCACATTTGTATGAGAAAGGAACATTTGCAATGTGGACTGCATTCAGTGGCTTTCTTTACTCATCCCCAAAGATCTTCACATCACAGGAAGAGAGGATGTGCTGCAGGTTGTGGAGTAGAAGGCATAGGAAAAGCAGTGCTGCAGTTTGGAGAAAGGGGAGGAGAGGAAGAAAGGAGGTTTGAAGCATTATCACTGCAAGATGGATCAAGACCAATCTCTCCTCACAGAGAAGCAGGAGAACTAGAACAGACAGAACTGTGCTGTCTCTGCATGTCACCAACATGCTGAAACACAATAGCATCACACATCTGACTAGAAGAAAATAACTTCTCTGAATGATAACACTACACTGAAAACTTCTACTCAGTTGAAGACAGGGTTGCTAAAGTTCTTTTGTAAGTGACCATTTTCCAGGATGTAATCTCTTGTAAGAGATAGAATCTTTGCTTTTCAAGGCTATGGTCTCATTTTCTGCGACTTGCAGTAGTTTTCAGATAAGAATCTTTCCAACTGATCTAAATCAGCCTATATAATTGATATGATCGAGCCATAATTTAGCATTTCACTATATTGACCAGAATGGCGGTTCTGCTACAAACATTCTTACTGACTGACAGACAGTCAATACACCAAGCTACGCATAAAACACCCCATAATGTCACCAGAAAGTATCATGGAATTTTTCTCAGGTTTTTTTTGTTGTTGTTTTGATAGCTTTTCATGTAGTGTAACTTTTTTGTACTGTTACATGACCCACCCACAGCAACCCAGAGTGATCCTTTGGAGTGTGCACACATTCTCAATGCAATTTTGCAGCAATATCCTCACTCACTTTAGTGGAGTCAAGATGTCACTCTGTCAGTATCAGCTACATGTACAGCTTGACAGACAGTAGAAGGTACTGTCTTTGAGGGACAAATAACATTTATGCTTTTGATCACTGGTCAAGCAAAATCAAACCCACAATTTTTACTGAATAATTTCAACAAACTTCGTGTTTGATATAACAGGCTTTTCATAGGCTTTGTTAAATCTACACTGAAGCTAAAGTGTGTGACAAACCAACCCTCTCTGCACAGCAGGCTGATGTTCAATGTTTCAACAAAAAGACTGTCAAATTGGATTATTTCTTGCTATTATATAATCATTATTGGTAGACATTAGGCAGATGGAAGTCATTCAAAGATGTTTAAAAACACACACATATGTTTTCTCTCAATTCTAGTCCAAATGGCACCAACACAATTTCAGTGACTTCAGTGCAATCATGCTGAGCAGGTATGAAAAAGGACCAGAACCACTCCCCTGCCCTTTTTCCCTGTCATTCTTCCCATGATAAAAATACCAATATTTTGTGGAAAAGAAGTGACGGGTTTAGCAAATGCTGTGGTTTATCCAAGGAAACTCAGAATAACAAGATTATCGGCTTTGTTCCTAAATGTAACACACTATGGAACAATCTAGGCTTTTTCAGTTGAATTCCCTGGTGAATGTAAAAAAGGGAGGGAAGCACTTCCTTTTCTACAGTGCTTTTAAAAAGAGCAGAAAAAGTCTTTATTTTCCAGTGATGTTATTGATAGTGTATCAAGACACAAGAACAGTTATTTAGTAGCAAGAAACCCTGCTGTACTGTCCTCTGTCACACACCTTCTGCTGACTGCATAAAACTTACACATTAACACATTACTATTACAAATACTGTTCTCACAGCTTTTTACTGCACCATTTGTGCAATTGGGATTCTGAGAGTTAAAAAAAAAATTTAAAAACAGAACAAAACTAAAATCCAAAAAAGCCTAACCTAAAACTGTACTGAAAACAATACTTTGTTATAAGTTGAAGTTTAGTGTGACTTATAAGATAGTCATCTGAATAATTATGGTCATCTAAAAAGTAAGCAAGATGATCCAATTCATAATTCTGTATATCCAGTTTAAAGACAGAAAATAAAAGCTATTCATACTAGCCCTTCAAAAGAAATACTTAAGTATCGTAAATGTATTTTTTAAAAAGTATTTTCATTGCACAGAGGTTTTCTTTTTATTTTCCAGTACAAGAGATAAAATTAATCAAAAATAAAATGTTTATACTGGTAAGGAAAAAAACATAAAAGGAAAATTAATGAATGAAGGCAAATTAAAACGGAAAAAAAAATTAAAAAATATTTTGTTATTGCTCGAGTATAGCTATTATTTTTGTTAGGGAGAAACACACAGTTTACATCCTAGCATCTTTTCAGTTTTAAAAATATATTTTAAAATGACTGTGCAGTGGAGAGCTATCCCTCCTACCTTTCACGATGAGAACACCAAATTGCATGAGTGTTAGTGCACTTTGCTGCCTAACAGGGCAATATTGAAGTGCTATTTGATTACAGGCTACTTGTTTGATATTTTAAAACTGAAAATTAAGGCAGTATTAATATGACTATACTATAGAATTTAGTACAAATAATTTTGGTCAAAACCTGGGCTTTAAAGTATTTAAGCTTGCTTTTGTTAATTCTTACCTTAATATTCATTTATGCCATGGTTATATCGTTGTTTTAAAAGACAGTGATGTTATATATATATGTACTGTGTAACGTTTACATTTTTAAAGGAAAACTGAATTTCCACAACACTGCAGATTTTAAGACACAGAAGGACAATTATGTACACAGTTGGAACAAGGTTTCATTTAAGAAATAGTGCCTGTTTGGAAGTAAACAAGATAATAAAAAATAAAATGCTAGCAATAACCTAAATTTCAGAGAAGCTAGTGTCCACTCCCCTCGGGAGTCATCGCCTTCAGGAACGATCCCAATCAGAACGGGCACCACCGCAGTTCTACTGCCCAGAACTTCGCATGTCGCTACGAGACCGAGCAGCGACAGCCTGACTCGGACCTGCGGCAGTCGGCCAGGCGAGCACCTAGGGCTGGTTTGCCCCGGGAAGTCCCCAGACAGGCTGGACCACGCCAGGTCTGGGATGCACCGGGAGAGGGAGAGCCGCCGGGCTGTCAGAGGTCTGCCAGAGCACAGGCGAGGAGCCGGGGCCCGGCAGAGGCGCAGACCGCCCGAGAAGACGAGCCCTGCCGCCCTGCCTGGGGTCGTGTGGAGCAGGAGAGAGGAGCCCAGCGCCGGCCCAGGGGAGCGCAGCCTCCCCCCGACACCGCTTTAACCATCGGCTGGCAGGCACCGCATCCCCCCGCCTCCCTCCCAGCCGCCTCACCCACCGCAGAGAGGACACGCCGGCAGGGAGGGAGGTTCTGCTCGGCTTTTGAGGACATTTTAAGCGAGGAGCCAGATCCTGCCCCTGGGGCGCGGGTCCCGGGAGCCAAGAGGTCTCCACACACCCGGCACTCGGGACGGGGACTTAGGGCGGGGGAAAAGGACGGTGCCTCTGTGCCGAAAACGCCTCATCAGAGGCAGGCGAAAGCCAAGCGCCTTGCGGGCCCGGCAAAGGGTTAAAGAGCGATATTTCCCCGCGCCCCGGTCTGACAGGTCCCGCCGCCCCGGCCGCTGTCAGCACCTCAGCCCCCGCGGAGAGCCGGGGCGCAGCCCCCTCGCTGTGCGAAGCAGCGGGGAAAGGGAGGGTGGGTGCGGGAGAGGCGAGACGGGGAGCGAAGCCTCCTCCGTGCCCCTCACGGGCGCCGCACGCCGACCCCGCGCCGGAGCAGCGGGAAGGAACAATGGGAGAGAGAACCCACCGCCCCCGCGGAGGGAAGAGGGAGAGCCGCAGGGAGGGAGACCCCGCGCCTCTCTCTGTTCTTGCCCGGGGCGGGACGGGGGCCGGGGGGGGCGGGGC